>LPNX010696871.1:213636-336618 GCA_001517045.1 Pseudotsuga menziesii | reverse complement strand
TAGGTTTTGGTTGGAATCCGGTGAAAAAAATATTAAAATATAAATAGATTCAACACCCTCAAATATCTCAATGGCACCCATAATATGCAATTTCCATAGCTAATATATTTGATTATAAGATTTTTTACATATTTCCAACCGGACACCGAATAAAACAAGACGAAATAATATACTAAAAAAAGGTTGAGATTGTAGAATATTTGGAACACACACACACACACACACAATATAAATGGATAAGAACATGTGTTTCCTTCTAAGAGGTCATAGGTTCAAATGCAGAGGGTGGTAGGGTATATACACCTCTGTATAATTTAGTAATTACATCTCTACGCAAAGGGGGTTATTTCATCCCACAAACAAGGGGATATCATACACCAGATTGGTGTTTGCTTGGTCGCGACCTTAAAAGTGTAAGTGTGTGTGTGGGATAAGCATATATAACAATTTTTTGTTTTTTTAAAGATATTATTGAAAATATATAATAATAACGTGTGAAAAAATATTAGCCCCAAGGGTTAGCTCAATTGGTAAGACATGCACACACTCTCCCAGTGAGGAGGGACGTCATGAGTTTGAGCCTTGAGTCCTTCGGGGTTAGGCCTTCGGTAAGGAAGGCCGACGGTTTACCACATTTACCATCCATGAAACATGGGGAAGTATTGGTGGGTTTTCTGGTCAATTTCTGTGGAAAAAAAGTAAAAAAAAATATTATAAAGATAATTGAGTATTTATTAGATTTTAAAAATGATAAGTCACATCGAATTGATATGTGTAGAAAATGATAATGGTATGATATAAGTTATTTTGCGTTTTCAAAATTATTCGATAAAACCAAATGCACAAAAAATTGATAAAAGAACAAAAAGTAGTGGTCAAATAATTTGTTCAATATGAATTCGTGCTCCAAGAAGATTTAAATTTTTTACGAAGCTTCTACCCTGGTTTGCTTTGGGAGGCCTGAGCTCTGTCCAGGATCTTGCAGAGATTTCAATCCTGCAGATGCTAGATCATTCCAGGCAGTCTGAAACTTGCGGGTTCCTGTTCATCTCTACATTTGGAAGGATTCACCTCTGATTATTGCTCTTGAACGTTGATCTTTGGCATTTCAAATTGGCTTCAAGATTTTAATTTTTTTTGCAAGTATACTCACCCAGCTTGCTCGCTGGATTGTTGGTGGATTCGACTTTTGCTTAGCAGATCATGGGATTTCTTTCTCATGTTGAAAGGATTTGTGCTTTGGTTTAGTTGATTGTTCTTGGTTCTGCCTATGTGGGCCTCGTGCTCTCGGAGTTTCCTCTTTGTGATGGCATCGTGCCTTCTAGTTTTTCTTGTTTTTTTTGCAAGATCCTTCCCTTGGTGTTTTTAGAGGTTTCAATAGAGGTGTCTCTTGCCCAAGTGGTTAGCCTGTTGTGTGGAGTTGTTAGAGGTTTTTTTAGCTTAGAATTGGTCTGGTGATTGGTGGTAGAAGGAGGATTGGTTTGAGCTTTTCTTTGGGAGTCTTGTAGGTTTTGTGAGTTTCCTGGTGCTCTGGTTCAAATGGATTCTAGANTTGGTCTGGTGATTGGTGGTAGAAGGAGGATTGGTTTGAGCTTTTCTTTGGGAGTCTTGTAGGTTTTGTGAGTTTCCTGGTGCTCTGGTTCAAATGGATTCTAGGGGGGTTCCGCCACTCTCTCTTCCTCTTGATATGGAAGCTTTCAAAAGGCTGATTGCTTCTAGCGATAAGAGATAGGAGGGGGCTTCTAATAAGTTTGTAAAGAAGGTTGACATTCCTTCGGTTGAGCTTCCTGTTGAAAGGACTTGCTGATCGGCATTAAAAATTGCGGAGAGGGGGATCATTGGTCAATTCACTGGCTTATGGGCCTCTCCCAATGAAATTAATTGATGGGTGCAGAGGAATTGGAAGCCTCTTGTCTCAAAGGACATTCGTAGCCAATTTGTTGGAAGAGGTTTCTTCATGTTTGTCTTTGAATCTGCTGATGATAGAGATCTGATTTTCTAGAATGGCCCATACTTCATGGGTCCTCAGGGTCTTAACCTGAATAAGTGGACCCCCGATTTCGACCCTTCCCAGGACGTCCCGTTTGCAGTTCCTATATGGGTAAGATTACTCTTCCTTCCTTTGCATTGTTGGAATACTGAATCTTTGGTAATTATTGGGAATAAGCTCGGTAGATACATAGACCATGCTGAAAGGAAAGACCAATTTTCCTGTGCTAGGATTTGTGTAGAAGTGGACCTGGAGATTGGTATGCCCGAAGCAATTCAGTTAACTGTTGCAGACTGGTCTTACACCCAGGAGTTGGACTATGAGCAAATTCTGTTTAAGTGTATATTTTTCCACGGCTATGGCCATTTTGCTCGAAATTGCAAAAAAAAATCTGAAGAGGTTAATGCTAAAGAGAAAGAAGATCAATGGATTCAAGTCCAAAAAACAGGAAAATCAGTGCAGGGATTTAAAAAGAAAGGAAAATCAACAATTGGTGATCCTATGGCTGGGACAGCTTCTATTTCCCAGGCTGTTGATATCCCTAAAGATGATCATAATCCTTTTGTTGTCCTAAATTCCTCTGAAACTATTATTGAAGAAGGCGAATTGAGTAATATGGAAGTGATCGAGCTTGTCTTAGAAGATATTTCTGTTCTTAAGGATTTATTTGGTCCTTCCTTTGTTGCTCTTCACCTAGAAGGTGGTTCTCTTCCCTCTTCTCCTATTGATACTTGCTCTCCTCCTTCTTATGCTGAAATTGCCCAGAAGAAACAAGATGTTAGTCCTGAATCTTCAGAAGATGATTCCTTTGAGCTAAAAAAACAATTGGTAGGAAGTCTAAAAAGGAGATTAGGGAAGAAGAGGCTTAAAGGCTCAAGACTCAACGCAGTCAAGCAACAATTGAAATGTATTATGGGAGAAATAAGAGAAACAAGCCTTCTAAGGGAGTAATTACTCCCTCTTCACTGGGTAAGTAATTCTTTTAACCTCTTGGAATTGTACGGGGTTGGGGCTCTCTAGCAAAGCTGAAGCTATTAAAAATTTACTGAAATTGGATCCTACTAATCTCCTATTGCTCCAAGAGACTAAAATTGAGGAGGACGCTCTCCTTATCATTAGCAAAAACAAGTGCAATATGACTTCTGGTAAGGTGGTCAGCGCTAAAGGTTCCTATGGGGGGCTTGCCACATTATGGCGCAAAGAGAATTTTCAGCTTATAAATGAGTATGCCACTCAACATTGGATCCTTTCAGAGCTTTTACATTATAATAGTAAGATAACTTTTTCCCTTTTTAATCTATACGTTCCAGTTAATTATGGGGAAAAAAAGAATGCTGGCAGTCGATTTTTTATTTCCTTGAGCTCCATTCTCCAGCAAACATTATTATTGCAGCAGATCTCAATATGAATTTAGCTCCGAGTGAGAAGAAAGGAGGAGTACGTGGTAAATATTTCATGCAAGACGCTGTGGAAAAAATGATACAAGAATGGGATTTGGTTGATTTAAAGCCTAAGTGTGGTCGTTTTACGTGGTCAAACTAACGAGTGGGGGTTGCGAGTATTTTTGCCAGGTTAGACCGGTTCTTAGTTCATGGTCCTTTGTTGGATAGTAAGTGGATGATGTCAACTAAAATTATTCCCAAGCTGGCATCTGATCATCATCCAATTACACTGCAATTCGAAATTGAAGATGAGCTTGGCCCAATTCCTTTCAGGTTCAGTCCACTTTGGATTGAACGTGAAGGGTTTATGGATATTGTCTTTCAGGTGTGGTCCAATTTTGTGGTTGGCTCTCCCAGTTTTGTCTAGGAACAAAAACTGAAACATACCAAGTTCACTGTGAAGAAGTGGATAAAATTGCCCCATTTAACTCCATTGAGTACCAGGAAGGATAGAGTAGCAGAGCTCTTTGCTTTGCAAGTTGATTGGAAAATAGAGAAGTAACCTCCTCTCATATCGCCCTTCATCAAATTACTCAGCTTAAAACTAATATTGCTTTTAGACAGGAGGAGGAGCATCTCATATTGAAGTCAAGAAGTCTTTGGCTGAAGGTTGGGGATAAGAACTATTCTTTTTTTCACCGTCAATGCAGGGCCAGGATTTCCAGAAATCACATTTCGAAAATCATTGATGATGAAGGGGTCATCATTAAAGGTCAAGATATTCTTAAGCAGTAAGATAGCAGGCACTTTCAATTGTTGTTTAAAGATGACGGTTGTTCCTATGAGGAAGTGTCTTCTGATTTTCTGCTCAATGTTCCTTCTCTGGTCAGCATTGAGGAAAATTTTGATTTAATGAAGCCGTTCTCTGAGCAGGAAATTGTGGAAGTTATTTGGGCCATGGAGTCAGACAAAGCTCCTAGGCCATATGGTTTTTCGATACATTTTTATAAATTTTGCTGGCCTATAATCAAGTCTGACTTACTAAGAATGATCAATGCCTTCCAGAAAAAAGCTAAAATGGGTGGGTGCACAAACTCTACTTTTCTTGCCCTCATCCCTAAAGAAGTCAATCTTTCTACTTATGATAGGTTTAGACCAATTTCTCTGTGTAATGCTTCTTATAAGATAATAGCCATACTTTTAGCAAACAGACTAAAGCCATTGCTCGGTAAGCTGATCTCTCCTCTTCAAGGGGGTTTTGTAAAAGGCAGATGTCTTGTGGATAACGTCATACAAGTTCAAGAATATTTGCACTCTAGTTTCTTACGGAAAGAGAAAGGCATGATAATAAAGTTGTATATGAAGAATGCTTTCAATCGAGTTAAGCTCCCTTTCCTTTATGAAGTCTTGATTTCTTTTGGCTTATGTCCATAATTTTTTTCCTTGATTAAAGCATGTATTGATAAGCCTTGAAGTGCCCCTTTAGTAAACGGTAGACCCACTGATTTCTTTAAAGGCACCTGAGGCCTTCGTCAAGGTTGTCCGCTGTCCCCCTTCCTGTACATCTTGATGGCTGAAACCATTTGCAAAAAATTATTAGCCGAAAAGGAAGACGGATATATCACGGGCATCAAGATTGCCAGGGGTATTGATCCAATCAATCATGCTCTTTTTGTGGACGATTCTCTTCTCTTGGGAGGGTCCTCTATGTCAATTGCTCGGGCCTTTAATGATATTCTCAACAATTTTTGTTTAATTTTAGGTGCTTTGATAAATAAAAACAAAAGTGTTGTATGCGACTGGAATATAGACCATCTTGCTCTACTCTGGATTTCAGATCTCTTTGGCTTTCCTATATATGTCAAGTGGGAAAAAATCAAGTATTTAGGTCTCCCCTTAACTCTTGGTTTGGCTCCTCCTTCTTTATGGATTGAAGTGCTGGCCAAGTTTAAGGCTAAAATAGCCTCGTGGGGGGGGGGGGGGGCTGGGTCAGTGGCTTTTTAAAGCTGGGAAACTGATCTTGATCAAATTAGTTCTTTCAGCACTCCCCGTGTTTCAGTCAACTTTGCTTCTTGCTCCCAAAGCTATCTCTGCTCAGCTATCTAAACTCATGAGAGATTTTTTATGGAATGGAGGGAAAGGTGGACAAAATAAGATGCATTTGGTGAGATGGGAGGTTGTCAAGCACCCCTCTTTATATGGTGGCCTTCAAATTCATAATCCTAGTCTTGCTAATTTGAAAATGGTAGGCAAGCCGGTTTGGAGGCTTTTTGATGATCCTAAGCACCCTGTAAGTAAAATTTTCAGGATGAAGTATTTGCAAGGTGGTTCTTTACGAAATATATTTTCTATAAATACTCCTTCTGGCTCTATTATTTGGAATTCCTGTAGGGAATGTTTTGGGTTTTTCAAAAAAAAATTGTATAGGGTCCCAGGTAATGGTATGAAGACCCTTCTTTGGGAGGATTCCATCTCTGGCACTCCACCTCTTTCCTCTGTTTCTCAATTACATGAGTTAATGATTTGGTTCAAAAACAAAGGTTTAATTCGCCTTGCTGATATGTGTAAGTGGGATTTCGATGGCAATTGGTCTGGATGGAACTTCCTAGATCTTCTTGTTCATTTTATCCCCCATAAATTGGTTCTGTCTTCTCTCCTTATGGGCCTCGCTCCAGTTCACTTTTCATGCAAAGACCGGTGGGGATGGGGCCCTTATGGGTTTTACATTATTGATAATGCGTTTCAGTCTCTGCTTCCGGTTCACAATTCCTCCTTTACTCCTGCGATTTGGCATTCAGTGTGGCATTCCTGCCTCCCAAAGGTTAATTTTTTTGTTTGGTTGCTATTAAAAAATAAAATTTTGACAGGTGACAATCTACAGAAGCATGGATCCAATGGGCCTTTCAGATGTTGTTTTTTCCACGTTGCTTCTAAGATGACCAATCATCTATTGGTGAGTTGCGATTTTGCCAGACAAGCTTGGAATTTGGTTCTTCAATCTGTTAAGCTTACCTGCCCGATTCAAAATACTGTTAGGCAATTCTACACAGTCTAGCATGACCATCGACCTCCAAAACCCAATGTTGCAGTGCTGTACAAATTTTGGCACTCAATTCCAAATTTTTTGTTGTGGTCATTGTGGATTGTAAGGAATAATTGCATCTTCAGCGATCATCGGCCCAAACTATAGCTTGTTGTCATGAAAATGTTATCATGGTTAGCATAATTAATTGGTCACTCTGCTTCTTTTTTGCCAGATTTGATTCGTTTGGGTTCTTGTTCAAATGTTGTGGGGAATACTAATTTGAAGCCTATTTTGCCCCCACCATGGAGGTTACGGGGTGATATTGGTGCTTTCAACTCTTTCTGGTCAAGTTCACCTTCACCTGTACCTTTTTTTTTTTATGGAGCTTCAAAAGGTAATCCCGGGGTCTCTGGTGCTGGTGGCCTTGTCATCTCTCCAGATGGTTTGTCTTTTATCAGGTTTAGCTGGGGGTTTGGTATTATGACTAATAACTAGGCGGAGAGTTACAACTTGCTTCAGGCGATTCGGTTGGATAAGAACAAAGGATATAAGTCTGTCCAAATTTTCGGGGATTCTGAAATATTGATCAAAGCTTTAAATTCCTCTGATAGTCTTAAAAAATTTGCTTTGATTGTAACTTTGCAGAGAATTGAGAGAATTTTAAAAGCCTTTGACAAGGCCGATTCCTTTCATATCCTTCAGGGATTGAATATATCTGCTGATGGCTTGGCAAACCAAGCTTTTCATCTTCCTCAAGGTTTTCTCAGTATTAATGGGGAACCTAACTATATTTACCATACTCCGTAATTTCTAAGTAAAGGAGACTGATTGGGCGTCTCTATTCCTGTATAGTTGTAAAGTCACATTTTCTCTAGTATTTGTAACTAGGCTGATTGGTTTCTGCCAAAATAGACCTGTTTTTTCCTTTCTCAATAAAACTATCTGTTTTTCTATAAAAAAATGATAAATAAATGTGTGTGTGTTTGTGTGCCACATATTTTTATGCGTGGGACATTTGGTGTGACATAACTTATATACATATAAGATATGGTCACATGATACCGCATTTATAACTTTTCTCCCTTCAACGTTGTCTATTTTCATTTATAAAATAAAGTGCACAAACAAAATTTAATAAATAAATAAATAAATGTGTGTATGTGTGTGCCACATCTTTTTATGCGTGACACATTTGATGTGACATAACTTATATACATATAATATGTGGTCACATGATACCCTCTTTATAACTTTTTTCTCCATGTTCAACATTGTTTATTCTCATTGAATAATCTACTTGTATCATTTCATCATTAACTAGCATTTGCACCAGGAGGTGCAAAAAAACGCCGAGAGGGTAAAAATATTCAGTCTTTTCACAAGCCAACCTTTGTTTTTTACCTTGGGAGAGTGCATATTAATACTGAGTTTTGAAATTTTACGTTAAGACATTTATAATTGAGTTTTTTTGGGGTTTCAATTTTGGATTATAAAGTGTGAAAGAAATAATATTAAAAAATTGACAGTGACCAGGAAATTGCCAACCATCAGGGACTGGATGTGATGCACTTTGAATATTTCCGAATAGGAATATTTCCAGTTACACAATGTGTCTGTTCTAGAAGTACCAATGTGTAAGTACAACAGATCCCATGCCATTATGACACAGGAGCCCAAATTTTACATATGAAGATTACTTGGTAAGACTGTTTGTAAATCTTAAAGGGTTATATTAAGATTTTATTTGATTATTGGGATACCTTAACTTACCCAATTTCCAAAAAAATATGTTTGATTTCTTTGTTTTGAATGCATAATGATGAATTTTTGTTTGGATTTTTTTAACATCCCGCAACCTGCAAATCCGCAACTTGCGGATTGCGGCAAACCTTTCATTTGATATTTCATTTTTCAAACCCGCATCCCGCATCCCGCAAATGCAGGATGCGGAAGAGTTTTTATATGTGCTAATTTTAATAAACTCGAATCCTACTTCTCGAAATGTGCGGAATGCGGGTTGCGGAGTTCCTATTATTTTCGTTTGGTTTGTGTCTCCCCGCAACCCACATCCCGCAAAATGCAGAATTGCGGGCTACGGAGCTAATTGAATCAAGTTTGTAATACTTTGCGTTCCCGCATCCTGCAAGCTGCAAGCTGTGGAATGCGGGTTGCGAAACAATTAATAAACTTGCAAATTTTGTTTTGATCCCGCCTCCCGCAAAGCTAATCCTGCAGACCTTAACCAACTAACATTGTCAATAAGATTTTTAATATTAGGCATTCAAAATCTTCTAAAATGTAATAACTATAATCATTTTGCATCTCTGTTAGCATAAAATTACAGATATTTATAACGTTGACCACTCGTGTGTCTATTGAATCAATTCATATGCTCCCCTGGTTGTGTGCAAATGAAAGTGGAAGAGCTATTACTGAAACAAATAAAACTTGAAATAATTACCATTGTTCTCTTAAGTACAAAAAAACACACTAATTAGAAAACAGATCTTGAAATAATTTCTCAAACGAATTAATTGAGAGTCACTAAGGTTTGCATCAGAGAATTGCTTTAACAAATGCTTTGATAGCTTGGGTTGTTAGTTAAATCGGTTACAGAAAGTAAATTATGATTTTCTTTACCATTGCCCATTATTGACTACACAATATTAGTCTCGGTTTCTTGTTCAAAGTCCAAATGATCCTGAACTGTAGCTCAATTATTATGACCCCAAGTTTAACCATAAACTATTAAGATTGCTGTTATAAGCAAGCACTGTTTTGGAATAAATTAACCATAAACAAACCTTAACCAACTAATATTATGATATGACTATAGTTTGAAACCCCGAAACGCTCAAACTCTTGTGAAATATCCTTCCTTGCCTGTGTGTTTCGTGCTCAACGGCGCCTTTTTGCATGGTTTCCTATCGCCAAATGACTTTATGTGCTTTTTGTGCTCACCCTTGTCCACAATTCTGTCTTTTCGCAAGCCAATCTTTGTTTTTTACCTTGGGAGAGTGCATATTAATACTGAGTTTTGAAATTTAGGGGTGGCAGGAGTGGGGGGGATCCTCCTGGATCCCAGAGGACATGTAGAACAAACCTTCGTGTGGGGACTAGGAACTAGAACAAATAATGAAGCTAAGTGGCTGGCACTTCTTTAGGGTCTACATCTCTTAAACACTAAAAAAATCTGGAAGGTAATGATATTCGGAGACTCTAAACATGTCATCTACAAACTGATCAACAGATACCCCTCTAGATCAGTCAATTGTTGCCGCCTGTTTGAAAAAGCCAAGCCGCCTCATGACTAAATCCTATGAGACATTCCACATCCTTCGTCACAATAATTATGCAGCGGATGCTTTGGCTAACATGGTAGCCTCTCTTCCATAAGGCCATTATAGTCAGAACGGAAACCCTCCTATCTTCAAATTCATCCCTTAATGTTTTGTCGAAAGCTTTCCCTGCGATTTCAAATTATGCGGCTTATCTCATTGTGATTTCTATCCTTCCCTCACTTCAAAAGAAGCCCTAAAGTCACCCCTCCTCTACCTCCTTTTCTCTCCATCCCTCCCCCTTCCTTATCCCCTTTCCCTTATCCCTCCTTCCCCCTCACTCTTCAACCCCTACTCAATCCTTTTCCCCTTACCCTTATCCCTCCACACTCCCCCTCTCCCATCGCCTTGCATCACCTCCCAATAGCTGGCCTCCATTCCATGCCGCTTCCCAACGGTTCCTCCCATTTAATCCGCTGTCCTGCCCACCCTCCTTCCTTCGCCGCGTGGTATAACCTCTGCCCACTCCCTCTCTCGGTTTTTGTAGGATTAATGGCTCACCGGTCTTGACTTAAATGCCCCTCCTCCTCGCATGCTCCAAGTCCATTCGACTATCACGGTATTTCTTCTCCCCACAGCAACATGCAAGTTCATTCCGCTCCCTCTCTAGGCTCTACTTATCATGAGGTTGCGCGAGTTCTTCTGAATGTAATTGCAGGTGTTGGAGAAGGGTGGCTGTAGGATATCCCATGGGAAGCACTCCCTCTCACCTGATCCTTTGTGAAGGAAAGGCTTGCTCTCGTAGCCTTCTCCACTTGCTCCTGCAGCTCCCTCTCCGCGTTGTGGTATTCAAACCTCGGCTCTGGTACAACGCCTGAAGCACATTCTGGTAATTTGGAGAGAAGCACGGTCTTGGGTTGCCATTGCACAGGGTGGAAGGAAGGTGATGTGGGAACTTTGGTCTATAAATAAAGGCAAGAAGGTTCCTCCCTGCAGCAGGAGCTCATAGTGCTCAGTTACATTCTAAGTGGTCTCTCGGCCGAGAACCAGGCTTGTGTTCTCGTTGGCTCTGTTCATGCCTTGCACAGTAATTTTGCATGTATAGATATCTCTACAGGAGCGGGAAGAATGTCTCAGGCTGGTGAAAGTGCAGGAATAATGGATGTAATAAAGAACCTTAGGCGTCTTTATGAAATGCTAGCGATTGGCATAATGGACAACAAAGAAATTGCACGGGAGGTTAAGAGCATAGGGGAAATGGTGAGCTACACCTCTCTGCAGATCAGCAATCACGACGCAAGGATTGATGACAATGAGAGCAACCTTAGAGACATAATGGGCAAAGTTGACAGGATTCAGGAAGATCTCCAGCGTCTGATTACCATGAACCAGGGTAGCAGGGTGAATGGAACCACTACAGCAGTTGAGCATCCAATGGAGGAAGAGTATGTAGTTCACCCCAAGAATTTTAGAGGCAATCCTTAATCAGTTTTCTTTTAATTATGTTAAATGTTTTACTGTCTTTTACTATGTAATCAGTTTATAAGGGTATACACTACCCGTGGCATTAGCTATTTTGGAAAAACTGTGTGTGTAGTTTTTTGGAAAACTCCTCAGATAAGCTTTTTGTGTAGCAATTTTGATCTGCATGAACACTATGTTATGCTACATCTGTACTGAATGGCTGTGCACAGCTTGTTTTATTAAAACCCTTTATAGTTTCTGTTAAAAAAAAATACTGAGTTTTGAAATTTTAGGTTAAGACATTTATAATTGAGTTTTTTTGGGGTTTCGATTTTGGATTATAAAGTGTGAAAGAAATAATAATAAAAAACTGACATTGACCAAGAAATTGCCAACCATCAGGGCCTGGATGTGATGCACTTTGAATATTTCCACCTGCACAATGTGTCTGTTCTAGACAGATCCCATGTCATTATGACACAGGAGCCCAAATTTTACCTACGGAGATTACTTGGTAAGACTGTTTGTAAATATTAAAGGGTTCTATTAACATTTTATTTGATTATTGGGATACCTCAACTTACCCAATTTCCAAAAAAATTATGTTTGATTTCTTTGTTTTGAATGCAGAATGATGAATTTTTGTTTGGATTTTTTAACATCCCGCAACTCACAAATACGGCAAACCTTTCATTTGATATTTCATTTTTCAAACCCACATCCTACATTCCACAAATGCGGGACAGGGGAGAGTTTTTATATGCGTTAATTTTAATAAACTCGAATCCCACATCCCGCAATGTGCAGAATACGGGTTGCAGAGTTCCTATTATTTTCGTTTGGTTTGTGTCTGCCCACAACCCACATCCCACAAAATGCGGAATTGAGGGCTACGAAGCTAATTGAATCAAGTTTGTAATACTTTTCCTTCCCGCATCCCACAAGCCACAAGTTGCGGAATGCGAGTTGCAGAACAATTAATAAACTTGCAAATTTTGTTTTGATCCCGCCTCCTGCAAAGTTGATCCTGCAGGCCTTAACCAACTAACATTGTTAATAAGATTTTTAATGTTAGGCATTCAAAATCTTCTGAAATGTAATAATTATAATAATTCTGCATCTCTGTTACCATAAAATCACAGAAATTTATAGCATTGACCACTCATATGTCTATTGAATCAGTTCATATGCTCCCCTGGTTGTGTGCAAATGAAAGTGGAAGAGCTATTACTGAAACAAATAAAACTTGAAATAATTACCATTGTTCTCTTAAGTACAAAAAAAACACACTAATTAGAAAACAGACCTTGAAATAATTTCTTAAACGAATTAATTGAGAGTCACTAAGGTTTGCATCAGAGAATTGCTTTAACAAATGCTTTGATAGCTTGGGGTGTTAGTTAAATCGGTTACATAAATTAAATTATGATTTTCTTTACCATTGCCCATTATTGACTACACAATATTAGTCTTGGTCTCTTGTTCAAAGTCCAAATGATCCTGAATTGTAGCTCAATTATTATGACCCCAAGTTTAACCATAAACTATTAAGATTGTTGTTATAAGCAAGCACTGTTTTGAAATAAATTAACCATAAACAAACCTTAACCAACTAATATTATGATATGACTATGGTTTGAAACCCCAAAACACTCAAACTCTTGTGAAATATCCTTCCCTGCCTATTTGTTTCGTGCTCAACTGTGCCTTTCTGCATGGTTTCCTACTGCCAAATGACTTTATGTGCTTTTTGTGCTCACCCTTGTCCACAATTCCCCTATGTGCTAGTAACATTGTTGCATGAGGGCTCTTGGAGACAAGCATTCTTGTTCTCCTCACCTCCTAGGAAATAGGCTCTCCAACGGGCAATACCGTGCAATATGTCCTCAACCTCGTCACCACCTCAGAGAAAATTAGCAAGTGGGAATTACAAATGAGGTGATGAAGACTTCGGACACCTGCCACCCCAGTACGAGCATTCGCTCCGACTGCCTGTCACTGAACATGGTCCCCATGCAGTAGGACTTTCGAAGCTGTGACCACTTCGAGGATTTCTAGGGACACATTCCAGAGACAGGAAAACCGTTGTATTGTGCAGCTGGAAGTATTCCTATTCGGAAATATTCAAAGTGCATCACATCCAGGACCTGATGGTTGGAAATTTCCTTGCGCAGACAACCAGGATGATAAAGGAACATAATTTCATATTCGCCCAACCATCAATACCCCCTAACAAATGAGCTTCTGGAACCATACAACCATTGATGTCTAAAAGGAAACTCAAGCCCTCACGTAATTGAGCACTTTTGGCCTTTCTCTCAGTGCTCATTCATCCCCATTTTTCAGCAGCTCCGGACGATGGCGTTATATAGGGTGAGCTAGACAGACCGAAAAACACCTTACCAGCATAGCTGTACACTTGACAACTGGCAATGATAACAATAGTACAAGTGACAAGTGAGCGAGGATCTTCACTCCTTGCGGAAAATCCAGTCAAGTCATCTGCTCTGATATTCAATTATCATACTGGCCATGGATAAGACCTTAGGCGTTCTCCCACGTTGCTTCCCAGGTGGGTCAAGGCATTTGGACTTGACCTTCCTTGCCCTTTCGCAAATGTTGCAGGTGGGATAAAAACGAATTCGGCTGGCCGTGTTTCTTTGCTTCATGTAGAGGCAATATTTACTGTTTCAAATATATAAATTTCATGATGGATCCTCGAAGTTGGGACAACAGACGATGCTGGGAACATAATCTTGACCTATAGAATGTTGTGAATAGCACTAGGTACTCAATTACTGGTCAAAAAAAACATATCATATGTGGGAATGTTCTTTATGTACCAGGTTCATCGGGACATTTCGTCCACGCTGAGATATTTGGTTCATCAGTCGATCTCGAACCACATATATTTCATTTGCTTCTCCAGTTATATTCACCGTGGATTAGCTTCTTATCAATATCTGCACAATTTAATTCAACGGAATCAACACAGAACCTCGATCTGCAACCTGCCTTCATCTGGATTTCCCGATCATGGGTACATTTTATATTTTGCCAAGCTGATGCGATTCAATCCATCACACAAATATCATCTGCGAACTACATTCGATCCCTCGATCAAATCTCAAATAACATATATACTGTCCATCGTCATCCTGCTAAACTTTCACGAAACCCGCATCTCGCAATTTCTGTATTATTATTAATCGCAATTTTCGGCATAATCATTGTACGAGATATTTTTAGGTCACTGTCAGTTATTTTTTATTATTTCTTGCTCACTTTATAATCCAAAATCGAAACCCCCAAAAAACTCAATTATAAATGCCTTAACCTAAAATTTCAAAACTCAGTATTAATATGCACTCTCCCAAGGTAAAAAACAAAGGATGGCTTGCGATAACACACAATATTTTTACCCTCTCGGCGGAAATACACAAATTTTTATTAGTAACTTGTAACTTTCGATTTCCGTGTTCCTCACTTCGGAAAGAGGAAGTCTAATTTGGTTGCTTTTGGCCATTTGGAGTATTTGGGTATAGATCTGAATAAATCGTGGGTAGTTTTTTGTTCTTTAATTTCATATGGGAATCCTTGCTCATGTAATTTTTGTTTGGGTTCAAATCAAATCCCCCAAAACTATATTCATCAGTAACAAGAATGAGCGATCCCTATGAATAATGATTTATGATGAGCAAACCCTCAGAATTTGTACAGAACATTTAGGTTTGAATCCGGCAGTAGACTGAATGTATAAATACCTATGGCCAAACAAACTCACTTATGACTTGAACGTACTGAAACATTATCACGTCATCATATTAATCGCAGAAGTGACTATTACCCTCACCTGTTGTCAGCCTTAAGTCATCCCATAGTGTGTAAACTTGACATTTGTCACTTTATCGATTCCTTCTTATGATGGTATAAAGATATCCTTGTTGCCTAATCATTATATATATGAAATATCTTCCTTAATCATTAAATCATCGTCAATATCACAGGCTCCAAACACCAAATCTTTCAACTGCAACATATTTCACATCTTAGATTCTCCTCCCATTCTGGACATTCATATCATTATTTAAGTGAGCTTTCATGGTCTCCAAGGGATAATGGAATTATATACATATCACATTAATTCGAAGTTAAAGATATATATTACATCATGAAAATCTTGAACTAGTGATAGCATTTGTAATATTTAGTGAATAAATAGAGCCTCCTACTGAGGCAAATATCATTTGGACCTCATTTATGGTTTTTTAAATGCACAAAAACTGGACTCTTAAGCGTCCTTACTTCCCCTCTCATGGTTGCCGAAGAAAAAATTGCCAACATGGTGATACCAAAGGTCAGAATGGGAAGAGATGGGAAGATAACTTGCCAAGTTCTACTTTCGAAGAAGGGGCTATAGAAGAAAGGAAGTGCCAAAACATATGGAAATGGTTGCACTTTATCTAGGAAAATGTATGGAAATTTAGCTAGAAAAATGTATGGAAATGGGTGAGGATTGTAGTGTAGATGAATGTCCAACACATCGCTTTGTATCATTACGATTTGGTGTTTACTTCCTTTTTATAAAAATAATGATTATTGACGCATTTTGTTCTTTTTAAGTTTCTTCAACATTGTCATTGTGTATAAAACACTTTTGTCTAAGACAAATGAGCAAAATTCCAAAGAACGAGGGTAACAATCAGTTCTGCGATTAATATGATGACATAATATATATGAACTATCTTGCTTGATCATTAAATAATTGTCAGTATCACCCACTTCAAAGACCAATCTTTCAAATCCAATATATTTGACATCTCGGATTCTGCTCCCATTCTGAGCTTTCATATCACCATTTAAGTGACCTTTCGCGTGCTGCAGGAGATAAGGAAATTATATACAGATCACATTAATACCAAGTTATAGATATATACTACATCATGAAATTGCCGAACTCATGATTACATTTGTAAGATTTAGTGAATAAATAGACCCTCCTATTGAGGAAAAAATCATTTGGACCTCATTTATGATTTTTTATATGCACAAAAACTACACTCGTCAACGTCATTACTTCCACTCTTATGGCTGCCAAAGAAAAAACTCACAACATGACGATATCAAATCTTGGAATGGGAAGAGATGGGAATATAAGTTCGCACCGCTACTTCCAACGAAAGGCCTATAGTTTCTGGAGAGACATGGGATTGGTGATGATTACAAATTTCATTGTATTTCTCTACTCGCTGCAACTTCCATAAAGGGTATCATTATTTGTTTACCCTTATTCTCAATTGTTTTCCATCATGATGAATAATGAAATTGCAACAAATTTATTCTTCAGGCTTTCCTTTGCTCTTTCTCACATATGGAGATTTCTCTACTCCGAAATACCCCAACTAAGCATCTTTCCATTCTAGCTCTTTTCAACATCAAGTCTTTTACACTGCTAAAGCATTCTTCAGACTTGCAAGCTTTTCACCTTTACAACAATTGCAAATTTACCTACCGAAACCTATCGAAATGTTTCCATGTTTTAGTTGGTTCAACATTATCATTGTGTATAAATTGAGAGTCCGTTCATAAAAATAAGATGACCTTTCTCCTATTTAACAGATTTTCGATTTCCGAGTTTTGAGATTCCAAAACATATTTGCATTTAACATTTAGGTATTTTCAACTTTCACTAATATTGTTCTTTGCAAATCTTTTTTTTTCACTTTGCAAACAATGACACTGAACATATTATAAATTGTTATCATCTCTTTCGTTATTTCGATATGCATTAAAATAATTTATTTAAGTACAAAAAGTGAAAATAAAGCATGAAAATCGACATTTCGAATTTTGAAATTTCGGAAATAGAAACACCAGCATGTTCCTATTTGAACACATAGCATTTCTGCTTATGTTGCAAAGTTTGATATTGGAATATAGTATGTTCCTTATTACAGAACATACGACATAGATTTCCCAGTACCGAATTGTCGGAAATTGAAAAAGGAACATCAACATGTTTGTATTTGAACACATAGTATTTCTATATATGTCGAAAAACTATCAAAAAAAGGTTGTGACTTATATTGCTTGTGTACCTTGATAATGTTGTAATACGCATCCTGAATTTACTTAAAAATTTAAAAAAATGCTCTTTTTAAAGAAATAAGTGTTCAACAAACATGTGTATAATCTCCACTTTTAAAATGTATTTTATGGCTCTTGGACTTTCATTTGCTATGTTGGACATTAGGGTATGGTAGCTTTGTGTTCAATTTTTTTTTTTTTTGCATAAGCCAACATTCGTTTTTGAGTTTTGTTGTGTTTTTATGTGATAGTTGATTCACAAATTCTGAACTTCAACAATCAGTTATCTAATGTGACCGTTTCAAATATTTTCTCCATAAAAATCATATTAAAATACATTTCGTTTACTGTTAAAAAATCGCAACTTATCCAACATTTGAACAAGTTGACCTGTTTAGTATAGGAGTGTCTCAGTATATGCTACAGAAAGTGGAAAGGTAATTGATAATCAATTTATCAATTTACCACATTACGAAAAGTAAATTAATAAATTGATTATCAATTTACCGTTGCGGATTGCGGAAACTCTACGTTGCGGAAAGCTTAAGGTAAATGGTAAATGGTAAATTAATAATATAATATTAAATTAAGTTGATAAATTGATAAATTGAATGATAGGTTTTATGTTTCAAACACCTTTAGAAGCATGTTGCTTTGTGCAAACAAATAAATTGATGCCTCGAGCTTGTGTCTCGGTGTATCACCTAATTGTCTAGGCACTATTTGTCTCAGTTATAAAAGGAATTGAAATTCAACAGGAAATGAAGCGACACACAACATAAAGATTAAAATGCTAAATCTAAACAAAATTAAACAACACAAAATTAAAAAATACAGTTGTTGCAGCTGCAACTGTTTTCCCCAAATTTCAAAAATTTTGGACCCTCCTTGTTGACTTTATCTTGCCTGGTTTTATTTGGTTTCCCAAACTCGGTTGTTCTTCTACTACAATTTTGAATGTTTGAGTTTGATTCGAGGTTGACTGTTTTCTTTCATTTCGAAAGTTGGTTGATTTAAAATGCCTTTGTCCAGCTAAAGCTTTCGACTTTGGAACTTTAAGTTTTGATGTGTAGAGGTTTTTATTTATCAATGTCGGAAGTCATTTGAACAGTAAATCGGGGCCGTAGTTCTCTACGCAGCCGTCGTTGTGGAAGCTAAAACGATGAATGACCCGATGGATAGTCTTGACTTTCGCCGATTCCTTGGTTTTATTGATCAACTTTTTACCTTGCAATGTTTTGTTTTAGCATTATTGGAAGTCAATTGAAGTTTGATTTGGAACTTTAGTTATCTACGCAGCCGTCATTACGGAAGCCAACTAATGAACATTCTAACGTATTAGTGCTTATCCTCGTTGATCGCCGGTGATTTATGTTGACTGCGGAACCTTTGGTCTTTCTGCCTCTTGCCATTGCGGTTGCATACTGAAATTTTCTGCTGACGTATTATGGTTAGTCCTTCCGCTCGTCGTTGCCGTGGTTTTAGTGGGTAATGGTTTTGATCCTCGATACATCGACAATAGCTTTTAATGCTTTGTTTCACTGAGGTTTTATTTGATCGCGGAAGCCGCAGTTTGATGATCTTTCGCCGTTGCGTCTCTTCAGTGAACTGATCATCTGATGCTATAGTACTTTCTCCCACTGAAGTAGATTATTTGCCCGATGCTTAGTATTTATTGCTTCCGACTGTTGGTAGGGTTTTCCCACCATTTTTGTTGTGCTGTTACTCTATTTTATGGGATGGCAGAGTTTTCCCATGGGTGTTGGTCGAGTCGAGGCTTCTGAGATGAAGAGCACAGTTTGGGGGTTTGGTGTTTTGGGGAGTGGTGGTTACCTTTGTCCTTTTTCATGCTTTCATCAGAGGTTGTCGAATTGGCCCAGATGCGGCCTGGATTGAGATAAAAAGTCTATTTTTTGGACTTGTGTTTTTAGTTCGGACAATGGATTTAGAGGATTTTCAGGCCCAACTTGCAGGATTCTCTTTACCTTATCTTTTCATGCTTTAAATTTGTTTATAGTTCATTTCACAGAATGCATGTATTCATACAATTTGTGTTACTTTTTCAAACGCTAAGTGATCTAAGGACTGGTTATTCATGACAGGGTGATTACTGATGTAGAGAAGACATGTCTAGAAGACAAAGCAGAAGAAAGGAGGTAGCAAGGAAGGAAGAGAAAGAAAATGCAGAAGCAGAGATGAGGAAAGAAAAGAAGAAAGTCAGGTCTAAGCTCAATAGGATCTAACAAGGGACCAATGGATTACTGAGCATAATCAATAGAAGCAGAGGCCCATGCTTGGAAAAGTTCGTCACTTAACAAGCTGGTCCCTTTTCATAAAAGTTCTTTTAAATATTAAATCTGAAATGTAACATTTGTATAAATCATGAGCACTCACAAAAGGACAAAATTTTGAGACTAAAACGGTTGGGGGAGCCCAAAGGTCACCGAGGGGCAGTCCAAGAGTTTTCCTTGTAGTATAAGTATAGGAGCATTAGATAGTGGTAAGGACTTCTTCCCAGTGAGATTTGTGAGAACATGTTGTAAGAAGAACTATTTCCTTTTGTAATAAGAATTACAAGTTTCCTGTTGGAGAAAGCTTGGTGGAACTTTTCAAATGCTGTGCCATGGATGTGTTGAATGTGAACTATTTCGTTTTCAGCTTTGTGTCCATTAACTGTGAGATCGTTCTAACTCTTTGAACCTATGTTCTTGTATGAATGCTCTCTAGTTTATTCTATGGAATTTCCACTATGAGTAATGAATGTTGTTCATAAACAATTAGCTATCTGGTTGTTCATATATCTATAAATGTTAATGTATTTTGAAATAAGTAACAACTATCTGTGATTTTTCTTAATGCATGCGCAAAACACATTACTCATTGATGAATGATAATCTTGCTCCCTAGGGATAGGTTAGGTAGTTAGTTTTAATTTCTTGTTGTGTGTGATTTAGATGCGAGAGAGTTAAGATGAGAGGTAAGAACCTGCGCATCACATTGTGACCGCTCCTCATATTCTCTATCAATTTGCATTCTTAGATAGGCACTTGCATCTCATAATTTAATAAAAAAATAAGCATACACGGTGGACCAGGACGTAACCAGTAAAACCTTTTATTTTTGTTACTTGACCTACGGTCGTCGGACCGTAAACCGGATGGATTCCCCATACCAAACAGTAACGGGCTAGTTGGGAACGTTTACTACGGAGAATCCCTAACTGTTTTTGCCTGTGATTTTCCATGCCTCAACAGTTTTTGGTGCTAGAAGGAGGGTCGCCAGTGCATGGCTAGCCGAGGAAACTTATTTTCTCGAGATTATTCCACCAGTGACAGTTCTGAAAACAGTTTGTTTCCCAATCCAATTCCTGAAGAGAAGGGTAAAGAGCATCTGTATTCTGTTAATAATGAAGTAGTTAATGATCTGAGAAGACATACTAGGGCATATGTGAAGAAGATTGGAGGATTACCATTTATTCCCATCTTTCCCAGAAGAGAATATAAGAAAAAAGATCGTCCTGTATTGGAAGATGCAGTGTTGGTTGGAGATTTTGAAGAATTGGTAGAAACAACCTTACATGAAGTTGTTTAGCCTTTAAATCAAGTGGGCCTAGATACACCTTATGGTTCACCTGTTCAAACCCCTGTTCACTCACCACCTCATTCTCCACCCAGACTCATGGCAGGCGTAAATGTAAATCAGCCACCCAACCCACCAAATCCACCACCTACTTGGAAGGCCAAGTCACCTTTAAACCTGGCACCCCCTTTACATGACTTACCTCAGGATTTTGAGAAAATGCTGCCCAAGTTTGACCCAAGTGAAAATATTTTAGTAGATGATCATTTGCAAAGATTTTGCTTGGCTATAGAAGGACTAAAGGCTGGAGAACATGAAGATGTAGTTTGCAGATTGTTTCCACATACCCTGAAAGGAGCAGCGACCTCATGGTATTTTGCTCTGCCTGCAAACTCAATCCCAGACTAGGACACATTGGAAAGGATATTCAGAAGTAAATATGCAGCCCAGAAAACTCATGCAGCTCTAATGAAAGGGTTATGCGCTTTGAAGAAAGAAAGAAAAGAGAAAGTGCATAGTTTCACCCAAAGGTTTGTTGCTTACCTTAAGAACTTTTCTGCAACTGATAAACCGTCTGATAAGGTTTTGATCGAATACTATACTTCAGCTTTAGGGCCTGACTTGGCCATGTTTTCCAAAATGAAAGTCAAACCTATGTTGTCAGAAACTTATGAAGAAGCCGAGAAAGTAGAAGTTGAAAAAGAGAGCATCAAAGATTATCCTGAGCAGTCGGGAGAATTTTTTTTTGGTAAAAAGCCTTATTACTGTCTAAGCCTAAGGAGGAGCAGTCACATGACTTTGAAGGAATGTTGAAAATGTTGCAGAAACTATCTAACAGAATAATAGATTTAGAAAAGGAAAAAGAAGCTTAGAAATCTTATAAGCCTTACTATAAAAGGAGAGGACAACAATCAATCTAAGCCTCCTCCACATAGTCCTGCATCAATGAATTTAACTGAGGTGGCTATGGATAATTTTTGCACCTTTCATCAGTAGCCTCATTCTGAAAAAAATTGCCCTCAATGATCAATTCGATGACATTAGTGATGAATCAGCTATTGGACTCTAAACTAACAGAAGTTGATGAGGAGGAGGAAAAGGGAAATAAATCCACAGAAAAACAAGAGGATGATGCTCTCGTTTTATGGGACTATGTCTCACCTTTTGATACAGAAGAAGAAGGTTATCTAAAATAGGAGGAGATATCGGAAACAAACGTGACACCAAGAAGTCAAGGTTTGATAAAAGAGGACAGATCAGTAGTCCCAAAAATCAAGAGACTTTAAAAGAATGTAAATAAAATTCAGAAGAGCACCATAGCTGATAAGATAACTGAATTAACCATTACGAGTCAAAATCCAAAGCAAATCAACATGCCTGTTAAGCCCATTGAGGAGAATACTGATGATGTAAAAAAGAATCTCAAAGAACATAAGATGGAGTATGGTATTGTGGAAGACATTAAGAGGGCTAAGGCAAATATCTCGCTGTTTGAAATGTGTAATGTGCCTCAACAGAAAGAAAAAATGTTAAAAGCACTTGAAATACCTGAAGAAAAGATTCCCACTGACAATCAACCTGAAGAAGAAGAAATTGGTGAAGCAAGTGTGGGGGGTAAGCCTAAATGCAAAACCCCACCTTTTCTCCTGACTTTTGAAATTTTCAACCATAACGTGCACAACTGTTTAGTAGAATCAGGGGCATCAGTCAATATTATGCTGCTGTCAGTTTGCAAAAAGATAAATGGACAGCCTAAACCATCTACCTGGAAGGTTATTTAGTTAGACAGAACAAATGTGAAGGTAATTGGGGAAATGGAGGATGTTCTGATTCAATTATCTTCAAATGAAAAGGTATGTTAGTTCATTGATATTGTAGTAGCAGACATACCTAAGGCTTATGGAATTGTTTTGAGTTGGGATTGGTCAGCAAAGCTAAATGGATATTTTGCCTTAGATTGGTCACATCTGTGGTTGCCTTATAAGGGAAGCCCTAATCAAATTAAAGTATTAAGAGAGCCCCACATGAAGCACAATGTTACTCAGTTGGAAGGTAAGAATGAACCAGTGAATTTTGTATTGGGGAATTACTTCATTGAGCTAGAACTGGAAAACTACCAAGAAGAGGAAGCAAGTGGTACACCAGACACACATCCTGATCTCCTTCGATTTTCACGGGCTGATGAATTTGACTTTAAAATAGTAGACTTAGTTTCAGATGTAGTTGTTGATTCAAGTACAATAGAAGTAGATAATTTTTGGACACTTTTTTTTTATGGATCTAAAACTTTGGAAATCAGGAGCTGGCTATGTCTTGATCGATCCAAAGAAAAATAAACATTTTCTTTCATGTAGATTAGAGTTTGAATGTACCAATAACACAACCGAATATGAAGCATTAGTTCAGGGACTAAGAAAAGCAATTGAATTAAAAGTAGAAAATCTGAAAGTATATGGGGATTCTGAAATAATTGTAAAGCAAATTCGAAAACAGATGCATTGCATCTCACCTCATTTAAAAGCTTATCAGAAGTGTGGGATTTGCTGACAAATTTTTATGCATTTAATATTGTATCCATTCCTAGACTTAAGAATGCAGCAGCTGACTTGTTAGCTACCTCAGCTGCAAGGCTTGTACCTACAAATAACCAGTGTTCTATTGAATTATTTTTCAGGCCTTCGGTTCCAGACATGATTACTAATCTACGAGATGATGATCAACAAATCTTGGAATGTTTGATGAATGATGAGACTTTCAAGGGGGCAATTATCGATGACGAAGAACACCAAGCTGAGTTAAAATTCGATAACTTCATTCCTAAAGGGGTTAGGACCTTAGAGCGGATGTTTGATTTAGATAGCAAATTCAGAAGACCAGCAAATGTCAAGACTCATAGCTCATCTCTGCAATTCGAGCTGATAAATTTGGAAACTGAAGTTAAACCCAAATATGTAAATTTGGGAAAGTGTTGTTCCCCGGGTGAAAGAAATAAGTTCATTAGTTTGTTCAAATAGTACAAAGATGTATTTGCCTAGACATATGAAGAGCTTGAAACATATAATACCAAGATTATACAACACATCATTCCTATTATATATGGAGTCAAGCCTTATCAACAACCTTTGAGGAAGATGCATCCAAAACTGGAGCCTTTAATTCAGAGTGAAGTGAAAAAATTATTGGATGCCAAAATTATATTCAAAGTCTGACACTTGAAATGGGTTTCAAATTTGGTACCAATAAGGAAGAAATCTGGAGAAATCAGGCTATGTGTGGATTTCAGAAACTTAAATCGTGCTTCGGACAAAGACAATTATCCAGTCCCACCCATGGAACAGATATTGCAGATGGTTTGGGGTTTTGAGTTATTTTCATTATTAGATGGATTCTATGGCTACAATCAAGTGTTAGTAGCTGAAGAAGACAGACTTAAAACTACATTCAGAACAAAATGGGGAACTTTTGCTTACAGAAGGATTCCCTTTGGACTCATCAACGCTGGAGCTACTTTCCAAAGGGCTATGGATATGGATTTCCATGGACTAATTGGCCATAGTGTTGTAGTATATCTCGACGATGTAACGATATTTTCAAAGAAGAGAGAAGAACACGCATTCCATTTAAAACAAATTTTCAAGCGTTGTTGAAAATACGACATCTCACTGAATCCAAGGAAATGTGTGTTTGCTGTTATAGAAGGAAAGCTACTAGGTCATGTGGTTTCTAAAAAGGGGATCTCCATAGACCCAGAAAGGATCAAAGCTATCGAACAGATCCCCTTACCCCATAACAAAAAAGGTATGCAATCATTCATGGGGACAATAAATTTCGTGCGAAGGTTTGTGCCAAATTTCGATCAAATTGTTAAACCTTTCCAGCAAATGGTGAAACAAAGTGTACAATTCAAGTGGACTGATGTAGAGAAGAATGCATTTAGTAAAATAAAGACATCTATTGCTCATGCACCCTCTCTCAAAAGTCCAAATTTTGAGAAAGATTTTATTTTGTACACTTTCGCATCTGATGATTCATTAGTAGCGCTGCTTACTCAGAAGGAAGATGGGGGAGATGAGTACCCCATATCATTTATGAGCACTGGTCTATCGGGGGCAGAATTGAATTACCGAGCTGTGGATAAACAAGCTTATGCAGTATTCAAAGCGGTAAAACAATTTAGGCCATACATACTTAAGAATCAGACGAAGGTAATAGTTCCACACCCAGCTGTAAGGTCTCTTTTCATACAAAAAGAATTAGGAGAAAGAAGAGGCAACTAGGTAACAACTTTACAAGAATATGACCTCGAATTCAAACCAGCATCCATAGTTAAAGGGCAAGGACTGTGCAAACTAGTGGCTGAAGGTAAAAACAATGAAGAAAACAATTGGGAAAATGAAGCTGAATTACATGTGATGGATGTATGTCCTCTTTTCACAGCTCCATATTCATGGTACCGAGACCTTGTTCATTACCTTCAGGAAGGGTTGTTGCCAGAACATTGGAATTCCAAACAGCGAAGAGCGTTGTGCCTTAATCAACTGCATATCAGATCATTGATGGAATTTTATTCAGGAAGAATTATGATGGAGTCCTTCTCAAATGCTTAGAGAAAGAAGACACAAAGAAAGTCATAATAGAGTTACATGATGGGCCTGCTGGAGGTCATTTTTCCAGAGATACAACAGCCCACAAGATTATCAGAGCAGGATATTATTAGACCTCACTGTTCAAGGACGTGCGCGCCCATGTCAGAAAGTGTGATATCTGCCAAAGGTGCGGGGGAAGACAAGCCAAACCAGCAGGACCATTGAAGCATGTGATGATAACAAAACCATTCGAGCAATGGGGAATTGATATCATTGGAGAAATAAAACCAAATTCGTCCTTGCATCACAAATATATTTAACGGCAACTGACTACTTCACTATATGGGTTGAGGCCATTCCGTTACGTAAAGTCAATGAAGATGCGGTCATGGATTTCTTGTAAGATCATATTATGACCAGGTTTGGGGTTCCAATTTCCCTAGTTTTCGACAATGCTACTTATTTTTCTTCTATTAGATTAACTGCATTTTCTCATGAAAGATGAATTGAGTTGCATTATTCTGTGAACTATTACCCACAAGGAAATGGTTTCACAGAATCTACAAACAATAATCTGATTAGGATCTTAAAAAAGACTGTGATAGAAAACTAGAGAAGTTGGCATTTAGCATTACCGAACGCTCTTTGGACTGATAGGGTCACACCCAAGAATTCCTTAGGTGTATCATTGTATACCCTTGTTTATGGAAAAGAGGCTATACTTCCTCCTAACATTATGCTACCATCTTCCATAATAGCTTAGGAGTCTAGAGGCATAGATAACGAAATCCTGCAAATTAGAATCTATAATCTTTTGAAGGCGGAAGAGTCTAGGTCCAGGGCCAAAGAACGTTTTAAGCAACAACAGGAAGTAGTGAAAAGGTGGTTTGATAAGCACAAAGCTGGAAAAAAGGAATTTGAAGTGGGAGACCTGGTTCTTAAGTGGGATCACCTGCATGATGAAAAGGGGAAACACACGAAGTTTCAACAGTTATGGGTAGGCCCTTTTCAGATTGCAGCAAAACTTGGCCCCTCAACCTACAAATTGCAAGATTTACAGGGGTGGGAAGAGAACTTACTAGTTAATGGTTTAGTTATCAAACCTTATTTTTCCTGATTTTATTTTGTTTGTACATAAATAAATTGATTTGGTTGTTTATTATTTACTTTATTTCTGTCTGTTTTAGTTAGTTGTTGGTTATTTCCAATAAAAGAAGCAAACTTTTGGTTGCATGGAGAGCATCAGAATTCTGGATTGACCAAAATCCTTGAGTATAAGACTGTATACTTTTGTTTTATCTAAAAGAATTTCTTCTAGTTTAGCAGTTTTCCTTAATGGATATGAACACATTGAAGTCGTACTTAATCCTTGTAAAATAACTCAGGATCAAAAGGTCTAGAATACTATTTCGAGGCTCCATCCATCTCAAATTTAAAAAATGTCTTACGGGTGACAGCAAAAGACCCATGGAAAGGAAGCAAGATAAACAGTATATTATATATAAATAATCCCATGCCAAGAATTGAAAGCCAAAAGGAAAATAAGAGTCAAAAATCTCTTAAGAAAGTGATATGTATCAAAACAAAGTACCAAACCATATAAGTACAAAATTGCCAAAGTTCTTCTCCGTCCGTGAGCTGAAAATCAATACATCTCTCACACAAAAGGACACTATGGATAGAGGAGCATGAATAAAAAAATTCAAAAAGCAAGGCATGCAGGAGGACTCAAAAAGGACAAAAGTCCAAAAGCACAAAAAAGTGCAAAAATGGCATGGGAATGAGGAACAAATGAATATTTCTGTTTACCATATGTTACAATCCTGTGGTGTCCAAGCTGGAAGCTACCCGAAGACAGAGGTAAAAAATGAAACTCATATTCCTGGCCTCAAAAGAGTTATCTTGACTTTCAAATCTTGGTTCCACTTTCCTAAAATTGGACTATCATCAATGATTAAAAGTACATACATTTTCCATTTAGGAAATCCATACATCTAGAAGAATTCAAAATGCTAGTATTTATCGTCAAAACAGTCTGTTGCTCAAATAAGAAGTTTTCCAGAGATCTAGGTTCACCAGATAGTCGCCAATTGTTGCAGCTGCAACTGTTTTCCCCAAATTTTTAAAATTTTGGACCCTCCTTGTTGATTTTATCTTGCCTAGATTTATTTGGTTTCCCAAACTCGGTTGTTTTTCTGCTACAATTTTGAATGTTTGAGTTTGATTCGAGGTTGAATGTTTTCTTTCATTTCAGAAGTTGGTTGATTTAAAATGCCTTTGTCCAGGTAAAGCTTTCGACTTTGGAACTTTAAGTTTTGATGTGTAGAGGTTTTTATTTATCAATGTTGGAAGTCATTTGAACAGTAAATCAGGGCCGTAGTTCTCTACACAGCTGCCGTTGCGGAAGCTAAAACGATGAATGACCCGATGGAGAGTCTTGCCTTTCACCGATTCCTTGGTTTTATTGATCAATTTTTTACCTTGCGATGTTTTGTTTTAGCACTATCAGAAGTCAATTGAAGTTTGGTTCAGAACTTTAGTTATCTACGCAGCCACCGTTGCGGAAGCCAAATAATGAACGTTCCGACGGATTAGTGCTTATCCTCGCCGATCGCTGGTGATTTATGTTGAGTGCGGAACCTTTGGTTTGTCTGCATCCTGCCGTTGTAGCTACATACTGAACTTTTCTACCGACGTATTATGGTTAGTCCTTCCACTCATCGTTGCCGTGGTTTTAGTGGGTAATGGTTCCGATCCCCGATACATCGAGAACAACTTTTAATGCTTTGTTTCACCGAGGTTCTATTTGATCGTGGAAGATGCAGTCTGATGGTATTTCGCCATTGCGACTCTTCAGTGAACTGATCATCTGATGCTATAGTATTTCCGCCCACCAAAGTGGATTATCTGCCCGATGCTTAGTATTTATTGCTTCCGACTGTCGGTAGGGTTTTCCCACCATTTTTGTTGTGTTGTTACTCTATATTATGGGATGGCATAGTTTTCCCATGGGTGCTGGTCGAGTTGAGGCTTATGAGATGAAGAGCGCAGTTTGGGGGTTTGGTGTTTTGAGGAGTGGTCGTTACTTTGTCCTTTTTCATCCTTTCATCAGAGGTTGTCGAATTGGCCCAGATGCGGCCTAGATTGAGATAAAAAGTCTATTTTTCAGACTTGTGTTTTTAGTTCGGACAGTGGATTTAGAGGATTTTCAGGCCTAGCTTGCAGGATTCTCTTTACATTATCTTTTCATGCTTTAAATTTGTTTATAGTTCATTTCATAAAATGCATGTATTGATACAATTTGTGTTACCTTTTCAAACGCTAAGTGATCTAAGGATTGGTTATTCATGACAGGGTGATTGCTGCTGTAGAGAAGACATGTCTAGAAGACAAAGTAGAAGAAAGGAGGCAGCAAGGAAGGAAGAGAAAGAAAATGCAGAAGTAGAGATGAGGAAAGAAAAGAAGAAAGTCAGGTCTAAGCTCAACAGGATCTAGCAAGGGACCAATCAATTACTGAGCATAATCAATAGAAGCAGAGGCCCAGGCTTGGAAAAGTTTGTCATTTACCAAGCTGGTCCCTTTTCATAAAAGTGATTTTAAATCTTAAATTTGAAATGTAACGTTTGTATGAATCATGAGCACTCACAAAAGGACAAAATTGTGAGATTAAAACGGTTGGGGTAGCCCAAAGGTCACCGAGGGGCAGCCCAAAGGTCACCGAGGGGCAGCCCAAGAGTTTTGCTTGTAGTATAAGTATAGGAGAGTTAGATAGTGATAAGGACTTTTTCCCAGTGAGATTTGTGAGAACATGTTGTAAGAAGAACTATTTTCTTTTGCAATAAGACTTACAAGTTTCATGTTGGAGAAAGCTTGGTGGAACTTTTCAAATGTTGTGCCATGGATGTGTTGAATGTGAACTATTTTGTTTTCAGCTTTGTGTCCATTAACTGTGAGATCGTTCTAACTCTTTGAACCTATGTTCTTGTATGAATGCTCTCTAGTTTATTCTATGAAATTTCCACTATGAGTAATGAATGTTGTTCATAAACAATTAGCTATC
The DNA here is from genome assembly GCA_001517045.1 of Pseudotsuga menziesii. Classification (NCBI taxonomy): domain Eukaryota; kingdom Viridiplantae; phylum Streptophyta; class Pinopsida; order Pinales; family Pinaceae; genus Pseudotsuga; species Pseudotsuga menziesii. The sequence goes on along the minus strand of LPNX010696871.1, from coordinate 307,167 downwards.
TGGTTGTTCATATATCTATAAATGTTCATGTATTTTGAAATAAGTAACATCTATCTGTGATTTTTCTTAATGCATGCGCAAAACAAATTACTCATTGATGAATGATAATCTTGCTCCCTAGGTATAGGTTAGGTAGTTAGTTTTAATTTCTTGCTGTGTGTGATTTAGATGCGAGAGAGTTAAGACGAGAGGTAAGAACCTGTGCATCACATTGTGACCGCTCCTCGTATTCTCTATCAATCTTCATTCTTAGATAGGCACTTGCATCTCATACTTAAATAATAAAAAACTAAGCATACACGGTGGACCAGGCCGTAACCAGTAAAACCTTTTATTTTTGTTACTTGACCTACGGTAGCCAGACCGTAAACCGAACGGATTCCGCATACCAAACAGTAACGGGCTAGTTGGGAACGTTTACTGGGGAGAATCCCTAACTGTTGTTACCTACAATTTTCTAGGCCTCAACAACAGCATAGGCAAGAAATAAGACCCTTCCTCATGGAAGAAAGAAGAAAATGGAAATAAATGACAACCTCTCTCATAGGTGAAAAAAGAGAATGGAATAAATGACAGCCTCTCTCTAAATTTTATTAACTATCCCGTTTTTATTTTGTTGCGGGAACACGCAACAAAAAAATTCGATAATTTTGTCATCCTGCATCCCGCAAAATGTGGGATGCGGAGATATTTTGTGTGCACGAGTCGGACATCCCACAACCCGCATGCTGCAAATGGTGGATTGCGAGATGAAAATTTGACAAATTATAAACTTCAAGATCCCACAATCTGCATTGCAGGTTGCGGGATGTCCGACTTGCGCACATAGATAAAAACTGACTCTTAAGGCAAATTGACTTTGAACATTTGGTGTGCCTTTGAACAAAATTGACAAGTTCTTCATAGTCAACTGAGTAGTTTGATGCAAATATCAATGGTGATGCAAGACTGCATGGATCATTTGTAGTAGAATGGTGTGACTCAGAATGGTGTCAAAAATCTCTATGAGCATGAGACAACCACTCTGGATATTGATTCTATGGCAGTTCTTCAAAATTTGCAATAAACATTAATATATAGATTAATATTCATTTAGTCTTCTTACTACAATATATAGACTAATATATAATCCACTATCCCGCAACCCGCACCCCGCAAATGCGGGCTGCGAGATGCGGGGTACGGGATTACTAAATAATATTTCATTCACCACCCTCATCCCGCTAAAATATTTTTTAGTAATCCCGTACCCCGCAACCCGCACCCCGCATCCCTTAATTTCCTTTTCGGCAACGCGCAATCCTGCAAAATGCGGGTTGCAGGTTGCAGAAACACATAATATAAATCCTAAATCAAACTACAAGACAAAAAGGCGAAAATTGAATACTGTTTTTGTGAAAGAAATTTATACGAAAATTAATCGTTGGTGACAGCGCAAGGATTCAACTGTTTTGAACGTGCATGTAAAACTCCAGTCTACTATTTAGTCGTGTTTAGCCCATTCCACGTTTGCAACATAATGTAATATAACTATGGACTGGTGGTATTCTCTACTCTTCCATCGGTAATATAACTGTTTACAGGACCGCTCGTGTCCTATAAATTTAAGGAAAACTGTAAAGTGTAAATGAAGCGCACCAAAATCAATATGTGGTTACCTTCAGGTGTGTTTATATGCAATAAAGCAAAGGCATTTGCCGTTTGCCACTTCAAAGTTCCTTTCAAGCAAAAATGTATCGAATTTTGTATTGCTGAGAAAAAAAAGATGAGGCAATGCATAAACAACTAATAATCAGACAAAGAAACAATAACAACAAAACAAAGCAAGGGTGTTTGACCATCTCATGGAACACCCTTGCTTAATTTGGTTGAACTAAAACAAAGCAAGGATTATGTCATTCTCTTTCAGTCAAAGCAGCAATAACAACAAATCAAAGCAAGGGTGTTGGATCATCTCATAATTAGACTAAATGATGGCCGTGAAGCCCGTCCGAGATAAAAAATCGGAATCGAATAGATGATGAGTTCAGTGAGTTCACTTGGTTTAACGAGGACACTTGTACCAGCGGGCAAATGTTGACAGCACCATGCAGCAAGAGTGATATAGAATCTTCAGTTAGCATACTCTCCATAGTGTGACAATTTTTTTTTCCTGTGAAATGAAAAAGGATAAGAACAAAAAAAAAATCATTTGTAGTAGAATGGTGTGACTTAGATGTTGAAAACTGGGAATTACAAGGATTCCAAGCTGTCACATGTGTGTCAAAAATCTCTATGAGCATGAGACAACCACTCTGGAGATTGATTCTATGGTAGTTGTTCAAAATTTGCAATAAACATTAATATATAGATTAATACAGTATATAGATTAATATTCATTTAGTTTTCTTAATACAGTATATAGACTAATATATAATCCACTATCCTGCAACCCACACCCCACAAATGCGGGCTGCGGGAAGCGGGGTACGGGATTACTAAATAATATTTCATTCACCACCCTCATCCTGCATCCTGCATCCCGCAATTACAGGGTGAGATGCGGGGTGTAGGTTGTGGGATACGGGATTACTAAAAAATATTTTATTCACCACCCTCATCCCGCAGCCCGCATCCTGCAATTTCCTTTTTGGCAATGCACAATCCCGTAAAATGTGGGTTGTGGGTTGCAAAAACACAGAATATAAATCCTAAATCAAACCACAAGACAAAAAGATGAAAATTGAATATTGTTTTTGTGAAAGAAAGTTATACGAAAATCAATTGTCCGTGACAGCGCAAGGATTCAACTGTTTTGAACGTGCTTGTAAAACTCCAGTCTACTATTTAGTCGTGTTTAGCCCAGTCTACGTTTGCAAAATAGTGTAATATAACTATGGACCGATGGTATTCTGTACTCTTCCATCAGTAATATAACTGTTTACAGGACCGTTCGTGTCCTGTAAATTTAAGGAAAACTGTAAAGTGTAAATGAAGAGCACCAAAATCAATGTGTGGTTATCTTCAGGTGTGTTTATATGCAATAAAGCAAGGGCGTTTGCCATTTGCAGCTTCAGAGTTCCTTTCAAACAAAAATGTATCGAATTTTGTATTGCTGAGAAAAAAAATGAGGCAATACATAAATAACTAATAATTAGACAAAGCAACAATAACAACAAAAACAAAGCAAGGGTGTTTGACCATCTCATGGAACATCCTTGCTTAATTTGGTTGAACTAAAACAAACCAAGGATTATGTCATTCTCTTTCAGTCAAAACAACAATAACAACAAAACAAAGCAAGGGTGATGGATCATCCCGTAATTAGACTAAATGACGGCCGTAACACACAGGACAACAGTGGTTTATGGGGCAGAAGTTCGCCTATCGAGATGGGGACACAAATAAAATGCATTAGCTAAACACCAACTCCAAAGAACAACCTGCAACTGCCAATCAATCCATCAATCCATTCACGTGTAGGAACGGTCGTAACACAGAGGACACTAGTGGTCTACGTGACAGAAGTTCGCGAATCAAGAATGCAGATTCGGGACCCAACTAAAACGGAGAGGAAAAAAATTCTCATTGATCAACACAACACTTGTCCACAATCAATTGGCTAATTTGACACGACACCTGTCGAACTGTGAATGAGAAGGAAGACGAGGAATCTTTGAGACTACGTCTCCATAGGGAAAACGCCTTCGGCGTAATTACTTAATATTAAAATAGAAAACATCAAAATAAAAACTATTAATCCAAAATATCACATGAGTTTTGTAAATAATATTATGAGTTTTGTAGATAATGTTAATGCTCATAACCTTACATTTTTAGAATCTAAATACCTAAACTTGTTATTTCAAATACATCTCTCCCCATATATATATATATAACCTTATTTTGATTTTTTTTTTTTTTAAAGCGTTATCAAACATTTCATTTTACAAAATGATAAATGGTGTTGGGTATTTGTCACATTGAATTGATACATGCATTAAAGTGATAGTGGTATGACATGAACTATCACTCAATAGTGATGGTAGTATGCCATGAACTATCACTATAGTGATAGTGGTATGATATGAATTGATATATGTACTAAAATAGTGATATTGGTATGATATGAGTTTTTGTGTGATGTTTAAAAAATTATTCAATAACATTGAGTATATATGTACTAAAATAGTGATATTGGTATGATATGAGTTTTTGTGTGATGTTTAAAAAATTATTCAATAACATTGAGTATATAAATATATATTATATGATTTTAAAAGAATTTATATATTTTGACTTGTGATACACTTGATGTGACATCATTTATGTACATATAAGATATGGTCACATGGTATTTTTTTTTAACATTTTTGCTTTCTTTAAATGTTTGTTTACTTTTTTATTGAATAATTTACTTGTATCATTTTATCATTAATTACTCAATATCAAAATAGAAACTATTAATCTAAAATATAGAGTTAATTTTGTAAATAGTATTAATACACAACATTTCATTTTTAGAATCTAACCACTTAAACTTTTATTTCAAATTCATTTCTATCAAAGTTTTTAATGAAAATATTAGCATAATATAACACTAAAATAATATTATTCTACTCACGTCTTACCTACAATTTTTTGATAATAATCTTTCATAAAAATTATTTTTGAAAATTTTAAATAAATATCTTTCATTGTTAATAACAAAAATTAATATATAAATTCTTAAAATTAATAATAATAAATAAATAAAAATAAAAATCCTAAATGGAAAATTTAATTATATGACTTACCTTAAATCTTGAAGTCCATAAAGACCATTCATTATCGAGTTAAAAAACTTTTAATGTAATAATTTTTATTATTTTTATCTCCTTTTTAACCATGATCTTCATAAAAGTAATAATTATGATTTGAAATTTTCTTCGAATGAAAAACCTTTTAATGTAATAAGGTAATTATAATTATCTTAGTGTGCTATATAATCATTTTTATTATTTTTTATCTCTTCTGTAACCATGATCTTCATAAAAGTAATCATTCTGATTTGAAATTTTCTTCATTTCCTTGATATTGATTCTTTTAGTGTATTTTAAAATTTTAAAAAACATAGGATTTTTAAATAACATTTTGTTAAAATTTTTAATATTATTAAACATTTAAAACATTAAATTGCTCTAACAGAAAAAATAAAAATAAAAAAATAAAAAAATTATAAATTGAACCAATTAAAATTTTTAATAAAAAAATATTAATATTAATTTAAAAAACCTTTGTAAAATAAAAATAAAATTAATTCTTAAACTTTTATAAGAAAATTAATTAATTTATTAAAAATTTAATTAAACCTAAAAAATCTGAAATGTTGGTTTTCTATGACGGGTTTATATTTATATGGAGTGGAGATTCAAGGATCATTTCAGGCATTGATACTGTCTTGAAGATGAGTAAAAATGCCTCGAAACGTCAACAATGAATCATTACTTACCGCAGATTCTCTACAAGATGCCATTAATAATCACTACGGATTCTCAACCAAAACTATTTTAAAATTAATAGAAATAATCACTATAAATTATTAAATGGCCATATATATTTATATTTTAATGTCATTTTGATAGTGAGCAAGCTCAATATACTAGTGACGAGATGAGTTGAGATAGTGATGAGTAAGACCCTCTTACCAAAAGTAAACTATTTGTTAAAATTTGTAAATTGTTATTTTATTTTGATGTGTTAGAATACATAAAGATTTTATGAGAGATTTAAAATATTATTTAATTTTAATTTTATATATTTAACTTAATACAAATATATTTTAAAAATCTATTAATTTAAAAATTAATTATAGAATATTTTACAAACTTTTAGTGAATAAGATGCTACAAAATTAAAATGATTGCTAAATGTTAATCTTGTTTTAATATATATGTGTGTGGGGCGGATTCTTTATAGGAAGGAAAGAAACATGTAAATATAATACTCGATAAAACATAGTACTAGTAAGAGTTTTTATAATGGACACTACTTTAGTGAAGTTAGATTATTGTAGTTGCACATTGTTTCACCAAATCTTCTTTTATCTTCATCATTTTATAACAATTTTAACATTATTTTCTCTTTTCCTATTGTTTTAGAGATGAACGTTGGGAAAGCTTTCTATATAAACCTTGAATGTTATAAAAAATAATTTGGCACCAATCCTATTTCATATAATTTATATCAATTTTAACAATTTTGTTTTTTCATATTGAGTTTGAGAGATGAATGTTGGGAACGCCTTCTATCCAAATCATGATCGTGCTTGACACCAATCCCTTCTTCAAGTGTGCATTTTTATAAGCTTAGGTACATGTATTGAATTCAAAACATTTTAATATTATCATTGAAATACATAATTTGTCACCATCTAAATTACCCCATTGATGAATAGGGACATTTATTATCTGTTTCCTCCACTTCTTCTTGGAAAGAGGAATGATGAGTTTGTCATTAGTTACACACAATATCCCAATGAGAGAGGAAATACTCAAGTCGAATGCCATAAACAAAAAATTATTGATAAGATAGAGGTGGGTGAGAATTATAAGGAAGTGGGCTTGAAAGAGGGTGTGTAAATCCACAATGATAGGCCCCAAGCATGTGTAATGTTGTTATTTGATTACTATGGCAACACTAGGTGCTTGGACTATGGACCGTGGACATTATTATTATTATTATTATTATTATTTTATTATTAATTACCTATAATAAATAATATCTCAACATGGACAACAATCGTGGATGGGGCGTCTTCGCTTCCACATACGAGGGGGTGGGAGGACTAGGGTTTTTTTCCTTCCTAACAGTACTCTATATTTCTTAATGTTGATTTTGTTGTCCTATGGATGTCCTATTACACCTACTTGATTCTTTGCATGCATCCATGCACCCATGCATCCACGCACCCATGCAACCATGCACCATGCACCCATACAACCATGCATCCATACACCATGCATGATGAGAATATTCCCTATTCAAGTTATCTTCAGTTAATCAGAGAAAATTTAGGGAGGATTCAAGTTATCTTCAGTCATTTGGAGTGATTTGGGGGAATTTGACCTGTCTTTAGATGGTGAAAGGGGTTTTGAGTCTAATTCGAGTTATCCTCAGTCAATTAGAGTAAATTTAGATCATTTCGAAGTGTCACTTAAGGAAATTCTAATCAATAGGTCGAATTCGAGCTGTCTCTAGTGCATGGGAGTGATTTTGGGGAGGTTTTAGTAAACCTTGGAAAATTTGAGTTATCCCCGGTGATTGGGAGTGTTTTTCCAGTGGATTCAAGTTAGCCTTAATGGATTTGAGTTGCTATCATGGTAATTTGAATGGTCATCTAGTGTTTTGATAAATCCCTCAGTGAATTTGAGTTGCTTGCCAGTGAACCTAAGTTATCCATTCCAATGAATTCGAATTGCTATGAAAGGAATTCGAATTGTTTTTTCATCCATTCATGATTCTTGGTTATTCATTCCTTCATTCATTAAAGAGAGGTGAATAGTTCATGCCATATTTGTTGAGAGTTACGTAAGCTTGCGAGCCTAGGAACGCATGTATGCTTTGTTATGTGTGTGAATTGTGTGCTTGGAGCATGCGGATATTGGTCGTGTTTGGGGTAATATTAATCAACTATGGTATAGTTCCTTGGTGGCCATTATGTAACTCCATCTTGGACCTGCACGTAAATTCTGATGATGAATGGTAATGTCTTGAGGTACCTAAGAGGTGAAGGGATTGCCATTGAACATGGTAGTGGGGTGGATGAGTAAGTGGGTCATGAGGGATTGAGTTATGGCTTATCAAAACTATTATTTGAGCCAATATTGGGTGTGGTATAGTTATGCGATGTCCACCACTTGTCTACATCCTAGACTTGCACATAAATACTGATGGTGAATAGAAATGTCCTAAGGGACCTAGGCGGTGAAGGGATTATCATTTCACCTGGTAGTGGTGTGGAGGAGTAAGAAGGTGGCGAGGGATTGAGTTGTGGCTTCTCAAAACAATTATTTGAACTAATCTTGGGTGTGGTATAGTTATGTGGTGTCTGTCGCCTGTCTCCATCCTGGACCTACACATAAATCCTAATGGTGAATGTTGATGTCTTGGGGGGCCTAGAAGGTGAATGGATTACCATTTCACCTAGTAGTGTCGTGGAGGATTAAGTGGGTGGAGAGGGGGGGAAATGTCATGCAAGAAATTCATGTGTTTGTGTCGCTTAGTCTGTGGGCTTAAGTTTTATCCTTGGGATCGAATTTGGGAGAGTTCTTAATGTGCGGATCAAAACCCTCAGCTTGGGGTGACCTGATCAAGTAGTATTGGCCTGTCAGTTTCTAAGGTTGGGAGGAACGTTGACCTGTTGATTCGAGTTGCACCATATATAAAAGATAAGTATTCAAGTGCTTATTATTTACTATGTTATTGATGCACGTGCGCCTATGGAGCTTGATATATATATTGGTTATATTATGTTGCATAATGATTTATGTGTTCATGGCTAAGTTTGATGTTGTTAAATTGGCAACTCATAGAGTAGGTATGTGAATATGTTAGTCTAGCTATTAGATGCTAGATTGTATGATTTATGGTACTTGTTGGGGTCTGATTTTTGGAGAGTCTATATGGTCGTGTATGGTTGTTCTGGATCAAATATCCCATGGGATTAATGTTTGTTAGTAAAGTGATAAATTTTGATTTACATTAGTGTTATAAATCTGCTATAATGAACTATAATGATGATGATTTACTTATGGTACTATAAGCTAGATTGCATATGTATTTATGATCATTAGAGGGTATGATATTTGGACATCCCATATGACCATATTGGGTTGTTCCGAGTCAGATCTGATGGGGATTTGATGACTAAGATTTAGTCTTATAAATCTAGTATATTTATATGTTTTAATTTTTCCTCCTTGGAATGTTGGAATGTTGATTTGTATACTATCGTAAGTAGAATGTTGGAATGTATGTGTCATTACATTGCATTGCATGTAGAATGGGGAATTGTTGCATTGGAAGGGTCGTCTTCCTTCTAAGGGGATGATTTTTTTAATTAGTTTGGCTTATTGACATGTTACCCTAAACCTTAGAAGAAAAATATTCCTTTTTGCTTAACCTATAATCAACTCTCCTTGTTAGATTTCCCAAAAGTATTCGAACCCTAATGATGTGTTTGGGGTCGGGTACGTTACAAAGTGGTATCAAAGCTCTAGGTTACAACACTGCGGTTGTTGGGCCTTCTATGGTATTGTGACTCCGTGTTTATGCATTTATGTATGTTGTATATGATGTGACAGAGGTTTATGATGTGCTAACATTGTTTAAAGAGCAACACCTCACAACCTCCAGTACTTACTATTAACTCCAATATCTCAAGTCCTATGAGGTGTTAACTATGCCATTTATGATATTAAAACAAAGTATCTTCTAAATATCAAATATGTACCCTATGATATGATTGCACATGTGATCACATACATTAAATATATCATGATTATTATATCCATTGAATTATTTGTTTAATTTATAACAACCATGTAAATAAGGCTAAAGGGGATATACTTGTATTGATGTGTAGTTTTAAAACTATTGAAGTTAAGGGATGTTTAATAATGGACATGTGTACATTTCTTTCCGTCAAGTTGTCATAAATAAAACTCTACGAAACCACCATTTAGGTCAAGAGGAGTTAAAGGTCAAGTTTTATAATAATTAAATCTAAAAACTCTTTGTTTATGTAAATGATGAATTTAACTTGAAGAAAAAAACAAATTAACTTAAATCCTTAGTTTAGTTATATTGAATTTAACTTTAATTTTTAAGCTTAGTAAAAGATTCCATTTAACTAAAACTTGTTGTTTAGTTAAACATTGAATTTAATCTAAGGTTTTAATTAGTTAAATATTGAATTTAATTTAAAGTTTTAATTGGTTAAATAGTGAAGTTGAGATATGAAATTGGTGCTTATTAAGTGGGGACAATTTTATTGATTAGTGATCAAAGTAGTACATTTTAGGTTTTGAATTAATCTAAGGGGTCATGAATAGATGTTTAGTGGGTTGGTTTAGGATAGTGTATAGCTACTATGTTAATGTAGAGATTGCAGCTCTGATACCATGTAGAAAGAGAGACTTGATGGAAAGAAGAAACACAGTAAGTAGATCTTGCTACATCATAATTATCACAAGCATGCACAAGGAAAAGAGAGAGAAGATAGAGAGACTAAATCACATGAAGAAGAGATCAATATTGGAGTGTATCCTTCCATTGATTAATGATGAATAATAGTGCACATAAATAATACATCCCTCATAGGTAAATTTGAGTTTCATAGGAGACAACTCATCTAGATTAGAAAGCAGACTTACTAAATATGATAAACCCCCATAGGTGGCTAAAGCACTTTCCTAATCAGTCAAGGAACTCATGAATTAGATAAATCATGCATGAGTTTTCATGGATGATGGGAAAACATGCTAATCCTAGAATCTAGAAAGAAAATAATGGAGGATGGGTTGGCAACAAAATATAGCAGTTTCCAAGTTGACTAGCTTTACCTTATCCACTGAAAGAAGGATAAAAGCTGTATAAAGAAAAAATTATGCAGGAAGGAATAATTACTAATTATGGAAGTCAATAAAGTTGGCAGGATCTAACCAAAATGAGGATAAAGTCATTCCTAGGGTATATATGGCAAGTGCTGGCCAATTGGTGCAATTGGATGCCAACTATATAGGATAGTAGGTAGGAAATTAACTAGAAATGATTAAATATTTTATCCTAAGTATGAAGTGGGTTTATAATATCCCTAAAAACCTTTTTAAATCTGAATTTATGATGATATATCTGAAATAATCAGATGCATATAGGTGCATATAGGGCCCAACAACAAGGCTATTGTCACCCTTTATAATTATTCATGTCCATAAAAGTTGAGGAAAGAGGAAAAACCACATGGGGAAAATTCTCCCTCAAGAAAGGACAAGGCACAAAATTTGAAACATGTCTTTAATTATGGATTTATCTTCACTTGAATGAGCTGAATGAACCACTTCTGGTGAAATACTTGATGAATACATTTGTAGACTCCATGATCATGCACTAGAGTGTAGAATCTACAAGAAAGAAGAGGAGACACTCCTTGTATCTCTGTTGGGGCGCGCACCCTAACGGTCCTTAAGGTGGGTAACTCCGCGGGTTTTGACTCAAAATAGTCTTAGGGGTGTCGGGGGTTGAGTCAAAGTCCTTTGTTGTTATAAACCCATGGTTTAAGACCAGGGTTTAGGGTTCGGGGTGCCCATGGTTTGAATCCATGTTTTGTAAATAGTGCGCTGTATAAATAGGCACTTGTGTAAAGAAGTAAGGTTAGGTTTTTGGGATGTAAAGAGAATTAAGGCGAAGCTAAGCCTATTTTGTAAGGAAAGGTTAAGTCCCAGCTGTGTGCGTGGATGACCTCTGCAGCTGTGTGCGCAGAGGGTTTTGTAAGAGATTAAGGGAAATCTGCAGCTGTGTGCACAGAGGCCTGCTGCTGTGTGCGCGGCTTAAGAGACTTGAAGAGATCTGCAACTGAGTGCGCAGATCAGAACTGTGATTTTGTAGAAAGTTGAATAAAATGCAGTTCTGTGGACGTAACCCCTACACTGGGGGTGAACCACATTATATCTGGTGTTGTGGTTCTTTGTGTTATTGTGTTCATGTTCTTGTATGCATTGATAATTAGATAAATCTGATAAGTAAGATCACTGCTAATAAATAGCTTTGCTGTGAATTCCCAGTAACAGGTTAAGCAAGTCACTGTTTGTTTATTTATCTGCGAAGTTATATATATATATATATATATATATATATATGAATGTCGGATCTCTGTGGTTATTGATTATAAGTTATTAAAGGCTAAGGTATAGTAATATCTCTCTCTGCTTGCAGAAACCTGATTCTGTGGCACCCCATAGCTGTTTCGGGTGAGACTGCAACCTGTTCGCAGGTTGTTGCCGAAAGGGCCAACACTGTGGGTCTTTTGTTGGTGCGAAGCAAAAGGATTAAAACCCGGGTATGCCCTATTGCCCAACAAATTGGTTCCGTTGCCGGTTGAACTCGGTATCTGCTCAAGAGGGGTTTACGTCGTACCTCAAGGGCTATGTTCTGGAGGCCCTCTGTGAAGGAAATCGATGATTGGCTTGATGAGCCTTATCTGAAATTCGCTGAGCAAGAGAACACAAATCCGCGTCATAGCGCAAGTGACTTTTTACAAAGGTATGTTTTTTGTGATGCTTATGAAATTTTCTTTGGTAGTATCCACATAGAGTTGCACCAGTGGTTGTCCAGGTTAGCTGAGAGAAGAATGAACTTCTGCGAGGGGCGGTTTTCTGTTTGGACCCCCGCAAGAATTAATATATTGAAAAGCGTGAACAACGAGATCTCCCGCGCAGTTGATTTCTGGACCATGCGGACCCTTGAGGCCTTTGTGACAGAGTTCGCCATCGACACGAGCACTTCCTTTAGTGAAGCCGAGCGATGGTTCTTCCACGGACCAAGGGGTAAGCTTTTGAATTTATTTAGTTTGAGAATTAAAATGCTATTGGCTGAAAAAGGAATCTTGCTATTTGAATCAGACTGTTAGATTTTGTGTTACTGACATATGTTTGCAAGTGACAACACCTTCGCTGAGCAAAGTAGTTTGCTGCGAAGTGGAAAAAGGTACAAGAGAGATTTTGGATCCTACTCCTTAGGTCAGGATACCGCACCCTCCCCTATAAATCCTGCAGAGTCAGACCCTGAAGAAAACTCTTCGGTTGGCAACCCTCCGGTCACCCCGCCGCGCAGCTCCGGTATCCCTGAAATTCCGTCGCAGTCAACCTAGCCCGAGTATTCCTGTCGCAGGCCCGTCTACCCTAGTAAATCCCCCCCCGTCGACTTCATGTCCCCCTTCCAACCCTCCCAGATCCACCATGGCCCACCTGGCTGATGATATTAACCTCCCTGTTTTCAAAGGAACTGGATCAGAGGATCCCGAACAGTTCTGGTTTTTATGTGAAGCGGTGTGGAATGCTAAGAAGATTACAGATCCAGCTGTAAGAAGCGCGCAACTCGTCACTTCTTTCAGGGAACGGGCTTTGACCTGGTTCATGAAATTCTCTAGTACTCAGAGTCCTACCTCAGATGATATCAAGGCAGCAATAATCAAAGAATTTAAGAAGCCCAAATCAGAATCGCAGTGTATCACTGAACTAAAACAGATTCAGCAGCGGCACGGCGAATCAGTGTGGGACTTTGACCAAAGATTCAAAGTTCTACTAGACCAAGTCAGCTTCACCATTAGTCCTGCGTAGCACAAGGAATGGTTTATTGCAGCATTATTACCACATATCCGAACTCCACTCATGCAACAGAAGGTTGCTGACCAGCAAGAGGCTTTGGAAATCGCAATGAAGCTTGAGACCGCCCCTGTCGATGATAATTCTAGTATCGCACAAATCCAGGCGCAGTTGGCAGCGATGGCTCTGGAGCTTCGCGATATGAAGAAAGGAAAAACCGGTCGCGAAGAGGTTTGGTGTACGCAATGTCAAACTGAAGTTCATGACAAGGAACGGTGCCCTCTAGTAAGCAAGTACCTGAATACTGGTGCGCCAAACCCATTTCCACCGCAAGTCCTATATTGTGAGCTTTGCAGAACAACAGGTCAGCATCGACCTGAGAACTGTTACCTACTGCAAAGGTATGGACAAGGACCTAAGAACCCCCACTGTAACTTCTGTAAGTCTGTAGGACATAATGAAGATGAGTGTCGCACCTATGACGCCTACTGGATGCACAATGAAGGACCGAGTAATTATGGCTATGGTTACCAAGGTGGTGCCTCCGGTAGGGGTGCTTTTGGAGGCCGTGGTGGTATGGCCGGAAGAGGCAGATGCCAGTTGGTGTGTTACAACTGTAACCAAGCCGGGCACCTAGCTAGGGACTGTCGAAACCCCACTACGACATGTCGGTATTGCCATGCAGTAGATCATGTGATTGAGCAGTGCCCCCAGCTGATAGCTAAGATTCAGGCACGACATAGTACCCCTACTCAGAACGTCCAGATGATTTTTGTTGAGCCCAGACCTGCCGCAACCATCAATGTTGTTACACGGAGTGGAGCTACGACGCACATGCAGAATACAGAAAAACGGCCTACCGAAGCTTGGGCTCGTAAGGCTCCTGAGAAAATCCTAGCATTTGATATCACAAGAGAAAAAGAGACATTTATGGAAGTTAAGAAAGATTTTGCTAGCCCTAGCACATCTGTCGCACCTGCGCAACCACATCAACTACCGTCGCAGCCCCAAGAAGCTTCGCTGGATAAAGTAAGTACACTGTCCTCCTTTTTACAGAGTTGCCTCAAGCTCTTAAGAAATCAGGCTGCTTTGAATGAGCTGCAGAAAGTCATTGCTTCCTGTGGACCTCAGCAAAGCTGTGGTCGTGACAAAACTATTCATAAAATCAGAAGAACTGGCAAGGAAATGAGATTGAATGCTCAGATAGGAGCATACGATATGACTGATGTTATTTTGGACTTAGGGTCCAACGTAAATGTTTTAACCAAACAAACCTGGGAACAAATGGGAAAACCTGCCCTTGCTTGGTCCCCTATACAGTTGAGGTTAGCCAACCAGCAAAGGATTGTGCCCCTAGGAAGATTCCTGAGTGTCCAAATAGATATTGACGGGGTCAGTACTTTCGCGGACTTTGAAGTGATTGAGATTATTGATGACAGCAATCCCTACCCAGCCTTGTTAGGAATTGAATGGGCGATGGAAAATGCTGCAGTCATTAACCTAAAGAAGAGACAGATGACCTTCGAAGGGAAAGACTTGAGAGTCATCCTAGCCCTGGACCCCTCACAAGGAGAAAGGTATACAGAACCACTACGAGACGACGATTAGGATGATTTGGAGCCCATCTACAATATCACCGCGCAGGAAGAAGATTATGAGGATCCTCCTGTCGCGGGTTGGGAGTCTGGTAGCTCCTGTATGACCGACTCTGAGGATGACTTAGAAAGTTGGCAGAACCGATTATATGAGCTCCATGGGCATAGAAGTGCCAGAACTACCAAGTCCTTTAGATGGCTTAGTTCACAACCAAGAGCTTTACCTGTTTTTGATGGTTCGACAGACCCTGAACCGTTTATTGTACAATTCTCAGTCCAGATACCTGAGTCACAGAAAATGAAGGCTCTGGAGTAAGCACTCAAAGCCACAGCAACCAGATGGTGGAAGGGCCATAAGAAGCAGATTCCTAGCTGGGAAGATTGTCAGAGGCTCCTTCGCCTGAGATTTAAGGACCGGCCTGAGGAGGTGCGAAGCAAGTTTGATGGAAAATATAGTCCCCAGGAACATTTGGCAAAGTTCTACGAGGCGTGGAAGTATGTACCTCAGGACGAATGGGTACATAGATTTGTGCATACGCTGGAACCGATAGCGAAGAACTGGTACGCAGAGGCTGAGCTCCGCCAAGATAATGTAAGTTGGGACTGTCTTCTCCATAGTTTTATGCATACTTTCTCTACTAATGATGTCTGTCCAGCTCTAGATGCAGCTATCAGGATAATCCATACTAAGGTATTTGATGACCAAGAAGTAGTAGAACATCGACCTGATTGGACAGCGCAAGATACCCACACAGTAGAATGTTATAACTTCGCAATTGACGAGGATAAGGACCCACGCAATATTGCTATTCCTGAGTCAGAAGGATGCTACGATGTGCATGGACCAGCAGTCGAAGCCCTGGAAGTGACTCAGCCCCTGAAGACGCGTACAGTTAACATTGGATCCGAAGAACAGCCTAAGTTTGCTACCATTGGCGACTATTGGAATGATGAGATGGTAAGCAAGGTAACCCAACTTCTCCACGAGTACTAGGATCTCTTTCCGACGAATTTCTCCTAAATGAAAGGTATCCTGGGTGATATCGGTGTAATGAAGATCCCTTTAAAACCTGATGTGAAGTAGCGTCCTTATATATTGAATCCAAAGTATAAGGAAAAGGTTAAGGTGGAGCTGGATAAGATGCTTGCTGCAGGAATAATTGAGCCTGTTGAGGAATCTGAGTGGGTCAGTCCTATGGTGGTACAGGAGAAGAAGACTAAGGGTGAAATCCGAATCTGCGTCGACCTAAGGAAACTAAATGATGCATGTCTGCATGATCCTTTTCCCACCCCCTTTACAGATGAAGTGCTCGACAATGTTGGGGGTCAAGAAGTGTACTCTTTTACCGATGGTTTTTCTGGATACCATGAAATCCGAATTGCTCCAGAGGATCGACATAAGACAACCTTTGCTACCGAAATGGGATCCTTTCAGTATACTGTTATTCCCTTTGGGTTAAAGAATGCACCTGCTATATTTTATAGAGTAGTCATCTCTGCGTTTAAGGAATATATACATAAATTATTAGAAGTTTATTTTGATGATTGGACTATTTTTGGACTAGTAAAATACCATATAACTAGTTTGAGACTTATGTTGAACAAGTGTAGACAGCACCAGATTTCCTTGAATCTAAAAAAGTGTATCTTTTGTGCACCTTTTGGAATTCTGCTTGGTCACGTTGTATGTAAGCAGGGATTGATGATGGATCCTGCGAAGATAGCTATTATTGTGAACCTGCCACCTTCGAAGTCCGTCAAACAACTTTGCACGACGCTTGGTCACACCGGTTACTACAGGAAATTCATCCAAGGATATGCTCAGATTACCGCTCCGATGGAAAGGCAGCTGAAGAAAGATATTAAGTTTGAATGGACATCGGAGTGCCAAGCAAGCTTAGATATTTTTGAAGGAAAAGATGGTCACTGCCCCTATTCTAGTATTTCCTGACTGGAACAAAGAGTTTCATGTGCATGTCGATGCATCCTCCATTTCTCTGGGGATAGTATTGGCTCAGTCAGGCACAGGTCAGATCGACCACCCTATTTCTTTTGCCAGTAGAAAATTGTCTACTGCAGAAAAAAATTATACTACAACAGAACGGGAAGGTCTCGCTATGGTGTATGCACTACATAAGTTTCGACATTATCTGTTAGGATCTCATTTTAAGATGTTTACTGACCATTCTACTTTGAAATATTTGGTTAACAGGCCTGTGCGAGGCGGAAGAATATGCAGATGGTTGATTCTGTTCCAAGAATATGACTTCGAGATCATAGTTAAGCCTGGAAGACTGAACCTAGGACCTGACCACTTGTCGAGGCTCAAGTAGGGCGAAGAAACCACCAGTTTGGATGAAGGCCTCCCTGACGCACAGCTGTTTGCCATCCAGATAGTTGATGAATATTTCCAGGATATTGTTCAGTATTTGCCTACAGGTTTTTCACCCGCTGCAATGATAACACAACAGAAAAAGCAGCTCGTGGTGAGAGCAGCGGACTTTACCTTAATAGCAGGTCAGCTGTATAAGATGGGACCAGATGAAATCCTGCGCAGGTGTGTCCTGGAGCATGAAAAGCCACTGATTCTGGCTGAGGCACACTCTAGAGCAGCCGGGGGTCACTATGCGGGTAAAGCTACGGCACAGAAGATTTTGACAGCTGGGTTGTGGTGGCCCACAGTTCACAAGGATGCACGAGATTACTGCCATAGATGCGACATCTGCCAAAGGACAGGAAAACCATCCAGGAGGGATAAGATGCCTCTAGTCCCGCAGGTAACCTTACAAGCATTCGACAAGTGGGCTATTGACTTTGTTGGCCCTATCAATCCACCTGCGAAGAAGTCCGGAGCGAGATATATTATTACAGCGACTGACTACCTTACCCGTTGGGCTGAAGCTCAACCAGTCAAGAACTGTAGCGCTGCTACAGCTGCTCAATTCATCTTCGATCACATCTTGTCCAGGTTTGGGTGTCCTCGCGTTCTTATGAGAGATCAAGGATCACATTTCCTAAATAAAACTATTGAAGTACTGACTGAAGAATTTCAAGTGTATCATCAGAAGAGTACAGCCTATCATCCACAAGCAAATGGGACTGTCGAAGCTTTTAATAAGATCCTTGAGCATGCTTTGACAAAGGTTTGTAATGCTAATAGAAATGATTGGGATCTTTGAATTCCAGCAGTACTATGGGCTTACAGAACTACTTGCAAAAAGTTGACAGGCCATACACCTTTTCAGTTGGTCTATGGGCAAGAAGCCGTTATACCCATGGAGTACATTGTTCCTAGCCTCAGAATATCTGCTTTCACCGAGATGGATGACCCAGTCGTAATGACAGAAAGACTAACAAAGATATTAGAACTTGAAGAGGATAGATTTATTGCAGGGTTCCAGCAACAGGTGCATAAAGCTCGAGAAAAAGCGTGGCATGATAGACACATCAAGAAGAAACAATTCCAGCAGGGTGATCTTGTGCTCTTATATGACAGCAAATTCATGAAGTTCCCAGGAAAGTTCAAGACACATTGGAAGGGACCATATATAGTGCAGAAAGTTACTGATGGGGGCGCAGTCCAGCTAGCTAAGTTAGATGGAGAACTTTTCCCTTCTATGATAAATGGGAGTCGTCTAAAAAAGTACAGGGACAGGCCAGGCACTCAGAAACGGAGGTAGTCCCAAGAAAGAAAGTCTACGTACCAAGAACAGCTGAAATTGGGTACTAGACTATAAGCGAAGCTATTCTTAGCATTATGGAATGTAGCAGTTTGTTTCGTCTGAAGGATGAAGTATGGGAAGCCGAAGGTTGGTCGTGGGTCGCAGGTTCATACTGTGTCGAAGTTGAAGGTCGTTGTTATGTCGTAGGTCCAAGATGTGTCGCAACCTAGAATGTGACGGATGGGACAAAATGGATTTGGCGGCGCCGGCACGAGAGCTACTCTCAATACCCATAATTATGAGATTTTGGGAAAATCTGAGGCTATGTGTGACAAGATTTCCGACATTCCAACAGATTTGGCATCATTAATGCACCATGATGACAGATTCTGTTATGGGATTATATAAGGAAGCTACATTGGCCCATGAGTCCTGTACTCGGCACTTCTTTGAGTTTGCTCAGCTCGAACTATGTCGAACAATTGTGAAGTCCAAGAGCTTGTACGAGAGTTCAGAGAGAGAGGTCTGCAGAACCTTCTGAGTAATCCGCCAGTACAGTCATATTCGACTAAGTACACAGGAAGGCAGAAGTTTGCTCTAAATCGACGAAGGCAGGCAGAAGTTTGCTCTAACATAGAGCGACGAAAGGCACAAGGCCTTGTAGGAAAACTATGGAGAATCCCGCCATATACCCTCCTGGCTTGACAGAACTAGGGTGGTTGTTTGTCTTATGCAGCTTGACACACAATTCGAGAAACCCTAAATTATGGATGGTCAAGTGTTCGACAAACAGATGGAAGGATGGGGTTGCAGATGGATCTACAAGGCCTTGCTCGGCATAAATAGCAAGAAGGAAAGAAGCACGCAGCCGGCAACAGCAGGAAGGACTCCAGCAACTAGCGCACATTGCCTTCGCCAAACAAATTCTACCACCAACCAAGTAGATAAGTGCCCCGGGACGGGACACTGGTGAGTCTTAGGGGCCTGTTGGGGCGCGCACCCTAACGGTCCTTAAGGTGGGTAACTCCGCGGGTTTTGACTCAAAATAGTCTTAGGGGTGTCAGGGGTTGAGTCAAAGTCCTCTGTTGTAATAAACCCATGGTTTAAGACCAGGGTTTAGGGTTCGGGGTGCCCATGGTTTGAATCCATGTTTTGTAAATAGTGCGCTGTATAAATAGGCACTTGTGTAAAGAAGTAAGGTTAGGTTTTTGGGATGTAAAGAGAATTAAGGCGAAGCTAAGGCTATTTTGTAAGGAAAGGTTAAGTCCCAACTGTGTGCGTGGATGACCTCTACAGCTATGTGCGCAGAGGGTTTTGTAAGAGATTAAGGGAAATCTGCAGCTGTGTGCGCAGAGGCCTGCTGTTGTGTGCACGGCTTAAGAGACTTGAAGAGATTTGCAGTTGAGTGCGCAGATCAGAACTGTGATTTTGTAGAAAGTTGAATAAAACACAGTTCTGTGGACGTAACCCCTACACTAGGGGTGAACCATGTTATATCTGGTGTTGTGGTTCTTTGTGTTATTGTCTTCATGTTCTTGTATGCATTGATAATTAGATAAATCTGATAAGTAAGATCACTGCTAATAAATAGCTTTGCTGTGAATTCCCAGTAACGGGTTAAGCAAGTCACTGTTTGTTTATTTATCTGCGAAGTTATATATATATATATATATATATATATATATATATATATATATATATATGAATGTCGGAGCTTTGTGGTTATTGATTATAAGTTATTAAAGGCTAAGGTATAGTAATATCCCTCCCTGCTTGCAGAAACCTGATTCTGTGGCACCCCATAGCTGTTTCGGGTGAGACTGCAACCTATTTGTAGGTTGTTTCCAAAAGGGCCAACACTGTGGGTCTTTTGTTGGTGCGAAGCAAAAGGACTAAACCCGGGTCTGCCCTATTGCCCAACAATCTCATCATCTAATAAAGTAGGAGAATTATATGAATGTTTCTTGTTGTTTTCATACTCTGATATGCAAACACAATCTAAAAATTAAAATAGATATGTGCATACGCCTTCCGAAAGAGTACAAAAACTAAGACAATCAATTACATAATCGGTTCCTTGTATAGTTGTAAAATGGTGATGTGGATCACATATCTTTCTTCCAATATGATGTAGCACCTTCCCAAATTTGATATGAGGCTGAAAAGAATCCAATATATCATAAATATTATCATGTGGAACATAAAATGCCAAAGTTTTAGTGTCTCTATGAGGATATAGGGATAGAGTAGAAAAAAGTTGAACAACTGGGGAAAACTAAGGGATGTAAAAATTTGAATGATAGATGGCCTTGAGATTGAACCATAAGTGTTTATAATAGATCCAAACGTGTGTAATATAAGCCCAATGATGACTAAGTTCATTTATAAGCAACCAATGAAAAATATACAAGACTTGAAACCATTAAATATAAGTAACACTGCATAAGAAGTCAATGATGAATCAACTAGTGAACTTGGGGTTTGTATAGTATTAGGAGTATTAAGAAGTATGGTATATGGTATGGATGGTGTCATGAAATCCATATAATCCTGAAAATATGATTCTAAATAATAATTATAATCATTTGAATGAAGTGAGGAAGAGATGCTTAAAGACAAGTCAGGACCTAGTGAAAAAACACAATTATTGGGAGATGCATCTAGGAGACTGATAGGTGGATTATGAAAGAAAGACACTGATATTTCTGATTCTGATATATCAGAAATTAAATATATATCATAGATACTAGTAAAGGATTTAACTCTGACACTCAAGGCATATTTTATATCACCTTAGAACTGTGCACTATGACAGTGTTCTGAGGATTCAACAGGCTTCTTTAGCTCATCTGGAACTTCGATGTTGTGATTC
The DNA here is from genome assembly GCA_001517045.1 of Pseudotsuga menziesii. Taxonomy (NCBI): domain Eukaryota; kingdom Viridiplantae; phylum Streptophyta; class Pinopsida; order Pinales; family Pinaceae; genus Pseudotsuga; species Pseudotsuga menziesii. The sequence continues at coordinate 285,698 of LPNX010696871.1, read as the reverse complement.
TCAAGAAGCTGAGACACGATGTCCATATTCTTATTTAAACATTTATTCTCAAGATGAAATCCCTTTCTACAATAATAAAACTTGGATGTACTTCCTTTCTTTTTGACTTTCTTCATTGAATCTTCATCAGTAGGCTTCAAACCTTCATCTTCAATTTTTGACTTTGGATTCTTCTCTTTTGATCTTGCATTATTGCTTCCTTGAACTATGAGAGCATGATCCTTTCAATTGGAGGATCTAAGAGAACCAATATTGATCAACTTATCTTGCTTCTTTTTTAGTGAATCAAAGAATGTACTTAAATAAGGAATTTTCCAATCAGAAATAACAATCCTGGTAGCATGAAAAGTAGACACAAAAACTGAGCATTCAGGACCCAATTTTGATAGAATGGAAATGATCAATTGATATTATTTCTTCTCAATCACACATTGCTTGATAAATAGAACAAGAGACTTGAATTTGGTGAAGAATCCTTCAATGGATTCAAAACTGCTTGAAATCAATGAGAATAACTCATTCTCCAACTGATACGCTCTTATCTCATCTTGTACTCCAAACAGAGACTCAAGTTTGGTACATACTTGTTTTATATGGGTCAAAACATCTAGATGAAAGAGTATATTAGGGTAAATAGAGAGTCAAAGCAATCCATAGGCTTCATCTAACCTATTATGCCACGTATCGTTCTCAACAACAGAATTTGGTTCATTTTCTAAAGCCATAGAAACTCTATAGAGTCCCTTACTGTGCAATAGAATGCCAATTTTGGATTTCCATTCATGATAGTTAAAGGGAGTCATGATCATAGCTGAAGAAGAATCCATATTGAGATGTTGATGCGCTCAAGGAGATACTCTTTGTAACATGCACAAATGAAAGTAGGAGAAACATTGTAAGCTTAATACAAGCTCTTCTTCAGAGAGGGATAGAAGACCGGATGCGCTCTGATAGAGAGAACAAATAGCTCCTCAACTCTGTTGAACTTGAAAAACCTTTCTCTTTGATACCATGTATAAATTGAAACTCTAATACCATGTAGAAATATATACTTGATGCAAAGAAGAAGCACAAGAAGTAGATCTTTCTACATGATCATTCTGACAAGCATGCACAAGGAAAATAGAGAGAAGATAGAGAGACTGAATCACATGAAGAAGAGATGAATATTTTTTTTAACAGGAGCCTCAAAGATATTGGATTGATAAAAAAGCTGTTCACAGCCATGATTACATAAATGATTGATCTAAAACCTGCGGGTATTTGAAACGACCAACATTACTATAAAGTAACTTAAAATCGACTCCTTTAACACACTCCTATGTCTACTATAGGTGCTAGAGCCCATGGTGGGGTATAGCCGATAGAAAACTCCTAAGATGTAAACACAAAAATACATTCTATTCTACTAAGCTGAATATACTCCTTCTTTTTACCCTTATTGTATTTTCTAGGCTTCTTAAATTTATTCTTATCCCCTACTCTGTTTTGAATGCCAACTGTGATGGATATTTCAGAAAGAACGTGGACGCTGGAACCATCTTCATTTATCCCATCTCTGATGATGCCTACTGTATTACATGGTTTTTCACAGTGATCTTGATCTGACTTTTCGTTCAAAGCCTCCTCTCCATGTTGCTTATCCTCTATTTCTGCAATTTTATTATTACTGCCCTCTAAAGTTGAGCCATATTCGTTCTTCATTTCTTTACCACCGAATCCTTTGTAGATTTCCTTAGTAGAGTCCATGTAGAGTGCTACTGTTGCAAGGAATATAACTTGGGGAGGAAGCTATATTTTGGGCTTGCCAAAATTAGGTTTAATTGCAGTTGCTAAAACGATAATTTGAACTTGAGAGTGAAAGGTCCAATCCCAAGTCCATGAAATCTTGTATGTTTTAATGATGCCAACGGTTTTCTTCTTGTTGTAAGTGTGCTAAGCAATCTACACAGTTGTCTTGAGATACCCCTATAGAAAATCAATTGACCATATTCTCTTATGGTACATAAATAAATTTGTTAGTGGTTTCATTTACCTTGGACATTCCCCTTCCGAGCCTAACTCCCTGATTTGCCATCTTGTCCGCCTCAGCATTGTTGCCTCTCAAAATATGAAGATAAGAAGCTTGTATTCCGCTAGAAATATGTTGTATTCGCTTGAGTATTATTTTAGAATTGATCATGCCTGTTTTACTATTACTATTCATTTTATGAATTACCTGCTTCGAATCCCCAATTACTATGATTTTACCAATGCCAAGCTACTTAACTAGGTACATGCCTAAGTATAATGCGAGCCATTCAGCTTCGTTATTTGTTTTCCTTCCTAATCCCCAAGCATAGGTCATCTTAATTTCCCCTCCAGGATTCAAGATGACTCCTCCAGCACCTGCCTCCCCTAGGTTGCCCTTTGCCGCCCCATCGAAGAACAAGGAATAAGAGTTTAAATTTGCCTTCCATTCGTTGAATTCGTTAGTGCTCTTCCATATTTCCCATATATGGGGTGCAACCTTGTTTTTGGTTTGAAGAGAGTTCTGAGGTAAAACATCTTTACACCAATCGAGGTCTTCAGTAGCTAACTTTTCAAAGTGAGAGAATGAGATATGCTTAGTATTCAGGGTCTCTTTTAACAAATTTGCATCTTTGAAAGCAGTTTGCTAAGCGCCTTCTTTTTTATTATCAAATGCAAGTCTGTTTCTTGCAATCCATATTTTCCAGCACACATTTTTCAGAGCCGACTCCCATATTCTTCCAAGGTTATTTTTTTTCCTTATTTTCCCCGGATAGCATCCTTTCCAGCTTGACATAATTCTATCTACTGACCTCGGGAATACCAAGCTCTGACTGATCTTTCCAAGGAAGAATTTCCATACCTGTTTGGAGAATGAACACTCAAGAAACATGTGCTATGCTGATTCAACATTTTCTTGGCATAGATGACATCTTGAGGGCCCTTGAAACCCATGCTTCTTGAGGTTCTCTGCTATTAATATCTTATCTTTTGTTAAGAGCCAAAAGAAAGGATTTATTTTTGGTATGCAGAATGTATCCTAGAATTTCCCCCATATTTTCTGTTGTAAGTTGTTTCCTGAATTTTGAATTGACAGGAAGCCTTCTTTGACAGTATAGATTCCAACGTTCCCCCATCCTTTCTGATTTTTTTCTCTTAGACTTAAGGGAGCAATTCCATGAAGGAAGGTTGTGAAGGGATCGTAGAGAGAGACTAGATGAGGATGCAGACTTAAAAGTTTCCATCCTATCCAATCACCCCTAGATCCCCAAATAGCGTAATCTTTTCGATTCTTGAACCCAAGTTCTTCCATCCACTTGCGTAAAGGGAGAATATCGGATTTGGAATCAAGGCTGGGCCTTCCCAAGATGGAGTCAGTCCAAATATTGATTTTACTTCCATTTCCTAGGATCCAATATATCTTGTCTTTTATTAGACCAACATAATTTGTGAGCTAAGTCCATATGTATGTTCCTTTTCCCTCCCAAGGATGATCCAAGATTCTAGACAACTTCCTTTTTATATATTTTGTCCTTATAACCTCTGACCACCACTCCTTACCTCCTGAAATCAGTCTCCAAACCATATTAGCACCCAATTCTTGATTCATTCTCCCTAGGTCCCTAATACCAAGCCCTCCATTGTTCTTGTTCTCTATTACAACTTCCCATTTCACCAAGTTGAGCTTTCTCCCCCGAGTCTTACCCCCTTGATAGAGAAATTTCCTTATTTCTATATTAAAAGCTCTTATTACTGCCTTAGGGGCAGGGAAGATTGCACATGAGTAGATAGGGTATGAGGAGAGAATTCACTTAATTAAAACCACTCTCCCTGCTAAATTAAGTCAAGAGTTGCTCCATAAATGATTTTTTTTCATATTTTGGATAAAAGGTCTCCAGATCACTATGGTGATTTTTTTGTTGACAACTGGGACTCTGAGGTAAGTGAAGGATGTCCAATGCAAGTTTACCAGTATGCCAAGAATGATTTCCAAAGCTCTGAGAGAATTTGGGCTGCTGTTCATACCATACAGCCAAGATTTATTTTCATTTAGTTGGCTTCCATACACTTTTAAAAATAAATCCAGGGTGATTCTGAAACACCTGGCATTTTGAGGTTAAGCACTACCCATGAGGATGGTATCATCTGTAAACTGAGCGTGGTTAATGGCTTGGACCCCTCTTGCTATGCTAATGCCTGCGACGATTCCTTCACTTCTTAGTCTATTTAGTCTTCTGCTGAATGAATATGCAACTAAATTATACAGAAAGGGATACATTGGGAAACCTTGCCTAATCCCCATTTGAGCTTGAAAAAAAGAGGTGGGGTGTCCATTGATGAGTGGAGAAATCCAGGGCTTGCTTATACAATCCTTCACACATCTGATGAAGGCTTTTGGGAAACCATAATTCTACATGGCTTGAAAAATATAAGAATTCCTTATTCTATCAAAAGCATTAGCTAGATCTAGTTTGATTGCCATACCTGCCTCCTTGCGGTTTTGACTAGAATGAATTGCTTCCTGCACCATCAGTATGTTATCGTAGATTTCCCTTTCAGCTATGAATCCCCCTTGGTTTTCCGAGATTAAATTCGGAATTACCTTCTTCATTCTGTTTGAAATAATTTTAGAAATGATCTTGTAGGATGAGTTACACAGAGAGATAGGTCTGTACCTTTTGAGGGAAGATGGATTATGCTCTTTAGGGATTAAAGCCAGAAATGTTGAGTTGGTGGAACCTCCAATTCGTTTCGCTGACTGCGTCCAGATTATTTCTCATAGGATCTTTTTTTATTATGTTCCAGCAGCTTCTATAAAAGCTGATTGGAAACCCATCTGGTCCTGGAGCCTTGTCTGGGTACAATGACCAAACAACTCTTCTTACTTCTTCGAAGGTAATATGTTGTGTAAGCATATCTTGATTTCCCTAAAGAAGATGAGGAATCTCTCCGCTAAGGGCAAGCGTGTCATTTATAGAGATTTCTTCTTTGCTGGTGTAGAGATCCTGGAAAGTGTGCTTTGACTTCTTTTTTTATTAATTCAGAGTCATTGATTTTTTCACCATTGTCTATGATTAATTCCTTTATGGTGTTTCTCCTTATACACTCTTTGCATTGGTAATGGAAGAAACTTGTGTTCTAATCACCCTCCTTTGGCCACAAGCACCTTGATTTTATTCTTAGATCCCTCTCTGTCTTTCTCTGAAGGACTGAAATTTTTTGATAGACTTCTTTTTCTCTTAATAGCATTTCTATGGTGACTTCTTCCCTTTCTATTTCTTCTTGTATTTCTTCCAAACTCTTAAGCAGAGTGAATTTTTGCTGCCCTGGATGGGGCCAACCAGCTAACCAAGCTTTAATTTCCTTTTTTACATTTTTTAACTTTTGTTCCCAAATGTAAGTTGGGGAGCCTTGGGAGAACATTCCCCAGGCATGACAGACGACGTCAAATCCTGTCTCAGTTAGCCATAGAGGGGTAAACTTAAAAGGTTGAGGGATGAGATTTACAATAGGGTCCAAGGAGAATATAAGAGGTTTGTGATCAGATATGGTTGTGGTAAGAAGTCTTATGATTGGAAGTAATGGTTTATCTATCATAGCGGATCTGAATAGGATGCGATCCAATCTAGATACTGTGTGCTCAGGCCCAGACTGTTTATTGTTCCAGGTGTACTTGCCTTTCCTTTTCTTGACATTGAATAACTTTCATGAAGCTATCATGTATTCTAATATTTCCTCGAATGGATCCCTAACTTTTGATGCACCTTTTTTTTCCTCAGGTGAAATGGTTACATTGTAATCTCCTGCTATTATGCAGGGAATATGCATCTTTCTGAACCTCTACATTTCTAGTTGTTGCTAGAATTCTTCCTTGGCTCTGTTGACTATTGGGCCGTATATATTGCCTATCCATATGATTTCATGTTTCTCCAGATCTTCCAGGTCTACGAAGAGCCAATGTCTATTTTTCAGTTGAATATTTGAGAGTATAACGAGAGGAATCCAACCATGTTAACAGGCCTCCTGATGCTCCAATCACACTGACTACTTTTCCTCTTCCATTCTTCCAAATTCTTTTGATGGTAGCCAAGCTATCGGCCTCTTGCATTTTTGTCTCCTGGATTGTGAGGATGGTTATTTTTTCTGTGAATTTGAAACTCTTTATTGCTTCTACCTTTTGCTGTCCTCCCAGCCCTCTACAATTCCAGGAGACTAGCCTCATTATTTTTTATTGAGAATGAGCCTAGTATATCCTTTCTTCCCTCCTGTTTTTCTCCATTTTTTTTCTTGTTGAAGTGATTTTACTAGGTGGTATAGACTTGACTACTTGCCTGCTGCCTTCTCCCTGGCTATCTCTTGCTCTCTGTGATATTTATTTGGCTTTCTTTCTTTCCTGGTTAGATGTTCCGACTCTTATTCTATGATTTCTGAGGTCCCCTCCATTTGAGCCTTGGCTTTGGATCTTGTAACCGATCCCGAACTCTGCGAAGCTTCTAGCCTTGCTTCAACGTACAGATGTGATGGGAGTAATGGTTCATATGTTTTCCCGATCTTTTCCAAAACTGACTCGTTTCCTTTATTTTCTTGAGGGATCTCTTCTTTCTCCATAGCTATATTTTCCTCTTGTTCCTGTGGTTCCAATGTTGTTGCCAAGGCTTAGAAGCTGTTTTTAGTTTTTTTTTTCTTTTTTGTCGGGGAGTTCCCTTGGTTGCTGGTTGTTTTGCTTCATTTTCTTTGATTGAATTCATTCCATTCCTCTCTTGTGATCTCTCCTTTCCATTTGTGTTTTTTTTGTTGCAATATTTAGCAAAATTCCATATTCGTGGCATACCTTGCACTTAAATGGGATTTGCTCATAATCTACCATTTGTAAATGCTTTCACCCTTCCATGTTTAGATTTATTGCTTCCGGCAGAACTTTTTTGAGATCTACTTCTACACATATTATGGCACATGAGAACATTGGCGACTTCAACTATAACTTGTCTATGTATTTCCCTAAAGAATTTTCTATTGTTTTCAGGTCCTCATCATTCCAACAATGCAACGGAAGATGTGGTAGTTTGACCTAGACCGATACTTCTGAGGGTATATCCTTCTCTGGGTCAAATGATAGATCCCATTTGTTGAGGTACATTCCTCTTGGGCCCATGAAGTAGGGGTTTTTCCTAAAGATTAGATCTCTGTCTTCTTTTCTTTTGAATAAAAAAAACAAAGAAGTCCCTTCCACAGAAGTTTTGTTGCACCTCTCCTTGGATCAGAGGTCTCTAGTTCTTGTTCAGCCATATTTCAATGGAACGGGGGGATGGCCAAAGAACTATGAAATGGCTGACCAAGCCACGCTCATGAAGTGCCACATCTTTGAATTTAGAGGTTGACAAGGAGAGAGTGACCTCCAGAACATATGCAAGCTTCACGAATTGGGAGTCCGAAGGAGCATTTTTTGCTGTTGGCTGTGAAGCCACGATTCGGCAGAATCCGTCCACTAGTTCAGCTCTCCTCCCACCTGGATATGGGTCTGGAGGATCCATAATGACAGCAAGCTCCTGAACCCTATCAATGCCAAAAACCCTAGCAGTCGTCTCGAATGCATCCTCACGTGGGTCGAAAATTCACCAGTATAGAGATGAATATTGGAGTGTATCCTTTTATTTTTTAATGATAAATAATACTGTACATAAATAGTACACCCCTCATAGGTAAATTTGAGTTGTATAGGATACAACTCATCTAGCTCAGAAAGTGGACTTACTAAATATGATCAACCCCCATAGGTGGCTAAAGCACTTTTTTAATTAGTCAAGGACATCATGAATTAGTTAGAGCATTAGTGAGTTGTCATGGATGATGGAAAAACATGCTAATCCTGGAATCTGGAGAGAAAATCACAGAGGATGGGTTGGCAACAAAAGATAGCAATTTCCCAGTTGACTAGCTTTACCTTATCCACTAAAAAGCAAGATAAAAGTAGTATAAAGACAGAATCTGCAGGAAGGTGTAGTTACTAATTTTGGAAGTCAATAAAGTTGGCAGGATCTAACCAGAATCAGGATAAAGGTGCTCTTGGGGTATATATGGAAAGTGTTGGCCAAGTGGTGCAAATGGAAGCCAACTATCTAGGCTAGTAGGTAGGAAATTAACCATAAATGATTAAATATTTTATCCCAAGTATGAAGTGGGTTTATAATATATGAACAGTTAATAGGTGGTTTATTTTCAAAAAATTATATATTGGAGGATATATTAGGAGTTGATGGAAAGGTATATATATCTATGTAGATATAAAATTAATTGATTTAGAATTCCCTTGTTAATAAGGAAGGGTTCATCAATTATTTTGGAATTATCTAGATAAGCATAGTATCTTCTATGCTCAAAGAAATATGTAGAGAACAAATTATGAAGATTGGTGAATGTTTTGTTGTCTTATGTAATTGGTCGGAATACCTCCCTCAAGATCTAGGCGATTTAACTGTTATATAAATGATCTATATTACTGTATATGTAGAACCAAATGCATTGGTTTGTTCATATGTTAGTGTATATGAAGAGATTTGGAGAGAATGCAACCCCCATGCAATTGTGTTAATATAGAATAATTAATTGGTATGGTTTTTGGAAATGGCGTCTTCTTGGAGAGAACACAGACTCCATTAAATTGTTTAATATATATTAATGAATTGTTATGGTGTTTGGAAAGGGTGTCTCATTGAAGAGAATGCATCTCCAACCTAACAATTCTTTTGGTTATTTTATTTGTTTGATTGATTATGTATATGTCTTATAAAATGAATATTTATAATATATGGTGTGGTTATATGCATTTGAGTATATGGAATAATACGGTTTTAGAGAGAGAGAGAGAGAGAGAGAGAGAGAGAGAGAGAGAGAGAGAGAATTGTTTTATATGTCAACAATATACGTATATACAGAGTATATACCTATATAGTATGTACATAGTGTATGCATTATAGTGTGTTTACTGATATATGTATGTTTGTATATATCGTAATGTGCATTTTATTATATGCAATAATTATTAGTATTACGTGCATGTGATATTGTGTGTATATACTATATGTATAAGTGTGCATGTATGTAATGTATTAAACATATAAAACATATATTTAATGATATATATATTGATATGATATCATGTATGGGTATATATATAGTATATGTGTATTATAATGTATTTAAAATTGTGATGTAAGTATATGTAATAAGAGTAGCAAGTTGTGTATATATGGTATCATATGATATGTGTATATAAGAGTGATATAATATAGAATTACCTACGCATATATATGTAATATTAATATATAGGATATGATGGTAATGGTATGGTATGATTTAATGAGGACTTTAATTCATGTTGTGATTTCATGTACCCTAGGATTATTTCATGTGATTAATTAGAATTTATTTTCTTGAAGATGTGTTGTATTTATCTTATTGAACAATATATATATATATATATTTTAAAAGTGGTTCACCATGGAATCCCACCATGGCTACATCCACTTGGGAAAATATCTTATACTCGCTAGGCAAGTATACATGAACTTGGGCATCATTAATCACGATAAACGACTCACCAGCCTAATATTTCATTACATACAAGGGCTCCCAAGGAGCAAATGTCCCCGGTGAGATTCGAACCCAGGTGGGGAGTGCAACAACCAAATCTCCCAACCACCCGAGCTACTCCCAATGGACAATATATATGTGTGTGTGTGTGTGCGCGCGCTACTAACAATGTGTTTATTGGAATGTGATGAACAGGGATGATTTTAAGGAACCATACTTATTTAAAAGTGTATAGATGTTGGTGAATCTTACCAATTCTTAAAATGCCAACTATAAAATGTTTGGCGATATTATTCAAAAAATATTTTAATTTCCAAGTATTTTATATCGTTTATATAATAATTTGGCGATTTTTAGGGTGAAAAAAGTTTACCCCATCAAAATTGGGCAAAATGGGGCTTCAAAAAATGCAAAATGGCAAACCTTTTTTGGATAAAAACCCCTAAAAATAGCCCATGGGATAAATTTCGCCCCTGAAATTATCCCTAGTGATGAAAGTATCCTTGTTGAAAATATATTTATATCATGTATCATATCTTTTTATACCTGATGTTAATCATATGAGTGATTGAAATATGATTTTTAAATGGATGTATTTTTGTTGGATTTTGAAGGCCTTTCAATAAAGTTTGAATACCCCATGATGGGATTGAAGATTGACCCTTGATTATTTGATTCCACTCTACTAGTTTAGTTTCTCCCTTAAGCAGTGGAGACATACAAGTAAGTAGGCAGTAGTGGAATGTATTGTGGTTAGAAAGATGTTATCTTTCTAAGGAATCTATGGGCATGTTTGTGAGAGTTTGAAATATGTTATCTTTCTAAGATATGTATGGGCATGCTTATTATCCTTTTGTAAAGGCATGTATAAGTAAGTATGCATAAAGGATGATGCATTCTTTTAAGGGGGAGGGGATGTAATTCCTTTACGGTAAGACTCGAGCATGTGTAATGTTGTTATTTTATTACTATGGTGGCACTAGGTTCCCAGACTATAGACTATGGACATTATTATTATTACTTTATTATTAATTACATATTATTAAATAATATCTCAACATGGACAACAAACGTGGTCGGGAGGTCTTTGATTCCACATACAACGAGGGGTTGGGGGGACTAGGAATTGTTTCCTTCCTAACAATACTGTATCTTTCGTAATGTTGATTGCATTGGACTATGGAGGTCCTATTACACCTAATTGATTCTTTCCATGCACCCATGCACCCATGTAACCATGCATATGCACCCATGCAACCATGCATATGCACCCATGCACCCATGCAACCATGCACCATGCACCATGCACACATGCAGCCATGCAACCATGCATCCATGCACCATGCATGATGAAAATACTCCCTATCCATGTTATCTTCATTTAATTAGAGCAAATTTAGGGAGGATTCAAGTTACCTTCAGTCATTTAGAGTGATTTGGGGGAATTCGAGATCGTCTTCAGTAAGTTAAAGGGATTTTGAGTCTAATTTGAGTTGTCCTCGGTCGATTAGAGTAAATTTGGACCAATTTGAAGTGCATGAGACTGATTTTAATGAAATTTGAATCAATAGGTGGAATTTGAGTTGTCTCTACTGCATGGGAGTGATTTTGGGGAGGGTTGAGTCAGCCTTAGTAAATTTGATTTATCCACAGTGATTGGGAGTGTTTTTCCAATGGATTCAAGTTAGTCATAGTGGATTCGAGTTACTCTCATGATAAGTTGGATGGTCATCCAGTTTTTGGGTAAGTCTCTCAGTGAATTCAAGTTGCTTACCAGTGAACCTAAGTTAACCATGACAGTAAATTTGAATTTCTATGAAAGGAATTTCAATTGATTTTAATTCATACACGCTTCTTCATTATTCATTCCTTAATTCATTGAGGAGAGGTGAATTGTTCATGCCATGATTTCTAAGAGATGGGCAAGCTTACAATCCTGGGAACTCGTGTATATTATGCTATGTGTGTGAACTGTGTGCTTGGAGGATGGAGATATTGGTTGTGTTTGGAGTAACCATGATAAAATATGGTATAGTTCCTCGGTGGCCACCGATTTTCTCCATCTCAGAACTACATGTAAATATTGATGGCGAATGGATATGTCCTAAGGGACCTAGGAGGTGAATGGGTTACCATTGCACCTAGTATTGGGGTGGAGGAGTAAGTAGGTGGTGAGGGATTGAGTTGTGGCTTCTCAAAACTATTATTTGAGCCAATGTTGGGTTCTCTATAGTCCAGTGGTGTCCACTGCATGTCTCCAGCTTTGACCTACACGTAAATCCTAATGGTGAATGGCGATGTCCTAAGGGACCTAGGAGGTGAAGGGACTACCATTGCACATAGTAGTGGGATGGAGGAGTAAGGTGGTGATGAGGTATTGAGTTGTGGATTCTCAAAACTATTATTTGAACTAATATTGGATGTGGTATAGTTCTATAGTGTCCATCGCTTGTCTCTATCCTAGACCTGCACATAAATCCCGATGGTGAATGGAAATGTACTAAGGGACATAGAAGGTGAAGGGATTACCATTTCACCTGGTAGTGGGGTAGAGGAGAAAGTGGGTGGAGAGGGGGAAAAACTTGTGGAATAAATTTGTGTGTTTGTGTCGCTCAGGTTGTGGGCCTAAGTTTTATCCTTGAGATTGAATTTGAGAGAGTTCCTTAGCGTGTGGATCCAAGACCTTAGCTCAAGGGTGACTTGCTCAAGTAGTATTGGATTGACAATGTATAAGGTCGAGAGGTACGTTGAACTGTTGAAGCTAGTTGCACCATATATAAAAGATAAGTGAGTCTTTCCAATTATTTACTATGTTATTAATGTGCATGCCCCTGTGGAAGCTGATATATCTTGGTTATATTATGTCACATAATGATTATATGTTTATGTTTAATGGCTAATTCTGATGTTGTTAAATTGGCAGCTCATGATGGAAGTATGTGAATATGTTAATCTAGAAGTTAGATGTTAGATTGTATGATTTATGGTAGTTGTTGGGGTTTGATTTTTGAGCAGTCTGTATGTTCATGTATATCTATTTCAGATAATATCTTCCATGGTATTAATGGTTTTTATTAAAGTGGTAAATTATGATTTAAATTAGTGTTATAAATATGGTAATGAACTATAATGATGATGATTTACTTATGGTAGTAGAAGCTAGATTGCTTATGTATTTATGGTTATTAGAAGGTATGATATTTGGACATCCCATATGGTTGTTCCAAGTTAGATACGATGGGGATTTTATGACTGAGATTTAGTATTATAAATATGGTATGTTTATGTGTTGTATATTTATGGTAACATTTACATTATAAAAAAGTTGTGCACAACCATCCAACACAAAGTGAACCCCATATGAAGCTTGTTTTCACAATAGCAGATACAACCATGACTTTTACTACCTTATCCTTGTAAAATATCCTAATTTTCTTTCTACTTTTCACCATGCTATATCAGGGATAAACCCTGATAAATTGCAAATTTAGCAAAATACAAAAAAACATTGGAAAAAACATGAGGCTTTAACCCTACTTCTTGATATTTTCTTCCATGCCGGGGACTGAGACTTCTTCCATTAGATGGAATCCATTTTCTATTGTCTCCATTTTGCATTGTATCATGTTTACCATTTTTTGCACATATTCAACAATTTGATTAACCTTTCCATGAAGTTCCTTGATGTCCATGTCCATGTCATATGTTTGAGATTCCTAGCAAGACAACTTGCTTAACATGTACCCAATGTTTGTGGAGAGCTCATGGTTCTCCCTTTGTCTGTTTCAGACACCTAATTCATTGACCTTCCTCAAGTAAATTTTAAAATCGACTATACCTCCTTTGATAGTGTTCAATCCTTTTATCCACCCTTTTCCATCGCTCTTCCCTGTCTCCATTACTGCTATATCCTCCACCAAGAACATGGGAAAGAACTTGATTAAGCTTGTGAGGTTCGAAGCATAAGCCTCTCCTTCCTTCTATGTTTTTCCTTGTTGTGAGATACCCTGACCCACCCTTTGATAAACACTTCACTCTGCTTCCATTTTGCATGTGGGAGCTATAGAAACAATGAACCAGAGTGACTTTCATCCTCCTCCACCTTGAATGCACTAATTTGTGATAATGTGGGCTTGTACATGTCTCTCACCATGTATACTCCCTCCTTTTACCATGATATCATTTGCTTGATCCTTGATATGTTCATTTTGGAAAGTCATGGTAGGTTTATGTGTTTAGGCCGTTCATTTTTGTATGACACCATTCATATCTCAGCGTGAGCCTCCTTGTTTTCTAAATAATCCGCTTTCCCATTATTTTCCTGAAGAATATTCATGAAACTAAAGTCTTTACTAGTCTTGAGATGTGAAATTATTCTTGCAATTCTTTTGCATATGGTATTTCCTTTCCCATATCCTTTCTGCGTCTTTTGAATGACTTGTATTGAGTCTCCAATTATGATTGCTTTGTTTATATCCAGTTTGACCATATGTTCGATTCCATGTAGAAAAGCCATCCATTCAGCTTCATTGTTAGTTTATGTTCCCAACCCCCATGCAAAATGGTCTACTAATTTTCCTCCTCGATCATAGATAATCCCTCCCACACCTGCGACCCCAAGGGTCGGGTATGTTACATGGTGTAATTGTTCCTATTTTTTAATGTTTATCTCTCAATTATGACTATTTTTTAATGTTTGTCTTTATACTATGACAAATTAATATGATAAGAATTAAATTAATATATATGAGGATATTTAGGAGTTTTAAGTTAAGACGAATTTATTTCTCTCTATATGTGAATCTCAAGTCATAGAAATTCATCCCTTATTCTATTTTTAAGCTTGAGTCTATTTTTGAATTCCTATATGAAATAAAATATGTTTTTTCTATGAAACTTCTTAAACAAATAATTATAAGAATACACAATTACCTAACTTCGATATAAATAAAGGAGGATTTCCATTCAATAGGAAATCAATTCATAAAAAAATGAGAAATATGGATGTAATCTGGTGGATACAGTTAGATTATGTAGGGATTCAATTCTTTCGTGTCTAAAGGGATAAAGTGTTTCTCATGAAGCTTGGGTATCAATTTTCTTAGTAAGCAACAAATGTTAAAAATATTTGTTTCTTTTGAAATCCTAAATATTGTTTTATTACAAGGAAACAAGTGTAGTTTTCATAAATTTATGTCAGTAATATGGTTTCCAAAAATGGAAACTAATGGTCTAGATGCAAATATCTTAAAAAAATAGACAGTTTAAAAGAATGATACTAAAAACAGATTTTGGATATCAAAGTTATGCATTTTTTAAGAAAAAGCATAAGATGGAACCAAGGATCCACATGGAAGGCAAAGATTGAACCACATGGTGATGCGTGCTCAATGTAGTAAACAATTTCTCCCCACCACACTAATTTATCTTATAATCTCACTTTTAGAAATAAGTGACTCACTTTTAGAAAACATGTGGGAAGCAATTTTATAATGAAGTTACTTTATAACTTAAAGTTACATGAACTTTTTCAAAATGTAACAAAAATAAGGACTTGAACCTAAGACCTCTTACTTAGAAAAGTAACTTTCCACCAAGTGAGAAAAAGAACAAATATAGTAATATTATGAAGGAGAATGGTGTTAGGAACCCATGTCAATCCTTCTCTTTACCGTGTTAGTATATTGTTGTTGGACGCATATGCTTTGTAAGTCGTCCCATAGTAATTGTTGATCCATAGTTTGTGTTATTGTTGTTGGGCGCATATGCTTTGTAAGCCGCCTGTAGTATTTGTTGATCCATAGTTTATATTGGCCCATGGTTTTGACCCATAGTATTGGCGCCTATTTTTAGTATATAAGTGTGTGTTGAGGCCAAGGAAGTCACCGTGAAGTTATTTTGTATTGAGCTTGCTCAAAGGAGGTTGCCCCCTTGAAGTGGCCTGTGATTAATATAAAAGTGATTTTGAGTTATGCTGCTATATCGTGTATTTTGATTACTTGTTTACTGCAGGGTCCTCACATCTGGTATCAGAGCGCTTTCTTGGGCTCGTTGGGTGAAATTTCTGCCCAATTTTTTTCGCTTCTGTTGCAGGTTTGAATCTGGGAATAATCCCTATCCGCTTAACTATGGGAAGTACTTGGGAATAAGCCCTAAAACTCATTGTGAGGAGTACCACAGGAACCCCGAAGTAGCTGGCCCATTGAGAGGACCTTCCAGAGAAAAGGGCAACGACCCCTACCTGATTGACTAGTTCCCACCCGTGAGGTAAACCAAGAGCTGTCGTTTGTGGCCAAGCGGTTATCAGTTTTACCTGAGCTGTGGAGTGAGGGGTACTGCCCCAATACGCAAGCCGTCAGACAGCATTGGTGGCCGAGTGAATCCCTTGAACCGATAGGAAGCCGCACATACCTGGGGTCCATATCTATTTTCAGTTGCACAATCACAAATTTCCTCTATCCAGAACTGTTGTCGGTCAGTTCCACGCTGTTGCATATCCATTTGTTGCCAATCACTTCTGCACCGTTTCAGATTCCACTGTTTCCGATCACTTTCGCGTCGTTGCAGATCCCTTAAAATTCTGTTTTTCGACCATATCTCCTTGGTTTCAACTCTGTTTTCCCTGAAACTCCACTAACACCTCTGCAATTCCATTCTGCATATTTCATTCCTGAAGACCCTATCCCCAATTCCACTTCCCAAAACCCAAAATCCCACATTTGTCTATTTTTAGGGTTTACGATAACTCCTTCAATTTTCACCCAAACGCCTTCAAATTTTGCCACCGTATTCCTTTCCTCATTCTGCTCCTTTGTCCCTCTCTACCAAATTTTCTCATTCTTTCACCCCGCTCCTAAAATACCCATTTTTTTCTTCCCTGTCCTTTCGACAGTGTCCAAAACTTACTCAAACCCAAATTACCCTTCCGATTTTTTCCCAAATCCATATTTTCCTCTACTGAAACAGTTTCTTTTTTTGTTTTTCTACCCACTCCCCCCCAAAAAAAACAAAAAAAACTCCTGGTTATGGTTGTCACCCGCACAGGAGCAAAAACCATGGAGGAAGCACTTGCAGCCATCCAAGCCAAACTCCAGGAACTGGATGAAAAATTTATTGGTCTCCATCTTGAGCATTTATCTATGAACACCAAACGACAGTCCGAGTCTTCATCAAACAATGGGTTCTCTTCTTCCAACAATTTTCGCGGTCCGAAGCTAGATTTTCCTCGCTTCAATGGTACTGATCCGACTGGATGGATCTATCGTGCAGAATAGTATTTCAGTCTTCATAATACTTTTGATGTCCACCAAGTTCCACTTGCCTCCTTTCATTTGGAATAGGAAGCTCTTCAATGGTATTGTGGGTACATCAAGGCTCATGAAGAGCCAAAATGGCCTGATTTTTGCCAGCTCCTTTTGCAACGATTTGGTCCTAGTGCTTTTGATGACTTCACAGGAGCTCTCACTAAACTTCGCCAAATTGGCACTGTGAAAGAGTATCAAACTGAATTTGAGAAACTAGCTAATCACACTGAAGGATTACCGGATGACTTCTACCATCCATCCTTGCTCCAACTTTGAAGTCATGGTTGCCAATGGGGGAACCTTACCTTGCAAAGGGAAGTGTCGTAATATGTGTATCTCTATGGGAGATTATAACCTCCGCTCTGACATGTTTGCCTTGAACTTAGGTGGATGTGATGTGGTTTTGGGCGCTCAATGGCTGCACACACTTGGCCCCATATTATGGGATTTTGCTGAACTTTGGATACAGTTATCCCCCGATGGACACAAACACACATTGAAAGGATTACAACCCAGGTCTCTCAGCATCATCGGTTCACATCGCATGGAAAAAATCCTTAAGAAGAGTTCCCATGGTGTCATCGCTCAACTCCATTCCATTCAAATGCAACCATCAGTGGCCCCCACTACTCCTTTGGATCTCCAACAAATTCTGGATCGATATACAGGTGTTTTTGCTGAACCAGTGGGACTTCCACCTTCACGACCAGAGGACCATCGTATTCAGCTCCTTCCTGGCAGCATTCCTCCCAACATCAGGCCCTATCGCTACCCATTTCACCAAAAAACAGAGATTGAACTCCTCATTAGGGACTTACTGAAGCAAGGTATTATTCGCCCAAGCACAAGTTCCTTTTCCTCACCAGTTCTTCTTGTCCACAAAAAAGATGGGTCATGGCGCCTATGCATTGACTTCCGAGCACTTAATCACCTCACCATCAAGGATAAGTTTCCAATTCCTGCTGTTGATGAGCTTCTTGATGAGCTTCATGGTGCTCAATTTTTCTCCAAGTTGGATCTTCGCTCTGGGTATCATCAAATTCGGGTTCATGGGGATGATATCCCTAAAACAGCTTTCCGCACACATGATGGCCACTATGAGTTTTTGGTCATGCCCTTTGGTCTCACTAATGCTCCTTCCACATTCCAGGCCTTGATGAATAAAATATTCCGACCCTATTTACGGAAATTCATTCTGGTATTTTTTGATGATATCCTCATCTACAGTAAAACATGGGCTGAACATCTCCAGCATCTGGCTCTTGTAATGAAACTTTTCTCTGATCATCATCTCCATGCCAAAAAGTCTAAATTTGTTTTTGGCCAAAAGGAAGTTGAGCATCTCGGGCACATTATCTCAGCACAAGGGGTTCGTGTGGATCCTGCCAAAATCCCTGCCATGAACAATTGGCCGCCTCCTAAGACACTCAAGAGCCTTCGTGGTTTTTTGGGGTTGACGGGCTACTACCGCAAGTTTGTCAAGGATTATGGGAAGATTGCAGCTCCATTAACTGCTCTGTTGAAGAAGGATGCTTTTACATGGACACATGTTACTGAGTGTGCATTTGACAAGCTGAAACAAGCTATGTGTACTACACCTGTTCTAGCTATGCCCGATTTTTCCAAGCCCTTCACTATTGAGAGTGATTCTTGTGGCAATGGACTTGGTGCTGTTCTCCTTCAAGATGAACACCCCATTGCGTTCACCAGCAAAGCCCTTTCTGGTAAAAATTTAGCTGCCTCTACATATGAGAAGGAAATGATGGCTATTTTGCATGCAGTACAAAAGTGGCGACCCTACCTCTTAGGGAATCATTTCTGCATCAAGACTGATCACCAGAGTCTGAAATATTTCCTAGAACAGTGTGTATCCTCCCCAGCACAACAGAAATGGGTTAGCAAACTCATGGGTTATGACTATGAGATCACTTATAAGAAGGGTAAGGACAATATTGTGGTGGATGCCCTTTCTCGCACATTTGATGACCAAGGTTCTCTTTCCGCTATTTCTATGCCTGTTCCAAATTGGTTGCAATCGGTTCAACAGGGTTATGTCAATGACTCTTCATTATCTCACATCATCCAACGCTTGGACAACAACCCTTCTGCTGTCCCACATTAATCTTGGGATGGTGCTTCACTGAGATACAAGGGTCGTCTGGTGCTTCCCCAGAACACAGCTCTTCAACAAGCTATCTTCTATGAACTCCATGCTTCTCCGTCAGCTGGGCACTCTGGTTTTCTCAAAACGTATGAACGGGAACGACGCAACTTCTTTTGGCAGGGCATGAAAAGGACAATTCAACAGATGGTGGCTGAATGTGATACCTTCCAGCGCAATAAGGGTGAAACAACACCCCTTCCAGGATTGCTCGAGCCCTTGCCCATACCTACCCGGATCTGGACAGATATTTCTATGGATTTCATTGAAGGGCTCCCTAAATCTGGAGGGAAGACTGTGATTTTGGTTGTGGTTGATCGCCTCTCCAAATATAGTCATTTTTGTGCTCTCAGCCATCCCTATACAGCCTCTTCCATTGCTCAAATTTTCCTAGACCAGATCTTTTGTCTTCATGGAATGCCTTCTTCCATTGTCTCAGATCGTGATGTGACTTTCACCAGTCATTTTTGGACAAAACTATTTCACCACACTGGCACCAAACTGAAGATGAGTTCAGGTTATCACCCCCAAACGGATGGTTAGACTGAAATTATCAATAAATTCTTGGAAACTTATCTTCGTTGCTTCTCCTCTGAGCAACAACATCAGTGGGCAAAGTGGATCCCTCTCGCTGAATGGTGGTACAATACCTCTTACCACACTGCCTCTAAAATGACTACATATGAAGCAGTTTATGGTCAGGCACCGCCAGTTCTTCTTCCTTACACCCCTAGCAGTTCTCCAGTTCAGGCAGTTGACGCGGTCCTTCGAAACCGCGATGAGGTTCTTCGCATTTTGCGGGAAAACCTTCACATGGCAAGAAACCACATGAAGAAACAAGCTGATCAGCACCATTCTGAGTGAAATTTTGAAGCCGATGATATGGTTTTTCTTCATCTCCAGCCTTACAAGCAATCCTCACTAAAACTCAAAGGGCGTCATAAGCTCGCTCCAAAGTTCTATGGGCCATATAGGATTCTTCAGAAGAATGGGTCTGTTGCTTATAAATTGGAACTTCCGCCTTCCTCCTGCATTCATCCAGTATTTCATGTCTCTTGTCTGAAGAAAGTTCTTGGCACCAACATCAAAGGCCAAACTATTTTACCAGAACTGGATAATGAAGGATCCATCTTTTTGGAGCCGGAGGCTGTCCTCAATAAGTGCACTCGTCAGCTTCACTCTCGCTCTATCACAGAGGTCTTAATTCAATGGCATAGAATGCAGCCCGAGGATGCTACGTGGGAACCACTCCTTCAGATTCAGCGACAATTTCCACATCTAAAGCTTTGAGGACAAAGCTTTTTCTAAGGGGGAGGGGATGTTAGGAACCCATGTCAATCCTTCTCTTTCCCATGTTAGTATATTGTTGTTGGCCGCATATGCTTTGTAAGTCGTCCTATAGTAATTGTTGATCCATAGTTTATATTGGCCCATGGTTTTGACCCATAGTATTGGCGCCTATTTTTAGTATATAAGTGTGTGTTGAGGCCAAGGAAGTCACCGTGAAGTTATTTTGTATTGAGCTTGCTCAAAGGAGGTTGCCCCCTCGAAGTGGCATGCGATCAATATAAAAGTGATTTTGAGTTCTGCTGCTATATCGTGTATTTTGATTACTTGTTTACTGCAGGGTCCTCACAAATGGGGGTGGTGTTGATGTTGTTGTTTTGTCATTGAAGGGCATGCCTACAAAAAAACCATTGATTTTGGCATGCAAGGCACTTTCACCTAACCACCCAAAAAAAAAATTGAAACCAAAACTTCCCAAATTTTGGGTTAGACCTTGGTTAGCTTACCTAGAAAATGAAGTTTTCTCATTGTTTCTAGTTTACCAAGTTCACTCAAGGCACACGACAAAGAGCATATGTAATCAAGAAAAGTCTTTCCACTATGTTTTAAATTTGTCGAGCTTGCATAGAGTGCATGGAAAAGAGGGTACATCGACCGAAAAGGTAAAACGCCGAGGGTAAAAATGATTTAAAATATGAAGCAATAAGAGAAAGACTTTAAAAAAATCCATACATGTAAATAGTGTACTGTTGGAGTTGGTAAAATGGCAATATCTTGGGAAAATATAAACCTTTTTAAGTGAAACAAAATGAGCTTTTAAGTGAAAATAGTGTTGTGGATGCAATGGAATAACTCTCCTAGCACATAAATGCACATAAATAAAATAATTTAGAAATCCTTTTATGCATGCAACTACACAAGTTCAAGACCTCAATTAACAATCGATGTGGGTGTTCATAAATTATATAATTCCATGTTTGACTAAAACGTGGTATTTCCACACAAGAAAAACACCTTAAGAATCCACTCACAAAAATAGATCACATATCAACACACAAATGTTTTTACATGGTTAAAACCACCAAAGGTGGAAACAGTCTATGGCCCCATCCAAATAGCTACTTAAGGCAATATATTAATGGAAATTGTAATTGAATTTACATATGATTTTTTCACAATCGGTCATCAAGTAAATGACCCTCCATTCCCTTTAAGTAGATATCATGGGTCAATCAGGTGTTAATCCACAAATCAATGTATCCATAAAAGTTGAGGTGAAGATGAATCGTCAAGTCATTTTATGTCTAGAACATATCATCACCGTTGGATTACATAAGTACAAATCCCTACTAAGGAAACACACTTTACATAAAGAAACATTAGACCAAAATATTTTTAACTAATTCCTAAATGTCTAAATATCCTAACATTTTTATGGTTTCAAAATGTCATGCTTTTATAAAAGTTGAAACAATTAAAAGTTGATCTTAAAAATTGCAAGACATGGGAATGTTGTTTTACCATTGTTTTAAATTAGACACACAATTATTTTAGTTCCAATGTTGGCTTAAAATGGGTTCTATATGTGGAATACCCATCGTGATGGATCTCATCATATTGCAAAGCATTTGGATCAATTTATAATTTATAATTTTTATTTCTCTAATCCACACTTGTCCATAAACGCATTCATGCTTAGTAGAGTTAATTCAAACTATTAGCATATTTTGTTACATCGTTACATAAATCCCAGTCCTCTTGATATTCATTTAAAATTAAGTTAATGTGGATTATCATTCTATTTTCTAAAATATTTTTTGTGTTAGCGAAATTGTCATTTGTGTCAAGGGAAAATACCATGGGTGGATTTCTAACACCATGGGATTATTAATAAAAAAGAAGGAAATTAATTATTTACTTTAAGTTTTCTTATACGTAATACCATGGGAAAATAACATGGGTGGGTTTCCAAAACCATGGGCTTATTAGCAAAAACAAAAAAAGGAAATTAATTATTTACTTAAAGGTTAATATGCCTTTTCAAATAGACAAATGTTTATGAAGGGTCTCCAAGATATATATATATATATTCAAGAAAATTTGAAAGGAAAGTGTGTGAGTGGAAAATCAATATTATTCTAAGAGGAACCTCCCAAGAATAAGTGTGTATGTGTGAAAAAGGCGTGACAAGAACAAAAAAGGAAATATGAACAATTGTTTAAGGAAGCAAGAATCACAATTAAGGGGTTGGTGCTGCTCAAACGAAGAGATGGGTGTCTCTTTCTAAGTTGGTGCTTAGCGGTGCAGATTCATGTCTATAGTAGGTTGGTGCCTGCAAATATACATAACAGTAGGTTAGTTCCTACAAAGATACATAATAGTAGGTTGGTGCATGCGAAGATCCATAATAGTAGGTTGGTGCTTGAGAAGATCCGTAAGAGTAGGCCAGTTCCTATAAGTATTTTTTCTCCAAGGTTGGAGGGAAAATAGGCTTAATAACGATGTTCAAAAGTATCAAAATTAGTTCCTAATATTTCCACAAAAAATCGTCGAAATTGCCCAAAACTGTTGGTTCATAAATGCCCAGTTTCCTCTATCATAAGGTTCAAATGGGTTGTTGATGTGGATGCAGCTTTCCCCCTTGTTCGTTGTGTCATTATCCTTATTTTCATTCTCTTGTTGTGCTTATTTAATTTTTGGTTATGCTAATACCACTTTCTGGAATGCTTCCCAAGCAATATGTGATTACACTTTAATTGATCATGTGCTTCTCTGAGTTTACCACCCTATTTCTTAAGTAGTTCATTCTTTGCTTATATGCTTCTGTTTAGGACCTCTAATTATTTAACTATCCTCCTTAATTTACAAATATTTTTCTTCTTATTCTTTAACTAAGAGGATAAGAAAGGAGTATTCAACCTAGGAGGGTACACCTATTCATCATATTATAGTTTTAATAAAGCTTGTTGTTCACTAGTTGTGTCCTTTCTAGGTGGAGGTTTATTGGTGGCACTTTTGTTGAACTTTGGTATTGTCATTGATGTAAAGTAAACAAGATGAATGTTGATGTCAAATAAGAAACATGTTGATGAATGTCAAGAAGCATAAAGTCTTGAATATTGTTAAACTTAGATGATACAATTAATGATGCTGAGTAAAATCCAATTTGAAGAAATATACAAAAGTGTATGCAAGTCTCAGCAGTATCCAAGATCGATCAAGTAGTGGCTCTTTATATACACAAAGCCACTTTGAATAAGTATATATAGAATAAGTGTGGAATTTTTGGAAGTGCACAAATCCCACCAAGACATGGGATCCATATGCATAGATACCACCAAGTCATTGGAATCAAGTGTAAAAAACCCCACAAGTCTTAATCATCAAAAGATGTACACCAACGAAATATATAATGAGGTAGTTAGCTTGACCAAGAAGCAAGGAAGTATGGGTGTCACCGACTCAAAGGAATATCAACTTGTGGACACATCTCTTGACCAAGAATAGTATAAATAAATAATATATGGAAATGTTGATGCAAGCTTGCAGATAAAAAGGATAAGATATTTTGATTCGAAAAGCTTCTAATTCTGGGGTTTCAGTGGCTCCTTGAGCTAGAAGATTTTTATATAGAAGTGATTTAGTTGCAAAAAATCAATGAAGAATAACAACATATAGTACGAAAATCAATAGCATGCCCAATATTGAGTTGTGCAAAGAATATGTACAGTTGAAGACATAGATTGCAAAATTTGCTAAGTGTTAATATTGCAGATTGCAGAAGACGCAGATCACATATCATAGAAGTGACAAAGGGTTGATATTACAAATTATAGAAGACGCGGATCACATAAGGTGTAAAGTGTTGATATTAAGACGCAAATCATAACATAAGTCATTGTTTTGTTATAATATATTATTTTCAAGGGGGAAGGAAAGGAAGTTGAATCTTCCTTCCATTTAGTGCTAGAGAATACATAACAAGGAGTTGTAGCTTCCTTTCAATTAGTGTTGAAGAACAAGAATAGGAGACTGCATTCTCCATTTAGGTTGTTTCCTTAACACTGCAAGTGGGTGCTTGCATGTGGGATTGGTGTCCTAATCATATTGGTGTTTGAGTGAGTTAGTGCTCACATTTGGAGATTGGTGTCTCCTATATATGTAATCAATATATATAAGTTTTGAGTATAATTTGTTAAGTGAAAATTGTAATATGTGCTTTATACTGATTCACCCCCCTCTCAGTATAAATAAGAATTCCAACGATTGGTATCAGAGTAGGTGTCTTCAGTAACAATTAAACTGATGTAATATAAATATTTGCGCAAATATGGATAAACAAGAAGTTCTCTTTATGGAAATTGAAGAAGCCCTGAAAAATGAAGACTCAGGAGATCGATAAATGTATGAAGTGGATTTTGAAGGTGAACTGATTAGTGCCATAGAAGAACTGAAGAAATCAAGAAAAAAAATCCTTGAAGGAACAACTCTTAAAATATGAAGAACAAATCATGGATACAATAAAATTAGAGTTGAACATGATTGAACAGTTGAAATTGAAGGAAGAAAGGTGTGAGATGCTAGAGACTAAATTTTTTCCTTAAAATAAGAATCGCATAAATCCAACGTTCAGTTGAGCCTTCAAAAAAATTCCATCAATGACACCAAATATCTAGATTAAATTAAAAAAAAAACCATCTGAGAAGTTAGGGTTGGGCTATCAAGGTTCAAACTCATCAAATTCAACCTATGATATAGGAGTAAGAAGTTTTGCAAATGTGCTAAAAGGATCTACTCCAAGAAAATATCAGAATTTCGAAGAAAATACATCATCCCATAGGAGAATTGGTACCGCATAATCTGGAATAACTCACTCCACCTCCTTATATTTATACTCTTCTTATTTCAATTTATGGGCCAACCTAACATTGTTCAACTCTTGGAAGGGTCGACCTAAAATTTTGGCTAGGCTGACTTTACAAATCCTTTCATATCTCCTCATTCCTATATTACAGTTGGAGGGGGTTCCATATACCATTTGAAAGGTCTCAGAATAATATTTCAAATCATGTTACCTATACTCCCATTTAATCTAGGTATCTAGAGTAAAAATTACTTCAAGTATATGGCATCCAAACCGAGCATAAAAATATCCAAAAACAATATTTCCAACAATATTCATCTTGCAATCTTTATCTTGGACATATTTAGTCTCCCTTTTCATATGACAACAATGACAACAATATTTCCAACACTCTTACAATGTAAATCCCATAATTTCCCCAACCTTGACTATCTTTTGGTGTAGCATTGAGAGGAGCAGCACATTGCAACATGAAGAGGATAACTAAATAATGGAATTTCAAATTATATGGGATTTCTAGTTGCATCAAATTACTCCATGGCCTCGAGGGATCCAACTATGAGATGTTAATTAAGGATTTGATTATGCTACCCATAAACCAGTTTCATAATTCTTTTAGCACTAGCTCTGATGCAAAGATAGTTCGCCCCATAATTTTATCCTACTATATATTAATATTTTCTCATTAATTTCTAGTGATCCAAAACAACCCCTCTTGCAATATTTTGCTAATTACTTTGCATAGGCTCCAAATTGTAACACCCTGGTTTTGACCCCGTTTGCATTTAAATAAAATGATGTAAATAACCGTGGTGTGGAGCTAGGAAAAAGCCCCACCATTGATTTAGTGTTATGTTTCGGCAATTAAAGTTGGGCCGATGGTATTTTTTTTATCCTAGCTAAACATTAAAAAGTTGGACATTCGGTTAAAATTGCAATTTTTAATTAAAACCCACAGCCGGCTATGTCAACGCAACTAAATGAAATGGGGGCATGATTTTTCCTAAGGAAGAGGGAGTGGGGGATTGGAAGAGGGGGAATAAATTCGAAATGGGCAGAGCACCGATTCTGGAAAAACGTTTTTTAATTTTCTTGGGCAAGAAAACAACAAAAATGGCCACCTTTCCCTCATGCGGCAACATTTCTCCTTCCCTCACGATTTGGTTTGAACAAAACATTTTGGAAACCCGATTGAGCATTCACCTAACAAAAAGCAAGCAAAAAAACAATTCTGAGTCTGAACCTTTCAAGAACTTCTCCTATCCGGTGATCTGAATCCTTCACGTTTTTTGTTTTCCTCTATGGATTGTTCTCTCTCACATTTTCTCTTGTCTGCTCAGGTCGTTTTCCTGAACTGGATTGCCCAAAATTCAATTTTGTGTCTTTGATTTGAATAACCAGCAAATGTTTTTATTTTGTTATTTTGCAACAGCCAGTCTGGCACTGGTAATGTTCAGAAATTTATAAATTTCTGTGTGTGTATATAATCCCTGGCATCTGCTACGTTTTGATAAATCCCAGGACAGAGATCATTGCGTGTGCATCCATGTTTCGGATTTGAATTGATTGAAGGAATGGAAATAGAGTCTAGACTTGCTTGATAAACCTAGTGTGTGAAAGAATCTTACAGACCGATCTAGAAGGTTGGTTTTCTTCTTTGCATGCCCTAAATAGCACTAGAAGGGAAGGCATGGCCTAAGGGACAGTGTAGCAGAGAAGGAAATGCTTCCTTGTGTTGGGTGTGTAATTGTTTAGAAATCATACTAGATCCAGTGTGGGTGTTCATAGCTATGGGGTTGAGCTCACTAGCTTATCGGTCAGTCTTTCCACCTCCTTGGTAGCCTGATAAACCCAACTGGAATGATGGCTTGGATGGTAGCCTGATAAACCCATCTGTTGGCTTAGTTGTGTCTCATGTGAATTTGCCTAAGTGTATACCACTGCCTGTGTAAGTCTGATAAACCCAACTGTGTTGGATTGACTGAGTTTTATTGTATCCTTGGATATCAGGAAAGTCTACTAGTATTCCTTATTCCTTGGGTAAAATCATGCCCAAATCGAGGGTGGCAGTGTTGCTAAGAGATTAAAGAGCATACTGGCCTATGGTTGGGTGGAACATTGCAGTGACATAGCTAGTTGCGGGACAAGCTTCTCCAAAGATAAGAATTATTGTTTATTTAAGTTCTGCAATTGTATTTGCTTATGAATTATTATGAAATTATCATGAACATGTTGAATGCATGAATGTGTTGAATGAATGATTTGCGTCCACTGTATATATCATGTACATTTTATTATGCATATGTGTATTTATATGCTTTAATTTCAACGCATGTTTATATATGCATTATGTTCATGGGGGCCTAGATTGCCCGGGTTAATAGATGTTAGTCATGTCCTCTCTGCCGAGAAGAGGTTTTGGGACATGACGGTGTGGTATCAGAGCTCTGGTTTTAGCTTTGGGCCTCAATGGGCCATGAAGAACCAGCCTCTATGTTCATATAGAAAGAAGAGGCAGACAAGAAATTGTTTTTGAATTTTTCTCTAAGTATGAATTTTTCTAAGTATTGGAGAAAATACTTCTTTGTGTGGCGGCTGAGAAACCTGAAGATAGCCGCAATGGCGGCTATGACTGTCTTTCCTTTCCGACATAGCGGATGAGTTTTGTTGATTGAGCCGTAGTGGTTGCAGAAAAGAAAAGAGTGAGCCATTGTAGAGGCTGGGTTTCCCGGAAGGAGCCGATGAAATATTTCTGGAATTTTTTCTATGTGTGAAAAAACTCTTCCTTGTTGGCTGAGAAGGCTGAAGTGGGCCGGCCGTAGCGGGTGGTTTCCCAAGAGTTGAGCTGCAATGGCAGCAAACAAGGGGAGTTTGGGCCGCACCAACGACGNTCAAGCCGCAACAATGGGTGAAAATCGAGCTTCGAGCCACGACGACGGAAGGAAGCTAGGATTCGAGCCGCAAAGGCGAGTAGAAACCAAGTTTTTCACCGACGAAGACGAATGAAAAATTTGTCTAAGTGTTGGCGGCGGCAAGCAAAAGAAGATCAGGTCCGTAGTTGCAGATGGAAGTTGGGGAAAGAGCCGCTACACGGTGGAAGAAATTTGAAGATAGAGCCGATGTGCGGCGGAAGAAATTTGAAGATAGAGCCGATGTGCGACGGAAGAAATTTGAAGATAGAGCTAATGTGCAGCAGCAGAAATTTGAGGATCGAGCCCCAACGATGGAAAGAAAAGGAATATGGAGCCGCACAATGGTGGAAGAAAGACGAAGATGGAGCCGATGAACATCGGGTGAGTCGAGTCGATGAGCATCGGGTGAGTTGAGCCGACTAGCGACGAATGGAAGACAGGGAAGGAGTCACAACAGTGGGTGGAAGATGATGAAGGAGCTGACAGCGGTAAATGAGAAAGAAAGAATGGAGCCACTACAGGGAATGAAAAACGAGGATCGAGCCACTGTAGTAGGTGAAATTCAAAAAAAAATCCGGTGCAGCGGGTGAAAATTTTGAAATTTTTTCCAAAACAGAGTTTTGACAGGGATTTTTAGCAGGCCTTTCAGTGGGATTTTAGGGGCTAGAAAGATGAAAAATGGCATCCTGAAGCCACAAGGGGGTGAGCCCCCTTGACCCTCATCATCCCCCTGATACAAACATTCTTTGTGAAACAAAATTATTTGTTTAGGGCAAAGTTGTCAATGTATGATTTTTCCAAGTGAAGGTAAATAATGTATGATTCATGTGAATGTTATGCAGCTAACAACTATGTTATTAAAACATTTTGCAGAATCATAGTCACCTCGAAAAGAAGCATTCCAAATAGTGCATTTGGGTAAAGTAAGTTGTGATTCAGCCATGAGAACCAACAACATGCATGATGATGTACAAAACCCCAATGGGTATGAGGAAGATGCTATGGGGAAAAATGTCCAAGTTGGAAATGATGAAACAAAATCTAATGGGATAATATGACAAGAGACTCCCCCATATTTTGTAGCCACCTTGAGAATCCTAATGGTAGAGATGCAGAGTTACGAGGCAGATAATGAAAGATTGGTTAAGGCTTAAGAGGAGCTAAATTAGCTTAATGCAGCCATGCTGCAAAGTTTGACAGATATTCAGAGAAAGATGAACTCCAAGGACTGAACAAAAAATCTAGAAGGGAGTAAGAACATCGCTAGAAGAAGAAAGAGATCACCTAGTGAGTCATATGACTATGAAGGGTCCACTAGAGATTCAAGTTCTTCTTCTCATGAGAATCAAAGAAGGAGGCGCTACCAGAACCACTCACGAGAATCAAAGAAGGAGGCACTACCATAACCACTCACGAGATGAATTTAAGAAGGCAAGGCCTCCTATCTTTAATGGTGAGATAAATAATGGTCAAGAAGTTGAAGCTTGGCTTCCTAGGATCAGAAAATATTTCCAAGCCCAAGACTATTCTGGGAATATGAAAGTTAGAGTAGCCATTTTCAATTTGACCGGAAGAGCATCCATATGGTGGGAGCATTTCAGGATAGTATAGAAAATCAATGAAAGGAAGATTGTGTGGAAGTAGTTCTGAAAGTATTTCAAGGAGAAGTACGTCTCTGACAGGTACTATGATGACAAGATCAAAGAGTTCCATGAGCTAAGATTGGGACAATAGACTATGGAAGAGTATGCCAATAAGTTTTTGGAGCTGTTGAGGTATGTCAGGTACATAAAAGAAGAGAAGGTGAAGATGTAGCATTTTCTGAGTGGATTGCCTCAATCTTACAAAGACCGAATTGAGTTCTATGAACCTAGGACTCTGGAAGAAGCAATAAGAAAAGCTAGTTATTGCTATGAGAAAAGCAAGAGAAAACTTGATTACCGGAAAACATGGAAGGACAAAAGGAGTGAGAAGTCTGATCAATGGAAGAAAGGTTTCAAACCTTCTAACTTCAGGAATCAACAGAAGAAACCAGCACAATTTGAGAAGCATCCAGCTAGAGCGATGGGAGAGAAGCCAAAAGATCCACAACATAACAGAGGACCACTCCAATGTTGGAAATGTGGAGGACCCCGCATGTGCAAGTACTGTCCACTTGAGAATGAAAATGAAAGGCCAACATACAATATTCAAGAGGCAGAAACAGTGGGACAAGTAGCAAGGGTCATACCTAGAATTTATGCAGCATTGGAAGACCACTAGGAAGATCACCAGTCAACAGTGGTTGAAGTTGCAGGTAAGATTATTGAGCATTCTATTTCTATTTTGATTGACCCTGGTTCTACTCACAGCTATATTGCTCCTAGAGTAGTGGAGGTTTGTGCTCTTAGGAAGGTAAAGCATAGCAAATCATGGTTAGTTCAACTAGCCACTGGAACTAAGAGAAAAGTCAATGAGCTGGTGGAGAAATGTCCATTGGTGATGAATGGATTGGTCACTTGTGTAGATCTGAATGTTCTACCACTTGGTTCCTATGATGTTCTCATTGGAATGGATTGGTTAGAAGTTCACAGAGTGAAGCTTGACTGTTATAATGAGACTTTTGAATGCATGGATGAAAAAGGGAACCCATTAGTTGTAAGAGGCATTCCAAAGGTAATCTTGGTAAGGCAGATTTCAACAATGCAGTTAAAGAAGTTTTGTATGAAAGGTTGTCAATTGTATGCAACCCATATTGAGGAGGAAGCAGAGAATGAAACTCCTAGGTTGGAAGACTATCCTGTGTTGCAAGAATTCAAGGATGTTTTTCCTGATGAGGTTCCAGTACTTCCTCCAAAGAGGGGCATAGATTTCATAATTGAACTTGTGCCAGGATCAACACCGGTGTCAAGGGCACCCTACAGAATGAGTACACCGCAAATGTTAGAACTAAAGATGCAACTGCAAGAATTGTTGGAGAAAATGTATATCAGGCCGAGTGTGTCTCCTTGGGGAGCACCAGTTTTGTTTGTAAAGAAGAAATATGGTACACTCAGATTGTGTATTGATTACATGTAGCTGAACAAAGTCACAGTGAACAACAAATATCCCTTGCAAAGAATTGATGACCTCTTTGATCAAATGAAAGGGGCAAAGGTATTTTCCAAGATTGACTTGAGGTCTGGGTACCATTAGGTGAGAATCAAGGACAAAGACATCCATAAGACAACCTTCCGAACAAGGTATGGACATTATGAGTTTGTAGTGTTACCATTTGGGCTCACAAATGCACCAGCAACATTTATGTGCCTTATGAATAGTGTCTTCAGCAGGTATTTGGACAAATTAATTCTTGTTTTCCTTGATGACATTCTTGTTTATTCTAAGAATGAAGAAGAGCATGAAGAAAATTTGAGACTAACATTGCAATTTCTCAGAGAACATCAATTGTATGTAAAGATGAGCAAGTGTGACTTCTATAGGGATATAATTCAGTACTTGGGTCACATTCTTTCAGAGGAGGGTATATCTGTAGACCCTGACAAGATTGAATCCATTGAGAATTGGCCTACTCCAAAGAATGTGATAGAGGTAAGATATTTTATGGGGCTTGTAGGATACTACACGAGATTCATTGAAGGATTCTATAAGGTTGCACATGCTAGCACTTCTTTGCAAAGGAAGGGGATAAAGTTCGAATGGAGCTCGAAGTGTGAAGAAAGTTTCCAGCGATTGAAGTATCTTCACACAAGTGCACCGATCTTAAAAGTTGCAGACCCAGATAAATATTTTGTGGTATGTGTTTGTGCCAGAAATTGTTTCCAAACTACAAAGAAACAAGCCAACACAATCTCAAATATTTAATCAAACAAAACTAGGTTTTTAGGGTTTTTTGAAAGGTTTTTCTGGTTGTGAAGTTTGGTGACAAGAGGGAATACATTAATAACCCAGATAGGAACTAAATCACAAGTAAAGAAGAACTGAGATGCATAATATGATAACCATGTATCCAACAGAACATAACATTGAAGTTCATCCACAACTGACAAGCATTACAAGCATAAAAACTATAAACCAACAATGAAATTATCAATTGTGTAGCTAAACAAGCTAGAAATGAAGCCAAAGAACAGACTGAAGGGTAAAATGGGGCATATATTTCATAATCAGTTCATCAAATACACATGAGATTCAAGTACTTAGCTTATCAACAAGTCAGGATACCTCCTCTAGCCATCCAAAAGTCGAACCCTTTGTTCTCTTTGTGAGCTTCCTAAATACTATTTTTCAAAATTCAGTTAGAGTCTAAACCCTAACTGTTTTTCAGCCTACTCATCGAGAGGGTATTATCAAAATAATAATTACAAAAAACAAAGTTTTCTTCAAAACATAACAAGTAACTGATTTAGCTAACAATGCTCATAGATCTTTGGCAGCTTCTGCTAACAAAGTTATCCCCTCTAAGGCTTGGGCCTTTCTCCTAGCTTTTTGCTACTCTGCTTCCATCTCTGTCATTCTTTTAGTAAGTTCTTCATTCTATTGTTGTAGGTTTCTGATAGTCTATTTTAATCCTGCAAATTTCACCTCTGTACTTCTTTTCCTTTTTAAGGCCTCTTTGGAGACTGCAATGAGTTCTTGGTAGTGATTATTCACCTCTTCTAGGTCTTCCCCGAGTCTTTTATTAGCTATAATCAAACCATCATTTGTTTCTTACATATACTCTACTTGATGTTTATACTGCTTGATAGTTCTTTGTAGATTTTCTTTCTCTGAGTCAAATGCCTTGCTTCCTGTTGTACTTTGTAGCTCACCAGGCAGCCATGGAATGTTAATCTTTCTAAAGATTTCCTCATCCTCAGGCAGCAGCTCTGTGGAAGTATTATGAACACTTGGGTTTCTTGATTATCAGTTTCAGCAGGAGCATTTTCATCCATCAACAGCTTGTTTTCTGAATAGGAAACCTCAGTTTCATCTTTTTGTTGTTCCTTAAACAGTTTACCTCGTATTTCCAAAAACACGGCAGACAATTTGGTCTCAGTGAGGCTAGATTATTCTTCTGTATTCAATGTTTTTTTCCCTTTGCTGTCACCCTTGCTAGACTCTAGCTTTTCATCCGAGGAAGAAGTATCAATCATAGTTATCCCTTCTATATTCAACTTAGGGTTTAATAACTTCTTCATGTTTAGCCTCAATTTGTTTTTGGGTCTAGTTTTGGGTCTCCAACCTGGAGCAAGCTCTCCTACCATTTTTAAACTTCTGCCTTGATGCATGATAGAGGCAAATTCCTTAACTTTAATCTTCTTTTTCTTTGGTATTACTGTCTTATCCTTCTGACTGTAGAACTCCCTTTGTGTGCCAACCCTAGTCTTAGCACTGACAGTCAACTCATCCCCTTCCAACAAGTATGCTTCATCTTCAGACAAGATGGTAATTGGACTTTGTTGTTGGACCTTAGTATTTTCTTCCTCTCTTGAAACCTTCTCTGTAAAAACAGTTTTTTCATCAATGATTGTTTCTACTAGTGCTTCATTTTGAACAGGCTGGGTTTTCTTGTGACTAAACGGCAAATTTTGTTCTCACTGTCATCTGGAGGCTGCTGAGATTCATAATCTCCTGTTGAAGGTTCTGCCACTTCCTCTAATTTGACACATTCTTCATCTTCAGCCTTCACTTTTTTTCTTAATTTTCTAATTAGGGTTTGTCCCTTATCCACCCGCTTTCTGGTAGGCTCTCCTTCCTGGTTATTTTGGAACCTTGACCAAAAGAGAAAGTAGTCCCAAGTCTTTCCTTCTTTCTGCAGAACAATGTTAATAATAAGTTTAATTAGTCCATGGTGAAAGATGGACTAACTAGTGTGGTCCTGATGTTCTTTGATCCTGCTGGACATTTTCTGCAATCTCTTTAGCAGGAAGAAAGGTAGATTCATCCTTGATTCACCACTAAGGTGTTGAAGGAACCTGAAATGATACTTGAAGACAAAAGCATACCTTCCTTCACATGTAATGTAGCTTTGTAGAACCTTGATAGGCGCTACCCATTCAGCTCTTAAATTATGGATGGGCACTCCCTTGCCCCAATCTGGAACAATGCCAGGCAATAGATACCTTTGGGAATTGAAGGTAAATGGCACTTTTTTGAACCAAAGTTCTCCTTCAATCTTGACCCCTGTTGCTTTAGCCACCAAATCTATAGTTAATTTGAACTTTAGAGTATCAAATGATACTATATCTTTGTTATAACACTGAGCAAATTTGTGAGAGGCTTCAGTATTATATCCATCAATCTTTTTAAAGAATTTCAACCATCCAACATTCTCAAAGAGTTCAGCACATCCTGGAAATTTGTCTATCCAATTTAGCTCAGTGGGCTCGGCCCTGTTAGTCTTCCCACTCTTCTTCATCTGCTTTCCCTAGGCTTGATGATGCTTTTGTGTGGTTTTCAGAACCTGTTAGTGACTTCACAGCCTATGTTCCTAAAGTTTTCATAGTCTTTGCAGTCAATTCTCCCTTGAACTCTCATAGGCTGCTTGTCCTCAATTTTATACAGTCTATTCTATCATCAGTTCATGAAATGCTTTATGCCCAATTTGAATAATTTAGGTTAAACAGAGCACCAAAGATCTTTAATAGGGTTGTTCTGAACTTCATTAACATCAAACAATGCTCATTTAGACCTTTGGACTAATATCTCACCATTAGGAGTTTGCTGGATACATGAATTCATGTTTTCCTCTAACAATTTGACATAATTAGGATTAGCAGAAAAAACCCCAAATTAATAGATCATGACCAAGGTCACACAGGATACCTCTCTCCAAGCTTGCTGCAGGTGTTAAAATTTGATTCTTGGACTGGCTGAATGTCGAATTGAACGCTCCAAGTGTCTTCAAGTCTCCAGCTCACCTCTAATTGTCACACTGCGAAACCCTAATTTCCTTCAACTGCCAATTTCTGATTTTTTTAGCAATGTGTCTCCATTCTAGCATCTCCACCAGCTTCGTAATGCTCAATTCGAGAACCTCTTTCCCGTCAATCTTGCCTCATTCCACTGTCTGTTATGATTTGCCATGCATTTATCTCTAACTGCAACGATCTCCCTCACGTCATAGCCAACACTTGTTTACATGATTATCCTGATGATACACGTATCAAACCTGCGTATTCATGTGATTAGTCACCCCACGAACGGAATCATTGGAGAATTCAGCGTAAAAAATGACAAATTTAGCACCCGCGACTTTCTTGTAGCGCGCCAGTGCATTATTTTTACCGTTGCGCTACAAGAAAGTTCAAAAATCAAATTTTGTGTTATTTGACCACTAATTCAACTTTAAATTAGGTTTATATAACTAAACCTTGATCTTAGTGCTATTTATGAAACTATTAATCAACATATACCCTATAGAACACTTCAGGACATGAGAAAAAACAAAAAATAATGAAAACTTAATGGCATAAACTCAGAATTGAACTCTAAACCAAAATTTCCTAGAAGTAAGCAAATAAATAAGATTCAAAAAACACAAACAAAATATAAGACTGAAGAAACAAATTCATGACTTAACAGTATGTACGGATGCATGCGTTCAAGGACTTGGAGGAGTTCTTATGCAAGACAACCACGTGATATGTTACGAGTCAAGAAAATTGAAGGAGCATGAGAGGAACTATGCCACTCATGATTTAGAACTTGCAGCCATAGTACATGCTCG
Organism: Pseudotsuga menziesii; assembly: GCA_001517045.1. Lineage (NCBI taxonomy): Eukaryota > Viridiplantae > Streptophyta > Pinopsida > Pinales > Pinaceae > Pseudotsuga > Pseudotsuga menziesii. The sequence goes on along the minus strand of LPNX010696871.1, from coordinate 249,880 downwards.
AGGCATTACTTGTTGGGCAGAAGATTTGGGCTAAGGACAGACCATTGTGGTCTAAGGTATTTGTTTGATCAGCCCACTTTGAATGCTAGGCAAGCGAGATGGTTGGATTTTTTATGTGAGTTTGATTTTGAAATCAAGCACATAAAAGGAAAAGAGAATAGGGTAGCCGATTCACTCATCAAGAAGGAGCAGGAAATGCATGTGGCATCCATTAGTATTTGCCAATCAGATTTGAGGCAGCAGATTGCTAATCATGTTTCTGAAGATGAATTGTATGCACAGGTCAAGGACAAGTTGCAGCAGGGAAGCCTTGAAAAGAAGTATGAGGGATATAAATTGGAAGAAGATCGACTTCTTACTTATAAGAACAAAATTTATATTCCAAATGTAGCATGTTTGAGGAGGGTTGTTATGGATGAGATCCATCAAGCTCCATATTCTGGTCACTCGGGATATCAGAAGACGATTGCTATAGCTAGAACGTAGTACTTTTGTCCAGGAATGATAAAGGACATGGCTGAATATATTTCAAGGTGCATGAAGTGTCAGCATGTGAAGTTTGAACATCAACACCCAACAGGTTTGTTGCAGCCTTTTTAAGTTCCAGAATTGAAATGGGAAGTTATTTCCATGGATTTTATTATAGAATTGCCAATGACTTGGAGATAACATGATTGCATCATGGTTGTGGTAGACAAGTTGACAAAGGCATCACCGTTTTTATACCGGTTAAGTCTACGCATAAGACTGATGACATTGCAAAGATATTCATGAAGGAGATTTTCAAACTGCATGGATTGCCTAAGGCAATAGTCTCTGACAGAGATGTCAAGTTCACTTACAATTTTTGGAAGGGGTTGTTTGCAGATTTGGGTACAAAGTTGAATTTCAGCACTGCCTACCATCCTCAGACCGATGGATGAACCGAGAGAGTTAACCAGGTGCTGGAAGACATGCTTCGCATGTATGTGATGGACAAACCAACCAAGTGGGAATATTATTTACACTTGGTAGAGTTTTCTTATAACAATGGACAACAAGCATCGTTAGGGATGAGTCCTTATGAAGCTTTGTACGGCATAAGGTGTAGGACACCAGTGACATGGGATAATCCATTGAACAGGGTTGTGCTTGGTCTAGAATTGCTCAAGGAGATGGATCATGAAGTTATAAATATCAAGCAGAATTTGAAGGCAGCCCAGGACAAACATAAAAGCTATGCAGATAAGCATAGGGTGAACAGAGAGTTTAGTGTTAGGGATCATGTTTACCTTAGAGTGAAGGCAAAGAAGAGTTCCTTGAAGCTTGGAAGTTGTTCCAAGTTGTCACCTAGATACTGTGGGCCATTTGAAGTGCTTGAAAGAATAGGCCAATTGCATATAGACTTGCATTTCCTGCTAGCACTAGAGCTCATAATGTTTTTCATGTTTCTTTGCTTAAGAAATATATACATGATCCTAACCATGTAATAAATTGGGATGTGATTCAGATGGAACTAGAGGGAGAGTTCCAAATCGAGCCCATGCGCATCCTCACCAGGAAGGTCACAATCCTCCGGAACCGAGCAATAGGACAGGTGAAGGTGCAACAGGAGCACTACGATCCTAAAGAAGCTACATGGGAGCTCGAAGATGCCATGCGACTAGCACATCCATTTTTGTTCGAATCTATGTATTACTGAGGGCAATACCAACAAGCATTTTTGTTCAATGTTGTAAAGCACTGAGGACAATGCTATTGAAGGGGGAGGGGAATGTAACACCCTGGTTTCATTTAAATAAAATGATGCAAATAATCGTGGTGTGGAGCTAGGAAAATCCCCACCATTGATTTAGTGTTATGTTTCAGCAATTAAAGTTGGGACCATGGTATTTTTATGGTAGCTAAACATTAAAAAGCTGAACATTATGTTAAAATTGCAATTTTTAATTAAAACCCACAGCCAACTATGTCAACGCAACTAAATGAGATGGGGGCATGATTTTTCCTAAGGATACGGGAGTGGGGGATTGGAAGAGGGGGAAGAAATTCGAAATGGGCACAGCACCATTTCTGGAAAAACGTTTTTTAATTTTCTTGGGTAAGAAAACACCAAAAACGCCCACCTTTCCCTCATGTGGTAGCATTTCTCCTTCCCTCATGATTTGGATTGAACAAAACGTTTTTGGAAACCCAATTGGGCATTCATGCAACAACAAGCAAGCAAAACAATGATTCTAAGTCTGAACCTTTGAAGAATTTATCATGTCCGACGATTTGAATCCTTCACATTTTTTGTTTTCCTTTGTGGATTGTTCTCTCTCTCATTTTCTCCTGTCTTCTAGTCGTTTTCCTAAACCGGATTTCCCAGAATTCGATTTTGTGTCATTGATTTGAATAACCAGCAAATGTTTTCATTCAGAAATTCATAAATTTATGTGTGTGTATGTAATCCCTGGTGTCTGCTAAATTTAGATAAATCCCAGGATTGAGATCACTGTGTGTGCATCCACGTTTGGAATTTGAATTGATTGAAGGAATGGAAATAGAGTATAGACTTGTTTGATAAACCTATTGTGTGAAAGAACCTCACAGGCCAATATAGAAGGCTGGTTTTCTTCTTTGGATGCCCTAAATAGCACTCGAAGGGAAGGCATGGCTTGAGAGACTTTGTAGCAGAGAAGAGAATGCTTCCTTGTATTGGGTGTGTAATTGTTTAGAAATCAAGCTAGATCCAGTGTGGGTGTTCATAGCTCTGGGGTTGAGCACACTAGCTTAGCAGTCAGTCTTTCCACCTCCTTGGAAGCCTGATAAACCCAACTAGAAGGATTGCTTGGCTGGTAACCTGATAAACCCATCTGTTGGCTTGGATATGTCTCGTGTGAATTTTCCTAAGTGTAAACCTCTGCCTGTGTAAGTCTGATAAACCCAACTATGTTGGCTTGACTGAGTTTTATTGTATCCTTGGATATGGGGAAAGTCTGCTAGTGTTCCTTATTCCTTGGGTAAAATCATGCCCAGCTCAGGGGTGGCAGTGTTGCTGAGAGATTAAAGAACATACTAGACTATGGTTGGGTGCAACGTTGCAGCGACATAGCTGGTTGCGGGACAAGCTTCTCCAAAGATAAGTATTCTTGTTTATTTAAGTTCTGCAACTGTATTTGCTTATAAATTGTTATGAAATTATCATGAACATGTTGAATGCATGAATGTGTTGAATGAATGATTTGCTTCCACTGTATATATCATGTACATTTTATTATGCATATGTGTATTTATATGCTTAAATTTCAACGCATTTTTATATATGAATTATGTTCATGGGGGCCTATATTGCCCGGGTTGATAGATGTTAGTCGTGTCCTCTCTGCTGAGTAGAGGGTTGGGGACGTGACAAAATGCTGATACCTCTTCCACCCAAGTTAATCCAATAAATACATATCAATCTAGATCCACTAAGACTTGTCTTCCTTAAAACTACCTTTCACCATTCGTTTTTCCCATTAATAAGCCTCTATAAAATTTTGGTTTCTAAGGCCAAGCTCATTAATCTCGAGTCTCTTATCCCAAGATATTTGTTGGGTGAATGTACTCTGATAACTTCCCATTTTATCAAATATATTTTTTGGTTTTTTTTTCTTGTTTGATTCGTCTCCTTGGCACAAAAACTTTTGAATTTCCTTCCCAATGTTCTTCATAATGTGAACTGAAGTAAGGAGGGAGAAGAACTGATATTTTGGGAGAGGAAAGAAAATATTTGAATAGGATTATCTCACTAGCAGAGTCAAACCATTTAGCCCCCTAAGCCAAAATTTTCAATTTTGATTGTTGGATTGCATGTACATAATCCATTGCTTTAGGAAGCTTAAATGAAATGGGAGTTCTTAAGTAAGTGAAGGAGGTCCACCAACACTTCCCAATGAATTCAAATGTTCGAGCTATGTGTTACAAAAACAAGGGAAAAATATTCCAACTCTTTTTAGGATCCACAGTTCAGGTAGCTTCCATAATCTCATTTTCAAGAAAATTTTAATCCTTTATACTTACTAGACCAAAAATATTTTCAAGCATTATTTCCTTTGCAAGTGGATTGGTACTCCCTATTCATAGATATTATTAATATGTTGATACATATCTTCCTTGACTACATTAAAATCAAACATCCATCTTCCATTTAAATCACTAATTTAGTTTATTGTATTACTATGTAATCACCCCTTTACTTGTGGAATTATGTAGTTCTTTATCACCATATTTTAGCCAAAGGCTCTTAGATTTGAGATGACATAACTCTTCTTCGTGCCTATGGAGCTTATGAATGGTTTGGCTTTACCTCACTCTTCCTTTAAAAGTTTCCTAGTTACTTCCCTATTTTCCATTTCCACTTGGAGAGCTTCCAATTTGGATTGATCTTGTTACATTTTATCTATCGAAGACTGATAATGAAATTTCACCCACAGTTTCTCAGCCCTCTTTACTAACCTTAGTTTTTGTTTTCCATATGTATGCTGACAAACCCTATATTTTTTTCTTCCATTTGTTTTGAATAATATCAGTGACCTCCTCTTCCTATAGCCAAAGTGGGTCGAAATATAAGGGGATTGGACCAAAATCCTTAGCTTCCATAAAAAAAAAGTATGGGTTTGTGGTCTAAGGCAACTAAAAGAAAGAAGGATCCTAAAAAAAATTGAGGTGTCGTCTAGAAGATAAGCACCATGAATAAGAAATTTGTCCATTCTAGTTCCTATATGGCATGGACCTGTTGATGCCAGGAAATTCCCAAGCACCCACAGTAGGGATTCTCCCCAGTAATCGATCCCAATTAGATCGTTCACCATTTGGTGTGGGGAATCCATCTGGTTAATAGTCTGACTACCGTATATTAATGTGTTTTAAAATTGTTTTATCGATTACGGCTTGATCCACCGTTTATATGGTTTTCTTTAATTAAAGATGAGATGCAAGCGCATATTCTAAATGCATGTAACCGATAATCAAAAGCCTCACAAGTGATGTGCAGGTTCTTACCTCTCGTCTTATTTCTCCTGCCTAATCAATTACTTCTTAAATCTATATCTAAGCAAATCTATTTTATTATAATATACCCTATTCCCATAGGGAGAAGATTCAAAAAATTATAGCAATGTACTGCAACTATTCATACTAATTTTACAGATAGTTGTTCAATATAATATGCACATTCACAGAAGAAATAATATCAAAGAAATATCTGATATAATAAACCATTCATTGCTCATTTCATACACATACATTTACGTAGAAAGCAAAATCATGCATAATCAAAGAATTAATTCAAAGAATTCAGAATGATCTCACAGTATCATATGGAAGCAAAAGGAAGTATTCCACATTGTCAATTCCACACATTCCAGAAAAAAAATTGTGTAGGTCTTTTCCAGCATGTAGGTCTTTCTTATTAACAGAAAATTTAGCTCTCATACAAAATAGTCCAACCATTCTTTTCACTAGCAAAATTCCCCTATCTCTACTTCCTATCTCTATTTATATTACAATTCCAATTCGTCATCTAGTGACCTTTCGATTACCCTAACCCCAGGGATTCCAAAATTTGTCTTCTAGTCCTTTACATTAGGAAAATTCCAAAAAAATATTTAAAAGAACAAAATTTCAAGTGTTCCCTACCAAGCTGGAAACATACGCTCCCCATACGTTAGCCTCTTCTGCAATAGTTTTGTATTTTATTGGCTCTAGTACTTGCACGGTCACTTCATGCATTGGCTATTGTGTCTCTACGTGTGTCACTTTTTTTGAGGTAAACCTACACATGTCTTCTAAAATGTAAGCATTGACAGAATCCTGCCCAACCCAAAGGTTAATATCTTCTTCATTGAAAGATTCTATTTTATGGATGTATTGTATGTCTTCTTGTAGTCTGTCCTACAAATGTGCCATATGTTGGTCCTTTCTTGGAAGGTCGATGATATTTGGAACCAAAGGAATCTAGAATTTCTCGTGGACTTGATGTATATTTTTATAGAAGTCCTCACATTTTTCCACAGTTTTATCAATTTCATTGCTTAACCTCAAGGAGGATTTCCTACAAAACTCTAGAAGTGCCATTTCTTATGTTTTGCCTTCTGCGGTATTTTGTGGTAGATGTTCAAGAAACTTTGAGTTGGATTCCTTCCAGGTCAACTAGATTTTGACCTTTTCTCTGACCTCCATCAGTCCTTTTCTGAAATTCAGCGATTCTGCTGCAATCACCCTTAGTCTCATCATTATCAGCGTCATTTTATAGATCTCACTTGTGAGAATAACTTGAGCCTGATGTATCTGCCTTTGAATTTTGCAGGCTTGATCACAAAAATGAGTGATGTCCTACTTCTTCTCGTTAGATATATTCAGTTGATTCTCCAGAGATTCCTTCTGCTTTACCAATTCTTCTACTCGGGTTTTCAATTCTTCTACATGTTGGTTTGTCATGGATTATCTTGACTCCAGTTGTGAGAATCTGGCTTCAAAGTCATTTCTCTCTCCCTGCGTTATTACTAGTTGGACATTCATTGCCTCCTTCTCTGTCTCCAAAGTCTAGTACTCGCTAAGGAGTCTTTCCTTTTCGAAGAGGATGGCATCATGCTCCCTTTTTAAATCTATGCCTTCTCCTCCTAATTTCACCATACTATCCTTCAGCTTAAGCATATTCTCCTTGTTACGCTCCACATCATCCATCGACCAATCCACATTTTCGACGTTGGCTTGTGCAGCTGCTATATTTACTGAGGCCATGAATTTGGGGTCTTTCTGAGTACCCTCCATTATGGTATCTTCGGTGATTATGACCACGTCATCTTGTGTGACCATCTTTAACCGCTTCTCTGGCCTCCGTGTGATGGTATTCCTTGATTTGTCGAAGATGATGGTATCTAGGAGAGCCACAGTGTGCCACTTAGATGGGATCAATGGAGTGATCCCAAGCTCTACAAAGGGGATGTGACCACCCGTCATTGTTCCAATTGATGAGGCAGGGGGGTTTATTTCCATTGGCTCATTTTGGGCTGCATCTTGTTCTAGATCCTCCCGAACCCTATCTTCTTCCTCCTTTCTCCTTAGTTCTTTCGTTGCTTTCTCACATGCTTTTTTTTCTCTTTCTTCTTCTTCTTTCTTTAATCTCTCTTCTTCTTGCCGCTTTTGGGCTTCTTCTGCTTGCCTTTTCTTAGCTTCCTCTTTCTATTTTTTATCAATCTCTGCCTTCTGCAACCTTAAAGCTTCCTCCTTCTATTTCTACAGCTTCATTTCCAAAGCAGTGTTGTCGTCTTTGCTTCTGTTGACACCAATGTTCTTTGAAAAGTGTTTTCCTAACACAATCATATTGTTATCTCTTCTAAATACTTCTTCATCCCTGTTGAAGAAATATGATTACTCATAATGTATTTTTATGGTCGCACAATGTTCTACGACCTTTCCTTTGCTATCATTTCTCTGAAAACTTTTCTCTCCAAAATGAAAAGTCTCCAGCTCTTTCAAAAAATCCTCGGCTCCCTTCACCTTGGAGAATTTGTATCCTTCGATGCAGAAAGGAAGTGGGGGAAATGTTGCCTTCTTCCTATCGTGCAGGAAGTTGTTGATCTAATTTAAGAAAACTTGCCTTACAACCTCTTTGTGGACTACATAGTTCGTGGCTTACTTTGGCAGAAGGAATGGAGCTCTAGAACATCCATACATTCTAAGGTGCGTGCCTTCCTACAATAAATAGTAATCTCCATACTCGCTTACAACCTCCACTGCGTTTCCAGATAGGCAATCCAGTTATTTGAGGAAAACTATCTCGTAAAGGGGAATCAGAAATTCTTCACAAATGAGTTTATAAAATACCACGTACTTCTGGGCCTAGAGAATTTGATAAGAAACATAAACATGAGCCTCAATTTGAGTCCAAATGCACCCAAGATTATCAAATGGGTGCTTGCACAAAATACAGTCAATAAGGTAAGATGCCATATAAAAATCAGACCTCTTTTGGGTCATACCTCCCGGTGCGGCTACTACACAAGATGACATGATATCTGATATGATGTCTGGAGGCAACCCCTCCAATTCTCCTTCTCCATTTTAAAACAACAATAATTTGCCCAAATCATGTTGTAAGTAATCACCTTATTATCGGCTCTATTATGCATTTTCACCTGCAAGTTTATTAATGTTTGTTGATTCTTATACAGGTTGATGAAGGTGGAGAGTACACCATTGAGCAAAAGAGCAGTAAAGATCAATTTGAGCTCTATAACAATGTTAAGAAACCTAGAATGGAATTTTTTTCGGTCCCTCTGATGAAGGCTACAAGCTCGATTCCCAACCCTTTTATTTATTAACTTTTGACTTATCAAGGCAAAGAGACTTCTGCTCATGACTTTATTTAAAGGTGAAGGTATGCAAAGTGACCTAGGTGAATGCATTATATTGCTGCAATGACTCATCTCAAAATTTTGGAAGGTGGAAACTCAAATCTTTGAAAACATTGTAATCCTCTATTTTTTTTATCAAACCGAGAAAATGTTTATATGTAACGACGATGGTCCTCACGTGCATTGCATTGTAATTAACGCATCGTAATTGCATGCACTGGTCTAGGTAGTACCATTCCAAGGTTCCGAAGCATTATAGAGTCTAGGGTCTAGGGTCAAATTCCTCAATGTGTATTCACTGCGCATACTTCTCCTCTATTGCGTATGGATATGGGGCATTTCTTATCCTTCCTCCTCCCTCTGTCAAGTATAGTGGATCGACGGGGTAGTGTATTTATATAATTCCTTAAACCCTATGTGCCTGCCATTTCTTCCTCTCTCCATCTATCCTCCTAAATATTGATTATGCAATTGATTTGCGTAGTAAGCGACTGAATATCACCCCTTTTATTGTGTATACTACAATGATGGGGACTCACACAAGCAGCAGAGCATTTGGTTTAATCCATCTGTGATAGTTTATGTTTCATGTTGAGTCTACGGGGTCTAAAAAGTTGATGAAAAAATGGATCCTGTTGGAGCTTTGATAAACCGGCTCGGGTATAACTCCTCTCTAAGAAACTTAAACGAGCAAATAGTTCCTCAATGAGTTAACCATGAGAAAAGAGAAAAACCATGAGAAAAATCTCCATGAAGGAAAAACGCCATGAATGCAAGGTTTCTAAATGACTGGTCCAAAAACCCTAATCCCTAAAGAGGTTTATGTTCTACCAGATACGGTACGAAATCATTCATGAAGCCAAGCCCAACCTGAAAATAAAACGTAATGGATTTTGGCTCGCGTAAATCCCTTACAATTTTAACATAAACTACGACAACGACACTACGGACAAACTTATACCAGCTATGAATAGGAAAAGGTGGGAAATACCCTAACCCAAAATGGACACATCTACAATATGTTTACCCAAGTTTCCACCACATATAAAGTTTCAATATTTAGAAAATCACAAGATTACAAAAGATGAGGTGCCTACCTATCAAGTGTTGAATAGCCGGGAGCTTGGATGGATGTAATGGCTCCAAATTTCTTTCCATGATTGATTGCTTTGATAAACGACGTTTCCTGGGATAAAAATCAAACAAAATCACCCATTTATATAGAAAAACAAAAAAAATTTGTCATTAATGCAGTCGCTGGTTACTAAATGCGGTGGTTGGAAAATTAAACAAGGTTGTTGGAAAAAACGTCGATTTGCGCAAAACATTGTCGATCGCCACGAAAAGAATAATAACGTCGACCATGTCGGTGATACTCTCTGAAAGCCTTCGATGATATTGGCAATGTTTAAGTCTTTTCTCGCGACTATTTCGACGAACAATACTAAGTCTCTTCCGACCACGTCAACGACAACTCGATGAATTCCTTCGATTGGCTTTCCAGACACTCATTCTGTTGGCAATTCCACTTTGGATGCGATTGTATCGGCTGAAATTTCTGAGTTGCCTCAAAAACTCGACAACCTTTGATATCGGCAACACGTATCGAACTCCTCCGATCATTTCGACGTCGATTCGTGAGTTATGCCAAAATGACAAGCATGAAAACTTTCGTTTGGTCCAGCCGACCGTTTCGGAGCGACTGGCCGAGTTACTCCAACATGTCGGAGATACTGGCCAAGTTGCTCTGATATGTCGGAGGGAAAAAAGTAAGTTTTACTTAGCCAAATTTCCTTTGCTCAAACTTTTGAAAAACATTAAGTGTGCAATATGGACTTCCTTGAGTTAAAAAGTAGTTTAAGTATGCTTCCAAACAAAAAATATAAAGAGGGGCCCTAAAATATAAAATTTTGGGGAAGCAGTTGCAGCAGCAACAATTGGCGACTAGCTGGTGAACACAGATCTCTGAAAAATCTATCTTTGGAAAATAAGACTGCTAAATGGTATTAAATTGTGAATATACAACAATTTCTTCAATGTATTCCCCGAGATCCTTTAAAAGACTAGACTTATCCAGGGGTGTAACTTTTTTGCATCACATTGGTTTTCATCCTTTGCGAGTAGGGTAACCAGAACTAGGAGTCTTGACAACTCTCCTGGGGCCAAAATGTGAAATTCATTTTACCTCTGTCTTTTGGTTGCTACTTATGACTCCACAGGATCATAAAAATGTTAGACATATGTATTCGTTTGTTCCTCATTCCCATGCTATCAGCATCCTTTTGATGCTTTCTTTTTGAACAACAATTGTCTTCTGAGCCTTCCTTGATTGCTTCTTCCACTTCGAAAATTTGGTATGGGTTCTTCTGTCCATAATGTCCTTTTGTGTGAGTGATAAATTTGTTTCAAGATCATGGACATAGAAGAACCTTCCTGGAATTTGTTTTTTAAGCAACCCTTTTGATCTGATGGTTTTTTCCTTCATCATTGTTTCTTTAATAGAGACTGTATGTCTTGGAATTTTGACTCTTTAATATAATCCTTTTGGTTTTTGATTTGTAGCATGGGATTATTTTGAATTCCATACATCCGTTAGACCTGCTTCCTTTCCGTGGGTCTATCATGGTAGGCTTCCTAAGACAGACATTACTGTGAGAATGGATGAAGCCCCAATGTAGTACTCTAGACCTCATGAGTCTTAGTTACTTTACAAGGTTTATACTAACTCCAATGTGGACTTGAAATTAGCTTCCCTTTCTATAAACTCTCAATAATTAAAGAATCTCATATTTGATCAATTTTTTACCACACATGCCTTCCCATAAGCAGTTCCTGACTTTCAAAGGTCTTCAAGATTATTCATATTGCTATATTTTCGAGCGTCAAAAGTTGAGATGGTTTATTATAGGCAAATAACAAGCAAAAATATAAATCAAAGTAAATCAGAAAAGAAAAACAAACTAGAGAAAACAAGAAAAGAAAAGAAAAGCTTTATTTATGTACAAAAGTGCTCCAAACCCTTAGGTAAAGTACTGTTTGAGAACAAGGTCGTTTACAGGAATAATTTCTTCTTGTGCTTGTAAATCTTGCAATTTGTAAGTTGAGGGGCCAATATTCTCAACCATATGATAGGGGCCAACCCATAGATGTTGAAATTTCATGTGTTTTCCCTTATCGTCATGCAGGTGATCCCACTTTAAGACTAAGACTCCTATTTCAAAGTTCCCCTTCCTGGATTTTCTTTTGTCAAACCATCTCTTGAGAATATCCTGATGTTGGTTAAATCTATCTTTGGACTTTTGTCTCGATTCTTCAAGTTTTAACAGAGTATTAATTCATGCTTGTAAAATTTTGCTATTGGATCCTCTTGAGGCTTGAGCTAATTGCAAGGATGGGAGCAGAATGTTTGGAGGTAAAACGACTTCCTTCCCATGGACTAGAGTATAGGGAGAAATTCCTAAGGAATTTTTTGGGGTGACCCTATCTTCCCATAGTGCATTAGGAAGGGCTATGTGCCAGTTTCTTTGACTCTCAATAACAGTTTTCTTCAAAATTCGAATGAGATTCTTATGTTGATTCTGCTAACCCATTTCCCCGTGGATAATAATTTATTGAATAATGCATTTTTATTCTCTTTTCACAAGAAAATTTAGTTATCTTGATAGATGAGAAATAGGATGAATTGTCAAAAACAATGGAAACTAGAACCCCAAACCTGGTCATGATGTTTTCTTGCAAGAAATTGATGACTGCATCCTCATTCACTTTGCGCAAAGGAACCACTTCCACTCATCGTGTAAAATAGTCGGTGGCCACGAGGATATACCGATGTTGCAGTGAAGAGTTTGGGTTAATCTCTCCAATAATATCTATGCCACACTGTTCTAATGGTTATCAAATACTAACGGCTTGTAATGGTTCGGATGCTTTCAACAATATGCAACCACTCTTTTAGCACACATCACATTTTCTTGTGTAAGCTTGAGCATATTTAAATAGAGTTGGCCAATAGTACCCAACTCTGAGTATCTTATGAGTTGTGGTATCCCTAGAGAAATCTCCTCCTGCAGGACCATCGTGCAGTTCTTTGACTACATTAGATGCATCTTCCTTCTCCATACATCTAAGAAAAACTCCATCATATTTCTTCCTGAAAAGTACTCCATTAATTACCTGATAAGAGGCTGAATTCAATCAAAGTGCCCTTCTCTGCTTGGAGTTCCAATGTTCTGGTAGATATGCTTGTTGAAGATAATGCACCAAATATCCGTACCATGATTCGGGAGTAGTGAAAATGGGGCATACATCAATTAATTTTAATTCAGATTCATTCTCCCAATAATAATCTCCATTAGCATGACTTTCCGCAAGCAACTTGCACAACCCTTGACCTTTAATGATAGTAGACGGCTTGAAATCCAAATCATATTATTATGGTGCAGTCATCGAGTTTCCTCTTCGCTCATCCAATTCCTTCTGTACAAGGAGATACCTGGCAGTCGGATGAGGAACAATAACTTTTGTTCTATTCTTCAAAATATAGGGCCTGAATTGTTTTACTGCCTTTAATACTGCATACGCTTGTTTATCTACAGATGCGTAATTCAATTCGGCCCCTTCTAATCCAGTGCTCATGAACGATATTGGATATTCATCTCCTAATTCTCCTTTCTGAGTAAGCACTGCTGCAAGAGAGTTATCTGAAGCAAAGGTGTATAGAATAAAATCTTTTTCAAAATCCAGACTCCTTAAAGAAGCTACATGAACTATTTTTGTTTTTATGTCTTTAAAAGCGACCTTCTCAATATAAGTTCACTTGAACTATACATTGTGCTTTACCATTTGTTGCAAAGGTTTCACAATTTGTGCGAAATATGGTACAAACCTTCGCACAAAATTTATTGTGCCCATAAATGACTGCATGGCCCTTTTATTACGGGACAAGGGAATCTGAGATATAGCTTCAACTCTCTCCGGGTCTATTGAGATTCTCTTATTTGAGATGATGTGACCCAACAATTTTCCTTCAAGAACCGCAAAAATACTTTTCTTTGGATTTAAGGATATGCCATATTTTCTACAGCGATCAAAAATATGATTTAGGTGAAAAGCGTGGTCTTCTTTTTTCTTGGAGAAAATTGTCACATCATATAAGTAGACTACTACATAGTGGATGACTAATCCTCGGAATGCAATGTCCATGGCCCTCTGGAATGTGGCTCCAACATTTATTAGGCCAAAAGGCATTCTCTTATAAGCAAATGTTCCCCTCTTTGTACGAAATGTAGTATTAAGTCAATCTTGTTCGGCCACTAATAATTGATTATAACATCAAAACCCATCTAATGGGGAGAACAATTTTGAGCCTGATACCATTTGTAGAATTTGTTCCATCAGTGGAACTGGATAGTTATCTTTGGCTGACACTTTGTTTAAATTTTAGAAATCAACACACAACCTTATCTTTCATGACTTCTTTCTCAACAAAACTAGATTTGCTACCCATTCGGAGTGTTGAACCTTGAAGATAATCTTTACATCTAGTAGCTTCTTTACCTCATTTTAGATCAAAGGCTATAACTTAGGATGCATTTTCCTGAGTTGTTGTTGAAATGGTTTTACACCTATCTTAATAGGGATTACATGATGGATGATGCATGTATCATAAGTCTTCAACTCTTCATATGTCCAAGCGAAGATGTCTTTATACTGTTGAAACAATTTAATGAACCTGCACCTTTCTCCAGTCGAGCAACAATTTCCCAAGTTAACAAATTTGGGCTCAGCTTTTGATCCTAAATTTACCAGCTCATACTGCATTGATGAGCTATTTGTTTTAACATTATCTGGTCTTCTGAATTTGTTTTGCAAATCAAACAGTCCTTCTAGCATTCTCACTCCTTTAGGCATAAAATTTCCCTTGAACATGTCTTCGTCTCGTAAATCTGATTGATGTTCATCTTCATCAATTACAGATTCTTTGAAAGCTTCTTCATTGGTCAGAAAATTAATAATTTGTTCATCGTCATCAAACACCCTCATATTTGTGATATTATCAGGTACCGATGGCCTAAATATTAATCTAGTAGAACACTTGTTATTAGTCGGCACTAACCTAGAAGTATAAGTAGCTAATAAATCAGGTGCGATATTTTGTAATCTAGGGACTGCATTTATATTAAAAGCATTAAAGTGTGCTATCAGATTCCAAACCTCATATTGATACCCTTTAAGATGTATAGATAAGCAATGAATGGTGTCTCTTATATGTCTAACCACTATCTCGAAATCACCAAAAAATTTCAAATTTTTTACATTTAATTCAATGGCTTTTTCATACCTTGGACCAAAGCTTCATGATCAACGATGTTATTACTACACTCAAACTCTAGTCTACAAGAGAGAAAATGTTTATTCTTTTCAGGATCAATAAGGGCACAACCTACTCTCGATCCCTCTTGTGTTTTAGAACCATCAAAATACAAAATTCAAAATCTATCTCCTAAATTTATTTGGTTAGTAGCACCTTCTACATTAGTAACTAAGTTAACTATGTTACAATCAATTTCAGCAGTCCGTGAAAATCGAAGGAGATTGGACTGTGTGTCTAATTCAAAACTAACTTCCTCGACTTGGTAATTCCTTGGTTCAAGCTCTAAAAAGTAATTTCCCAAAACTAAATATGAGAAATTGTCCAATTCGTTCTTTTCCTCCAACTGAGTTACAATTTGAGTCATATGTGGTTCTCTCAGTATCTTAATATGATTCTGAGTGTTTTGGTATGGCATCCACATGTGAGACCAATCAATCGCAAAATAACTATTAAGTTTCATTGACCAATCCCTACTTAATATCATACCATAAGTCTTGGGTATATCCGCCACCATGATGTCTATGAATTGGCACACCCTAGGATCTATAGACAATCTAATTAGCACATCTTTCATCTCCCCTACAACCTTAACAACAGACCTATCCAATTGAATGATCTGAGAGGGGGATGGTTTCGGTTAACCATTGATATTCTTGCAAATATATAAAGGCATAACATTAGATGAGGTTCCAGAATCCACCAAACAATTATGCACATTGTGATTGAAAATTTCAAACGTTAACAAGAAAGGAAAAGTCTGGTATTTTGACTTTTCGCCAATACTTGCTTCATTTATCTCGGTATCTTATTCGATGGCCTCTGCAATACTACTTGGTTATGGGTCAAATGCTTCCAATAATTTCTTTCTCCGCTGAGAAAGATTACATAACTCAAATAAAGAAATATTTGCTTTGGTTTTCTTAATATCTTCCACAATATCATATCCCATGTTATACTCTTTAATACTTTTTGTTTTCTTTTCCACAGTTTTCATAGGTTTATTAATTACTAGGTTAGTTTCTTTCATGTTTTCCATATTAACCTTAAGTTCCATATGAGTATTGCTGATAATTCTCTTCATGGTTTCCTTTTTTTTCTATGTTTTAGGCATCACTAAACTTTGGTCCACCATCGGTCCTTTACTCCTTGTTGTAACATTCACTGATGATACTTGGATCTCCTCAGTTTACTCTTTCTCGCTCAACCCTAATGTGGGTACCCAATCCCATAACACCATCGTGGTTTCTTCATTTGGTTCTTCCAGTTCATTTGTTTGGTATTCTTCTTCTTCTGGATCAATCAATTGAGCATCTAATAATTGATTCATTACCAAAGTCATTGAATTTATCCATTGTCGACATCTTTTTTCAGAGTGGTGTTCTTGATTAAATGTACAAAAATGATCCATGCCAACTTCATTAAAATTCAAAACAACAAAGTTAAGTGGAGGTGGTTGGGGCTATCCACTTTCTTCTATTTTCTTGTAGTAGGGCTTAAATGGCTTTCTAGATGAACCAAATCCCTTCTCTTTTTCCAAGTCTATTATTTTGTTTGATAATTTATGCACCATTTTGACCACATTTTCTAATTCATTTGAATGTTCTTCTTTAGGCCTAGTTAACAGCAAAGGAGTTTTACTAGCTGTTGTTTTCACTTCTAATTCTGAAGTATGTCTTGCGATACTATTAAGATCAGCTTCTACCTTCTTGGCTTCTGCGTAATTTTCTACTAACGTAGCCTTAACCGACCTTTTCACAAACATCGATATGGGTGGATATAGTGTTGTAGTATAATATTCTACCAACGACTCCTCAGTTGGTTTTGTCGCACCACTAAAAATGTTTAAAAGGGTAGTGAATCTTTGATTGAAATCTTGAACTTTCTCTTTCTCTTCCATCTTCATAGACAATAATTCTTTCATGAATGTGGCTATAGTTTTCTGGTTGCCAAATTTACTTATGAACACTCTTTCAAAACCCTCCCAGTTCGCTATTGAATTAGCCTGTAGACTAAAAAACCACGAGGACACTCTCAGATCAAAAGTATATGGGAAAAATCTGCAGACAACATATTCGTGTTCAACCTTCAGAAGATTTAGTGCGAGATTAAATATTTTGAGATGGTCTTCAGCAGAAACACCTTTTCCAGGATCGAACTTTGGTGGTACTCTTTCTGGGTGCTTATGTAAATCGTGTAAAGGAGCAGCTAGGTTGAGTGGTGTCATGGCTCTCCATGTGGGTTGCTTTAACAGTTGTTGCCATAACTTGAGGTAGAAATTGTGGTGGAGAATGTAGAAAGGCTTGAGCCATAGGGGATTCAGGTCCTAACTGATCGAGAGGCTGGGTGATTTCTTGGAGAGAGAAGTCAAACAATTCTTCCAAATTTTCCACAAGCAATGAATATTGAGTGTATGAGACTGCTTTCTTGGGAGCTTCCCTCCTGGGCAACATGTGAATTACTTTCATCCCATCGAGCTTCTTAACATAGGATCGTGTATGCCTATGAAAATGGTCAAATTCCTCAAATGGGACAGGGTATAAAGGTTTTGTATCTTCTTCAGAACTTTCCCTTTCTTGTTCTTTGGATTCAAGAGTGAAGTATTCTAGGAAATTCGTTTTAGATGTAGTTCCAGCGAAATCTTTTCTCACAAACGGATTTCCTCTACTACCCATGCACTGGTGGCCCTCCTTCTAGCACCAAATCTGTTGATGCCAGGAAATTCCCAAGCACCCACAGTAGGGATTATCTTTAGTAATCTATCCCAATTAGATCATTCATCATTTTTTGTGGGGAATCCACCTGGTCAACAGTCCGACTACCGTATATTAATGTGTTTTAAAATTGTTTTATAGGTTACGACCAAATCCGTCGTTTATATGGATTTATTTAATTAAAGATGATATGCAAGTGCCTAATCTAAACGCATGTAACCGATAATCAGAAGCCTCACAAGTGATGTGCAGGTTCTTACCTCTCGTCTTACCACTCCTGGCTAATCAATTACTTCTTAAATCTAAATCCAAGCAAATCTATTTTATTTTAATCTACCCTATCCCCGTAGGGAGCAGATTCAAAAAATTAGAGCAATGTGCTGCAACAAATCATACTAATTTTACAGATAGTTGTTCAATATAATATGCACATTCACAGAAGAAATAATATCAAAGAAAGCTCTGATATAATAAACCAGTCATTGCTCATTTCATACACAGACATTTACGTAGAAAGAAAAATCATTCATAATCAAAGAATTAATTCAAAGAAGTCAGAACGATCTCACGGTATCATATGGAAGCGAAAGGAAGTAATTACACGTTGTCAATTCCACACATTCCAGAAAAAATTATGTGCAGGTTTTTTTCAGCAAGTAGGTCTTTCTTATTAGCAGAAAATTCAGTTCTCATTTAAAATAGTCCAGCACTTCTTTTCTCTAGCAAAAGTACCTTGTCTCTACTTCCTATCTCTTTTTATATTACAATTACAATTCGTCATCTAGTGAAATTTCGGTTACCCTAACCTTAGGGATTCCAAAATTTGTCTTCTAGTGCTTTACATTACGAAAATGCCGAAAAATTCTATAAAAGACAAAATTTTCAAGTGGGCCTTGGCAAGTTGGAAACATACGCTCCCTGTGTGTTAGCCTCTTCTGCAATAGTTTTGTATTTTTAGGCTCTAGTACTTGCACGGTCACTTCATGCATTGCCATCTATGTCTTTATGCATGTCACTTTTTCAGAGGCGGACCTACACATGTCTTCTAAAATGTAAGCATTGACAGAAGCCTGCCCAACCCAAAGGTTAATATCTTCTTGATTGAAAGCTTCTATTTTCTGGATGCATTGTATGTCTTCTTGTAGTTTGTCCTGCAAGTGTGCCATATGTTGGTCCTTTATTGGAACATCGGTGATCTTCGGAATCGAAGGATCCTGGTATCTCTCGTGGAATTGATGTATCTTTTTATATAAGTCCTCACATTTTTCCAGAGTTTTGGAAATTTCGTTGCTTAACTTCGTGGAGGCTTTCCTACAAAACTCTAGAAGTGCCATTTATGATTTTATGCCTTCTGTGGTCTATTCTAGCAAATGTTCAGAAAAATTTGAGTTAGATTCCTTCCAGGTCAACTAGATTTTGACCTTTTCTCTGACCTCCATCAGTCCTTTTCTTAAATTCAACGATTCTGTTGCAATCACCCTTAGTCTCATCATTATCAGCCTCATTTTATAGGTCTCACTGTGAGAGTAACTTGATCTTGATGTATCTTTCTTCGAATTTTGCAGGCTTGGTCACAAAAAAGGAGTGATGTCGTGCTTCTTCTCGTTAGCTATCTTCAGCTGATTCTCTAAGTATTCCTTCTCCTTTACCAATTCTTCTACTCGAGTTTTCAATTCTTCTACCTGTTGGCTTGTTGTGGATTCAATTGACTCTAGTTGTGATATTTTGGCTTCAAAATAATTTCTCTCTCCCTCCATTATTACTAATTGGACATTCATTGCCTCCTTCTCTGTCTCTAAAGTCTGGTACTCACTTAGCAATATTTCCTTTTCGGAGAGGATAACATCATGCTTCCATTTTAAATATATTCCTTCTTCTCATAATTTCACCATACTATCCTTCACCTTAAGCATATTCTCCTTGTTACGCTCCACATCGTCCATCAACCGATCAAAATTGTCGGTGTTGGCCTGTGAAGCTGCTATATTTACTGACGCTGTGAATTTGGGGTCTTTATGAGTACCCCCCATTATGGTATCTTTGGTGACTCTGACCACTTCAACTTTTGTGCCCATCTTTAACCGCTTCTCTGACCTCTGGGTGATGTTCTTCCTTTATTTGTTGAAGATTATGGTATCTAGGTGAGCCACAGTGTGCTGCTTAGATGGGGTAAACAGAGTGAGCCCAAGATATACAAAGGGATGTGACCACCCTTCTTTGTTCCACTTGATGAGGCAGGGGGTTTATGTCCATTGGCTCATTTTGGGATGCTTCTTGTTCTAGAGCCTCCCAAACCTTGTCTTCTTCCTCCTTTCTCCTTAGTTCTTCCACCACTTCCTCGGATTCCTTTTGTGCTCTTTCTTCTTCTTCATTCTTTAATATCTATTCTTCTTACTTCTTATGGGATTCTTCTCCTTGCCTTTTCTCGGCTTCCTCTTTCTGTTTATTCTCAACCTTTGCCTTTTGCAACCTTAAAGGTTCCTCCTTCTATTTCTGTAGCTTCATTTCCATAGTAGTGTTGTCGTTTTTGCTTCCACTGACACCACTCTCCTTTGAAAAGCACTTGCCTAACTCAGTTGTATTGTTAACTCTTCTGAACCTCTTCATCCATGTTGAGGAAATATGAGTACTCATAATGTATTTTGACCGTCGCGCAATGTTTTGCGACCTTTCCTCTACTATCATTTCTCTGAAAAAATTTCTCTCCAAAATGAAAAGTCTATGGCTCTTTCACAAAATCCTTGGTTCCCTTCACCTTAGAGAATTTGTACCCTCTGATGTAGAAAGGTAGTGGGGGAAATGTTTCCTTCTGCATATCTTGTAGGAAGTTGTTGATCTCATTTAAGAAAACTTTCCTTACGGCCTCTTTGAGGACTACATAGTTCGTGGTGTACTTTGGAAGAAAGGATGGAGCTCTGGAACATCCATACATTCTAAGGTACGTTCCTTCCTACAAGAAATAGTAATATCCATACTCGCTTATAACCTCCACTGCGTTGTCGAACAGGGAGTTCAGTTCTCTTAGGAAAATTATCTCATAAAAAGGCATAAAAAATTCTTCACAAATGAGTTTATAAAAGCCCGTGTACTTATGGGCCCAGAGAATTTGGTAAGCAACATAAACAGGAACCTCATTCTAAGTCCAAATGCACCCAAGCTTAGCAAACGGGTGGCTGCAAAAAATGCAGTTAATAAGGTAAGATGACATATAAAACTCGGAACTCTTTTGGGTCATACCTCCCAGTGCAGTTGCTACACTGTAATGTCCTGGTTTTGACCCCATTACATTAGATGTATATGATGTAAATATTGTAAATGATCATGGTGTGGAGTTAAAGGCCAAGGCCCCACCATTGATCGGTTATGCTATGTTTTGGATTTAAATTTGTCACCGATGGTATATCGGGGCATGCGGCATATGTTTTGAGTTTATCACCATGTAAATATGCATCTATAATTAAAATGAACACAACCAGCTACGGTCACGGCAACTAAATCGAATGGGGCATGATTTTTCACAAGGATAAGGGTGGGGAAACTTGTCAAACCTTGGCCAATGAGAGAAAAACCCATGTGTCTTCTTCCTTTGTCTTATTCCAACCACTTTCATTAAAGAATGGCTTGTGGTGGTTGAGGCAGTTAATTATTTTGGGATTGGGGTGGCAGGACTGTCAGTCCTTGCCCCCATGCACACTCCATCCACATTTGACTTTAGAATGGAAGGAAAAAAAACCTGCACGCACTCTTCACTCACGCAGACATTCTCCTTCACCCCACGCCTGTGCTGAACACCCACGCCCTCCAAAAATTCGCGTCCTTGCCATTGTTGCTCATCTTCACGCAGGGAAGAGTTGCTGTTACTCACACACATCAAATTTAGCGTCCTCTCGGCTGTTGTTGTTCACCCACGCACCCAAGAATAGCTGTTCATTCCTCACGGGGTCTGATTGTTTCTCTCACGCACAGGAATTTCTGGGTTTTACCCACGTGATTTTCTTCTGCGGATTGGTGGACGGTGCAGCTGTGTCTTTGCCTCACGAGTTGAACTGTGGATTTGGCGTTGATTGTTACTCATGCCCAGGTCGAAATTCTGTTAATTTATTTTACCGCGTGGTCTGTGTAAGTCTCCCCGTGGCTTCATTGTCTTGAAGGGACTGCTGATTTTCCCCTATTGTACTTGGGTTGCTATTGCGTTTGGGAATTGTTGTAATTCGCTTGAGAGTCATTTTGGCCACAATAGGGCCAAGAACGACTCAGGAAATCTTTTTTCCTGTTTAAGCTGTGATAGCTGGTTGGTTACCTGAGTGCAATGGTTGGTCTTCGAACTGTATTGGGAGCAGGGATGTTGGCTTAGATTTGCTTGATAAACCTAGTGGATGGAAACCACACAGACAGAGCTATAGGGTTGGCCTTCTTCTCCATCACCCCTGAATAGCACTGGAAGGGAATGCAGGGCCTGAGGGACTGTGTAGCAGAGAAGGGACTGATTCCTTGTGTTGGGTGTGTTTGGGTATCTTAGAGGTCAGGCTAGTTCTGGTGTAGGTGTTCTTGGCTCTGTAATGAGCTCACCAGCTTAGCAATTTTCCTTCTCCAGCTCCTTAATGGCCTGATAAACCCAACTGTGGTTGCTTGGCTGTGTTTTGGACATCCTTGGCTATGTGTAAGCCTGCTAGTTCCCCTATTCCTTGGAGAATCATGCCCAGCTCGGGGGTGGCGGCGTTGCTGAGAGATTAAGGAGCACGCTGGCCTATGGTTGGGTGGAACGTTGCAGCGACGTAGCTGGTTGCGGATCGAGTTCATCCTAAGATAAGTAATTTTGTCCATTTCTACTTCTGCAGTTATATTTACTGTTAATGATATGATGAACATGTTAAATGAATGCTTGTGTGAACGCATGTTGATTCCGCTGTGCAAGATAAATAATCATAGCTGTGCATAATATATAATTGTAGCTGTGTATGATCAATGAGGGTATCTGTGCATATTCCACTGTACTGCATCTCTTTATCAACATTTTGTTTTAGCATTTCAGCATTTTATTTATGCCTGTACATGTTCATGGGCAGTTAGCCCGGGTGGTCAATGGTTGGGTCGCGTCCTCTACGCCGGTCGGAGGCCTGGGGACGTGACAGCATGGTATCAGAGCTCTGGGTTGTAGCAATGGGCCTCTATGGGCCAAGAAGATGCAGTGACAGAAGGTGGAATTACCTTCTCTATTCGGTAGAGCAGTAGCAAGTTTCCAAAAATCGCCTAAGTGTTTGAACAGTCAGAAGGATTAGCAGAATTGACTTCCACTGTAGCGGAAGGTTTAACATTTTCCCATCCGCCGTTGCAGACGGCAAAGCGATTCCGCGTCTGACGTGAAAGTCATCTGACCTCCGACACCAGAACCGTTTGGGAAAGCCGCGAAAATTGCCCCAAGTGTCCGCCGTTGCGAAAGCCAAAGTCATTTGGCTTCCGATGTCAGAAGTCCGCCGACGTCCGACGTTCAAGTTGTTCTAAGTGCCGATTGGGAGAAGTTAAGGTTTGGCGAGCTGCCGTTGCGGAAGTCAAAGCCATTTGGCTTTCGATGTGAAAGTCCATCGACGTCCGACGTTCAAATTTTTCTAAGTGCCCAATCGGGAGAAGTTAAGGTTTGGTGAGCCGCCGTTGCAGAAGTCAAAGCCATTTGGCTTCCGATGTGAAAGTCCGCCGACGTCCAACGTTCAAATTTTTCTAAGTGCCCAATCGGAAGAATTTAAGGTTTGCGCGTCCGCCGTTGCGGAAGCCAAAGTCCTTCTACTTCTGATGTAAGAAGTCAGCCGACGCCCAAACTTGAAATTTCTCCAAGTAAAAGCGGATGTCGGAAGGATTCGGACTTTGGTGAGCCACCGTTGCGGAAGGCAAAGTCATTTGGCTTCCGATGTCAGAAGTCAGCCGACGCCCGAAGTTGAAATTTCTCCAAGAGCGAGCGGACGTCGGAAGAGAAAGTGTTCCGAGAGCTGCTGTTGCGGAAGGAAGAATGATTCCAGGAGCCGATTCTGCAGAAGAAAGAATGGAAAGAGGAGCCGATTCTGTAGAAGAAAGAATGGAAAGAGGAGCCGATTTAGTGGAAGGAATAGTGGAATGAGATCCGATTTTGTGCAAGAGGAAAATTTGAGTTTCCGTGAGATTTTTCCAGCAGATTTTAATTGTTTTCCAGTGGGATTTTTCAGTTGTTTTTCAATGAAATTTCAGGGTTGAAAATGAGAAAAGAGGCAGCGATCTTATGCGCCAGATTGTGCGAAAACCAATGTTTTACTATTAAAAAAAAAAACGAGGGCGCTGCCCTCGACCCGCCCTGCAGTGGCAGAAACCACAAGGGCGCAAGCCCCCTTGACCCCCGTCGTCCCCCTTAGATAGATGATCTTGGATGAAGAAAATTTTTGTGTGTTTGGCCATTTGTAATTTTATGATTATTCCAGGAAAAGGTAAGTGATTATGATTTATATCAATGTCATGCATCTAACAATTGTGTTATTAACACGTTTGCAAAATTATAGTCACCTTCAAGGGAAGTATTCCATGTAGTGCAGTTTGGTAAGTAAGTGGTGGTTCAGTTATGAGAACCCATGATGGGTATGATGCTCGAGATTCCTACGAGCAAGCAGAAGGTGCCATGGGAGAAAATGTCCGTAATAGAAATGATGACATAGAGTCTAATGGAAGGAGATTCCAAGAGACCCCGTCAGATGTTGTAGCTACCATGGGAAGCTTGATTAAAGCCCAGGAAGAGCAGCATCAGTTGAATGCTGCAATGTTGCAGAGTTTGATAGACTTGCAGAGAAAGATAGATTCTGGACAAGGTACAGCAAGGCCAGAAGGTAGTAAGAGCAGTACTCAGAGAAGAAGAAGAGATTCTAGTGGGTCATCTGATTCTGAAGAATCCAGCAGGGATTCAAGTTCTTCTTCTCGTAAAAGAAAGAGAAAAAGACATCATAAGGGTCACTCTCGAGATGAATTTAAGAAAGCTAAACCTCCTACGTTTGATGGTGAGGTAAAGACTGGACAAGAGGATGAAGCTTGGCTTCTTGGGATAAAGAAGTACTTTCAAGTGCACGACTATTCAGGAAACATGAAGGCAAGAGTTGCCATATTCAATATGAATGGAAGAGCATCCATTTGGTGGGAACACTTCAAGCAAGTGAAGAGGATCAGTGAAAGGAGACTTAAGTGGAAGCAGTTCAAGAAGTATTTCAAGCAGAAATACCTCTCTGATAGGTATTATGATGACAAGATTAAGGAGTTCCATGAGCTGAGATTAGGACAGCAGACCATGGAAGAGTATGCAAATAAGTTTTTGGAGTTGTTGAGGTATGTCCGATACATCAGAGATGAAAAAGTAAAGGTCCAGCGTTTTCTAAGTGGATTACCTCAGTCTTACAAAGATCGAATTGAGTTTTGTGAACCTAGAACTCTTGAGGAAGCAATAAGGAAGGCTAAGTATTGCTATGAGCAAAGCAAAGGTAAACCGGATTACCATAAGACATGGAAGGACAAGAAGAGCGAGAAGTTTGACCAAAGGAAGAAAGGTTTCAAACCTTCTAGCTTCAGGAATCAGCAGAAGCAGCCATCCCAAGCTACGAGTAAGCCGGTTGGAGTGACAGGAGAAAAGCCTAAAGATCCACAACAGAATAGAGGGCCACTTCAATGTTAGAAATGTGGAGGACCCCACATGCATAGGAATTGCCCACTCGAGAATGAGAGTACAAGACCAGCTTATAATATACAAGAAGCAGAAACAGTGGGTCAAGTAGCAAGGGCAGTTCCTAGGATCTATGCAGCACTGGAGGATCGCCAGGCAAATCACCAGTCAGCTGTAGTTGAAGTAGCAGGTAAGATTGTTGAGCAATCTATTTCTATTTTGATTGACCATGGTTCTACAAACAGTTACATTACCCCTAGAGTAGTGGAGATTTGTGCTTTTAAGAAAGTAAAGCATAGGAAGTCTTGGTTAGTTCAGCTAGCCACTGGAACTAAGAGGAAGGTCAGTGAATTGGTAGAGAAATGTCCATTGGTCATGAATGGATTGGTCACGTGTGTAGATCTGAATGTTCTACCACTTGGTTCCTATGATGTTCTCATTGGAATGGATTGGTTAGAAGCTCATAGAGTGAAACTTGATTGTTACAATAAGACTTTTGAGTGTATGAATGAAGAAGGGAACCTAGTGGTTGTGAAAGGTATTCCAAAGGTGATTTCAGTGAGGCAAGTTTCGGCAATGCAATTAAAGAAGTTCTGTAGGAAGGGTTTCCAGCTGTATGCAGCCCAGATTTTGGAGGAAACGAGAGATGAAACTCCTAGGTTGGAGGACTATCAGGTGTTACAGGAATTCAGGGATGTGTTTCCTGATGAGATTCCAGGGCTTCCTCCAAAACGGGACATTGATTTCACAATTGAACTTATGCCAGGAGCGGCACCAGTGTCCAAGGCACCCTACAGGATGAGTACACCGGAGATGCTAGAATTGAATATGCAACTGCAAGAGTTGTTGGAAAAGAAGTATATTCGACCGAGTGTGTCTCCTTGGGGAGCACCGGTTCTGTTTGTAAAGAAGAAAGATGGTATACTCAGGTTATGTATTGATTACAGACAGTTGAACAAGGTTACTGTGAAGAATAAATATCCTTTGCCTAGGATTGATGACCTCTTTGATCAAATGAGAGGAGCAAAGGTATTTTCTAAGATTGACTTGAGGTCTGGTTACCATCAGGTGAGAATCAAGGATGAAGACAATCATAAGACCGCATTTAGGACAAGGTATGGGCATTATGAGTTTGTAGTGGTACCATTTGGCCTCACCAATGCACCAGCTACATTTATGTGCCTTATGAATAATGTCTTCAGCAGGTATTTGGACAAGTTTGTTCTTGTCTTCCTTGATGACATTCTTGTTTATTCCAAGAATGAGAAAGAGCATGAAGAGCATTTGAGATTGACATTGGGGTTGCTCAGGGAGCATCAACTGTATGCAAAGATGAGCAAGTGCGACTTTTATAGAGATAGAATTCAGTATTTGGGTCACATTATCTCAGAGGAGGGTATATCCATGGACCGTGAAAAGATTGAAGCCATTATGAATTGGCCTACTCCAAAAAATGTGACAGATGTAAGATCTTCTATGGGACTTGCAGGATACTACAGGAGATTCATTGAGGGATTCTCCAAAGTTGCACATGCAATCACTTCTTTGCAAAAGAAGGGGATAAAGTTCGAATGGACATCGAGGTGTGAAGAAAGCTTTCAGTGGTTGAAGAATCTTCTCACTAGTGCACCAGTATTGAAGGTTGCAGATCCAGAAAAAGATTTTGTGGTATGTACCGATGCATGTGGACAAGGGCTTGGAGGAGTCCTTATGCAGGACAACCATGTGATATGTTATGAGTCAAGAAAGTTGAAGGAGCATGAGAAGAACTATGCTACTCATGACCTAGAGCTTGCAGCCATAGTACATGTTCTCAAGATGTGGAGACATTACTTGATGGGTAGGAGATTTGAGCTCAGAACAGACCACTGTGGCCTGAAGTATTTGTTTGATCAACCTACTTTGAACGCTAGGCAAGCAAGATGGCTAGAATTTTTATGTGAGTTTTATTTTGAAATCAAGCACATAAAGGGGAAGGAGAATAAGGTAGTTGATGCGCTCAGTAGGAAAATGCAAGAAATGCATGTGGCATCTCCTAGTATTTGCTAGTCAGATTTGAGGTAGCAGATTGTTAGTCGTGCTGCTGGAGATGAATTGTATGAGCAGGTAAAAGACAAATTGCAGCAGCAAAGTCTTGAGAGGAGGTATGAGGGATATAAATTGGAAAGAGATGGGATTCTCACTTATAAAGGTAGAATTTATGTCCCAGATGTAGCAGATATGAGGAGAATCGTCATGGATGAAATCCATCAAGCTCCATATCCTGGTCACCCAGGATATCAGAAGACAATTGCTACAGCTAGAAAGCAGTACTTCTGGCCAGGAATGAAAAGGGATATGGCTGAGTACATTTCGAGGTGTATGAAATGTCAGTAGGTGAAGGTTGAGCATCAACATCCAGCAGGTTTGTTGCAGCCTTTTCCAGTTCCAGAATGGAAATGGGAAGTTATTTCCATGGATTTTATTACAGGGTTGCCGATGACTTGGAGACAACATGATTCTATCATGGTTGTGGTAGACAAGTTGACAAAGGCAGCACATTTTATACCAGTTAAATCTACGTATGAGACTGGCGACATTGCAAAAATATTCATGAAGGAGATATTCAAGTTGCATGGATTGCCGAAGGCAATAGTCTCTGACCGAGATGTCAAGTTTACTTCCAACTTTTGGAAGGGGTTGTTTGCAGATTTGGGTACAAAGCTAAACTTCAGCACTACATACCATCCTCAGATAGATGGGCAGACCGAGAGAGTTAATCAAGTGCTTGAAGATATGCTTCGCATGTACGTAATGGACAAACCAACCAAGTGGGAAGATTACTTACACTTGGTAGAGTTTGCTTATAACAATGGACATCAAGCATCCTTGGGGATGAGTCCATATGAAGCTTTATATGGAAGAAGGTGGAGGACACCTGTGACTTGGGATAATCCAGTGAACCAGATTGTGCTTGGACCAGAATTGCTCAAGGAAATGGAGCAAGAGATTGTAAAGATCAGGCAGAAGCTGAAAGCAGCACAGGACAGACAAAGAAGCTATGCAGATAAGCATAGGGTGAACAGAGAATTTAGTGTTGGGGATCATGTTTACCTCAGAGTGAGGGCAAGGAAGAGTTCCTTGAAGCTTGGGAGTTGTGCCAAGTTGTCACCAAGATACTGTGGGTCATTTGAAGTGCTTGAAAGAATAGGGCCAGTTTCATATAGAATTGCATTGCCTGCTAGCACTAGAGCTCATAATGTTTTTCATGTTTCCTTGCTTAAGAGATATGTACATGATCCTAACCATGTGATAAATTGGGATGTGATTCAGGTGGAACCCGAGGGAGAGTTCCGAATCGAACCAATGCGCATCCTCGACAGGAAGGTCACAATACTCCGGAATCGAGACATAGGGCAGGTAAAGGTGCAATGGGAGCACTTCGAACCTGAAGAGGCTACATGGGAGCTGGAGGATGCCATGCGATTGGCACATCCATTTTTGTTCAATTCTGCAAAACACTGAGGCGATACCAGTGGAGCATTTTGTTCAAAATTTGAAAGCACTGAGGACAGTGCTATTGAAGGGGGAGGGGAATGTAATGTCCCGGTTTTGACCTCGTTACATTAGATGTATATGATGTAAATATTGTAAATGATCATGGTGTGGAGTTAAAGGCCAAGGCCCCACCATTGATCGGTTATGCTATGTTTTGGATTTAAATTTGTCACCGATGGTATATCGGGGCATGCGGCATATGTTTTGAGTTTATCACCATGTAAATATGCATCTATAATTAAAATGAACACAACCAGCTACGGTCGTAGAAACTAAATCGAATGGGGCATGATTTTTCATAAGGATAAGGGTGGGGAAATTTGTCAAACCTTGGCCAATGAGAGAAAAACCCATGTGTCTTCTTCCTTTGTCTTATTCCAACCACTTTCATTGAAGAATGGCTGGTGGTGGTTGAGGTAGTTAATTATTTTGGGAGTGGGGTGGCAGGACTGTCAGTCCTTGCCCCCATGCACACTCCATCCATGTTTGACTTCAGAATGGAAGGAAAAAAAACCTGCACGCACTCTTCACTCACGCAGACATTCTCCTTCACCCCACGCCTGTGCTGAACACCCACGCCCTCCAAAAATTCGCGTCCTTTCCATTGTTGCTCATCTTCACGCAGGGAATTGTTGTTGTTACTCACGCACATCAAATTTCGCGTCCTCTCAGCTGTTGTTGTTCACCCACGAAGAGCTGTTCATTCCTCACGGGGTCTAATTGTTTCTCTCATGCACAGGAATTTCTGGGTTTTACCCACGTGATTTTCTTATGCGGATTGGTGGACGGTGCAGCTGTGTCTTTGCCTCACAAGCTGAACTGTGGATTTGGCGCTGATTGTTACTCATGCCCAGGTCGAAATTCTGTTAATTTCTTTTACCGCGTGGTCTGTGTAAGTCTCCCCTTGGCTTCATTGTCTTGAAGGGACTGTTGATTTTCCCCTGTTGTACTTGGGTTGCTATTGCGTTTGGGAATTGTTGTAATTCGCTTGAGAGTCGTTTTGGCCACAATAGGGCCAAGAACGACTCAGGAAATTGTTTTTCCTGTTTAAGCTGTGATAGCTGGTTGGTTTCCTGAGTGCAATGGTTGGTCTTCGGACTGTATTGGGAGCAGGGATGTTGGCTTAGATTTGCTTGATAAACCTGGTGGCTGGAAACCACACAGACAGAGCTAGAGGGCTGGCCTTCTTCTCCATCACCCCTGAATAGCACTGGAAGGGAATGCAGGGCCTGAGGGACTGTGTAGCAGAGAAGGGACTGATTCCTTGTGTTGGGTGTGTTTGGGTATCTTAGAGGTCAGGCTAGTTTTGGTGTAGGTGTTCTTGGCTCTGTAATGAGCTCACAAGCTTAGCAATTTGCCTTCTCCAGCTCCTTAATGGTCTGATAAACCCAACTGTGTTGGCTTGGCTGTGTTTCGGACATCCTTGGCTATGTGTAAGCCTGTTAGTTCCCTTATTCCTTGGAGAATCATGCCCAGCTCGGGGGTGGCGGCGTTGCTGAGAGATTAAGGAGCACGCTGGCCTATGGTTGGGTGGAACGTTGCAGCGATGTAGCTGGTTGCGGATCGAGTTCATCCTAAGATAAGTAATTTTGTCCATTTCTACTTCTGCAGTTATATTTACTGTTAATGATATGATGAACATGTTGAATGAATGCTTGTTTGAATGCATGTTGATTCCGTTGTGCAAGATAAATAATCATAGCTATGCATAATATATAATTGTAGCTGTGTATGATCAATGAGGGTATCTGTGCATATTCCACTGTACTGCATCTCTTTATCAGCATTCTGTTTTAGCATTTCAGCATTTTATTTATGCATGTACATGTTCATGGGCGGTTAGCCCGGGTGGTCAATGGTTGGGTCGCGTCCTCTACGCCGGTCGGAGGCCTGGGGACGTGACATACACTCAATGACATGCTATCTTATATGGTGTCTTCCCAATTAAAAATCGTGCCCTCAAAGGCTATATAATAGATTAGAGGAACCCAATTCAATTTATAAACGGTTCCATCAGCTCGGCCAAAAATTATGTTCAACATCAAAGCTATGATTTTGAATGGGGTTCGCAGGAATTGAGACTCGTACTCCCCGCTTGCTTTTTGCCACAACTGTTTCCCTGGAACTACCATTCTCTTTGCATACTCTAAGGGATCAATGTATATCCCTTTGATCCAATCATTGGTCATCATGACCTATGATGGGGGTAGCTTGTAGGCCAATGTTATGTAAGCTGGAGTAAATGAATCAAAATATTCCCTTTTAATGTTAGAGATAATCCTCTAGGTGGGATTTGTCTGGGGCAGAATATACCCAATAACCTCTTAGCAAGGAAAGAGCTCCAGGCACGTAGCAGCCTTAGTGATGCTTGACTTTCTTATATTTTGGTATACAATCATCTCTTAGAGGCCAGCATCCGAGATATTCTGATCTCTGATCACCTGATAGAGTTCTCCCTATTTGAATTCAGGAGCAACACCTATGATAGCATCGGTATCTTTGAATTTAGTTTATGTCGTGGTGCTCGAGATGATTTCCATATCTCACTTGCCTTCACCTTCTTCTTACCGCCCCTTTTAGGCAATGTGTGAATTCGTTGTTTTAAAATCTGTTTTCAATAAGGTAATCCTGCTTGGTGAAAATAGAACCTGTGATATACGGACATGATCATAATTAGAAGTGACTTATTAATACTGCATTTGTTTTGAATAATCAAAGAGATCAATACCAAGAAACATGCATCATTGTACTGAGGTATCCTATATTGAAAAGAAGAACTACTACATGTATAATCGACCTCAGAAAAAACCTACATTGGAGCTCAAAATGCAATCATTTTCTAGTGTTATATTTTGGAGGAACACCATTGTTACATATCCATTGCTATCCATTCAAAATGCAGTTGTCTAGGATGGAGAGAGGTGTTCCATTCGAAATCGTGTGATCATTTAATAAATTTGTGGCGTAATAAAAGGACGTGCAATTACAAAGTTCAATTGAAACCCTATCATCACATGTGCATATGATGTTGTGTAAGTCATAAACCTATTTCCATTCTATATCGAAAGTATGGAGGCAGCCCCTCCAATTCTCCTTCTTCATTTGAAAACAACAATAATTTGCCAAAATCATGTTGTGAGTAAGCACCTTATTATTTGTTCTATTATGCATTTTCACTTGCAAGTTTATTAATGTTTGTTTATTGTTATATAGGTTGATGAAGGTGGAGAGTACACCATTGAGAAAAAGAGCAGTAAAGATCAATTTGAGCTCTGTAACACTGTTAAGAAACCTAGAATGGAATTTTTTTTGGTCCCTTTGATGAAGGCCACAAGATCGATTCCCAGCCCTTTTATTTATTAACTTCTAACTTGTCGAGGCAAAGAGACTTTTACTCACAATTTTTTTTAAAGGTGAAGGTATGCAAAGAGAGATAGGTGAATGCATTGTATCGTTGCAATGACTCATCTCAAAATTTTGGAAGGTGGAAACTCAAATCTTTGAAAACATTGTAATCCTCTATCTTTTATCAAGTAAAACCGGGCAAAATTTTATATGTAATGGAGATGGTCCTCAGGTGCATTATAAGTAACGTATTGTCATTGCATGCACCAGTCGGAGTAGTGCCATTCCAAGGTTCTGAAGCGTTATAGGGCCCTGGGTCGAGTTCCTCAATGGGTATTCACTGCTACATACTTCTCCTCTATTGCATATGGATATGAGACCTTTCTTATCCTTCCTCCTCCCTCTGTCGGGTATGGTGGCTTGACTGGGTAGCGTATTTATATAATTCCTTAAACCCAGCCTACCTACCATTTCTCCCTCTCTCCATCGATCCTCCTAAACATTGATTATGCAATTTATTTACGTATTAAGCAACTGAAGATCGCCATTTTTATTGTATATACTACAATGATGGGGACTCGCACAAGCAGTGGAGCATTTGGTTTAATCCATCTCTGGTAGTCTCTGTTTCCTATTGAGTCTACGGGGTCTAAGAAGTTTATAAAAAATGGAGTTTGTTGGAGATTTGATCAATCGACTCGGGTATAAATCCTTTCTAAGAAACTTAAATGAGCAACTTGTTCCTCGATGAGTTAACCGTGAGAAAAGAGCAAAACCGCAAGAAAAATATCCATGAAGGAAAAACACCATGAATGCAAGGTTTCTAAATGACCGGTCCATAAAACCCTAAGCCCTAAAGAGGTTTGCATTCAATTGGCTACAGTACGAAATCAGTCATGAATCAAAGCTCGACCTGAAAATCAAACGTAATGGCTTTTAGCCCGCGTAAATTGAATACAATTTTAACCTAAACTACGACAACGAAACCACGGACAAACTTATACAAGCTATGAATAGGAAAAGGTGGGAAATACTCTAACCCAATACATTTACCCAAGTTTCCACCACATATAAAGTTTCAATCTTTAGAAAACCACAAGAGTATAAAAGATGAGGTGCCTACCTGTCAAGTGCTAAATAGCCGCGAGCTTGGATGGATGTAATGGCTCCAAATGTCTTTCTGTGATTGTCTGATTTGATAAACGATGTTTCGTGGGATAAAAATCAAATAAATTCACACGTTTATATAGAGAAAATGACAAAAATGGTCATTAATGCTTCATTGGATACTAAATGTGGTGGTTGGAGAATTAAACAGGGTTGTTGTCAAAAATGTTTTTTGGTGCGAAACACTGTCAATCGCCACGAAAAGAATAGTAACGATGGCCATGTCGGCGACACTCTCTAAAAGCCTCCGATGATATCAACGATGTTTATGTATTTTCTCATGATCATTTCAGCAGACAATACTAGTCTCTTCCGACCACGTCAACGACAACTCGTCGAATTCCTCCATATCGATCGAAATTTCTGATTTGCCTTGAAAACGCGACAACCTTTAATATTAGAACTACTTACCGAACTCCTCCAATCGTTTCGGTGTCGATTCGTGAGTTACTTCCGACAATGTTAGTAAGTTTCCTTGAGTTATTCCAAAACGACGAGCGCAAAAACTTTCTTTTGGTCCAGTCGACCATTTCGGAGCAACTGGCCAAGTTACTCCGACACGTCAAAGAAACTGGCCAAGTTGCTCTGATATGTCAGAGGGAAAAAGTAAGTTTTACTTAGCCAAACTTCCTTTGCTCAAACTTTTGAAAAACATTAAGTGTGCAAGATGGACTTCCTTGAGTTAAAAACTAGTTTAAGTATGCTTTAAAACAAAAAAATATAAGGAGGGGGCCTAAAATATCAAAATTTTGGGGAAGCAAATACAGCAGCAACAGGACCAAGGCTACAATTGGACCAAGTTAAGATCCCATTTTTTGAGGGATATGAATCAAAACCCAATCAATCATTAAGTCCTCATTATGCTCTCCAAACTATCCTTTTACTAGGATTTCACCTCTTCTTTCTTTTTAAGAGAAGGTAACATTGAAGTCTCTAGGCACAATAATTTTGCGAGTTAGTACTCACTCTTGAAGGGTGGATAATGATCACCAAAACTCCATTTTTTCCCATATTATACTAGGACATATACATTGCATACTATGATTATTTTTTGTATCTATATTTTCTAAACAAACCATCAATCAGTTATACATTTATACCTGTTATACCTTCTTAAACATCGTGGTATCCTAGAAAGTAGTTATTCCTCTTGAGGCTCCACGACCAATATAACTTGAACTTTGTTATGTTTCCAAATTTTTGTTGCAATATTATAGATTCTTCTGTCCCCATTTTGGTCTCTTGTACAAGTACGAGGGAGAGGTTTTCTCTGTTGACAAAATCCTTTATTACTTCTATTTTATTTTGCTCCTCAATATTCTACAATTCCAAGATATAATATTCACTATTGACCATTAGATGGGAGCAATACGAAACAAACTTTATTGTTTTTTTTCCTCTTATTTGGGATTTTTGATGGAGCATTCTTAAATGAGTTCTCAAGGGTAGTTTGTAGTCCTAGGACCATTTATTTTGATGCAATCTCTTCCATTTTTACTTTCATGGTTTTATGGTTGGACTTTTTGGATGACGACTTTTCTTCCTCAGACTTCCCCTTCTCTTATTCATCTTGCTACATGGCCCTCATTCTTGTCATTATGCCACTGGGAGTAGAAAAAGCCATCTCTTGATAAGGTATGGCTTCTTTGATAAGATCAAATTGAAGCTAGGTCCTACTATTTCCCTTGTATATTTCTTCTAAAATTGGTTGCTCCACAGACTTGGACTAGATCCCTTAAATAGTCGATATAACCTCTTGGACTTAGTTTCCCATGGGTTCTTTAGAGTCTACTTGAGGTAGAACCTTCAAATAAGTTGGAATTTTTGGAGGGCGTGGGTGTTCAGCACAGGCGTGGGGTGAAGGAGAATGTCTGCGTGAGTGAAGAGTGCGTGCAGGTTTTTTTTCCTTCCATTCTGAAGTCAAACGTGGATGGAGTGTGCATGGGGGCAAGGACTGACAGTCTTGCCACCCCACTCCCAAAATAATTAACTGCCTCAACCACCACCAGCCATTCTTCAATGAAAGTGGTTGGAATAAGACAAAGGAAGAAGACACATGGGTTTTTCTCTCATTGGCCAAGGTTTGACAAATTTTCCCACCCTTATCCTTGTGAAAAATCATGCCCCATTCGATTTAGTTGCCGCGACCGTAGCTGGTTGTGTTCATTTTAATTATAGATGCATATTTACATGGTGATAAACTCAAAACATATGCCGCATGCCCCGATATACCATCGGTGACAAATTTAAATCCAAAACATAGCATAACCGATCAATGGTGGGGCCTTGGCCTTTAACTCCACACCATGATCATTTACAATATTTACATCATATACATCTAATGTAACGGGGTCAAAACCGGGACATTACATTCCCCTCCCCCTTCAATAGCACTGTCCTCAGTGCTTTCAAATTTTGAACAAAATGTTCCACTGGTATCGCCTCAGTGTTCTGCAGAATTGAACAAAAATGGATGTGCCAATCGCATGGCATCCTCCAGCTCCCATGTAGCCTCTTCAGGTCCGAAGTGCTCCCATTGCACCTTTACCTGCCCTATGGCTCGGTTCCGGAGCATTGTGACCTTCCTGTTGAGGATGCACATTGGCTCGATTCAGAACTCTCCCTTGGGTTCCACCTAAATCACACCCCAATTTATCACATGGTTAGGATCATGTACATATCTCTTAAGCAAGGAAACATGAAAAACATTATGAGCTCTAGTGCTAGCAGGCAATGCAATTCTATATGCAACTGGCCCTATTCTTTCAAGCACTTCAAACGGCCCACAGTATCTTGGTGACAACTTGGCACAACTCCCAAGCTTCAAGGAACTCTTCCTTGCCCTCACTCTGAGGTAAACATGATCCCCAACACTGAATTCTCTGTTCACCCTATGCTTATCTGCATAGCTTCTTTGTATGTCCTGTGCTGCTTTCAGCTTCTGCCTGATCTTTACAACCTCTTGCTCCATTTCCTTGAGCAATTCTAGTCCAAGCACAATCCGGTTCACTGGATTATCCCAAGTCACAGGTGTCCTACACCTTCTTCCATATAAAGCTTCATATGGACTCATCCCCAAGGATGT
>LPNX010696871.1:41347-199953 GCA_001517045.1 Pseudotsuga menziesii | reverse complement strand
TATATATATATGAATGGAACTCTGGCTGTCACTATACAACCTGCTCTTCTTCTGCTTCTTACCCAATTCATCTCTTTACTAGCCTCTATAGCATAAACATACTTTGCTTCCATTGTTGAAAGTGCAACAACCTTTTGTAGTTTCAAAATCCAACTTAGTGTTGTTCCACCTACAGTAAAAACATACCCTATGGTGCTCCTCATGTTGTCTTTATCACCTTCCATATCTATGTCAACATATCTTTGTAGAACAATGTCTAAGCCTCCAAAACATAACGCATGAGAATGGTACATCTCAAATACCTAAGAATTTTCTGTACCGCTCTCCAATTCTCCTTACCTGGATTATTCATACACCTGCTCACAACTCTCACTGCATGTGCAATATCTGGGCATGCGCACACCATAACATACATCAAGCTGCCAAGTCCTAATGAATAGGAAACCTTGAACATGTATTCTATCTCCTCCTATGTCTTGGGACACATATCCTTACTTAGTTTGTAATTGATGTCCAAAGGTATACTAACTTGTTTTGCATTATGCATTCTAAACCTCTCCAACACCTTCTTTATGTACTCAACCTAAGACAATGTCAATTTGTGATTTTTCATGTCTCTTGTTATTCTCATACCAAGGATTTTATTTGCAGCACCCAAATCCTTCATCACAAATGATTTATCTAGTTTCCTTTTGAGCACATTTATAACATCCATGCTAGTCCCTGCAACAAGTATGTCATCCACATACAATAAGAAGATAATATATCTTCCATTATCTAACCTCTTGAAATAAACACAGTGCTCAAAATGACATCTACTTTAACCCTATTTTTTCATAAACTTATCAAATTTCAAATACCATTGTCTTTAAGCTTGTTTAAGGCCATACAAGCTCTTCTTCGAACTACAAACCAAATTCTCCTTCCCTTTGACCTCATACCCCTGTGGCTACTGCATATGAATCTCTTTCTCCAAACCCCCATGCAGGAATTTCTTTTTTACATTTAACTATTCAATAAGAAAATCTTCTACCGCCACTAGACTTAAAATAGTCCTAATTAAAGTCATTTTAACAATAAGAGAAAATATTTCAACAAATTCTATACATTTATTTTATGCAAAACCCTTTACAAAAAATCTAACTTTGTGCTACTTCTTTCCTCCTTCCTTCAACCTGTAAAGCCATTTATTATGCAATGTTCTTTTACTTGCAAACAACTACCCCAAATCCCAAGTCTAATTTCTTACCAATGATTCCATCTCCTCATTCATGCCTTGCTCCCACTTCTTTCTAGTTTCCACCTGCATTGCTTCTTCATAACATTTTCTAGTTCTCCATAATTAGTCATTAATAAATAATACAGTGAAGGAGAGAATTGTACACATGGTCTACTTAACCTAGCATATCTTCTTACATTTGCAGGAGTTTGAGGTACCTGATGCTATTCTTTATTTTCTAGTACTTTTGTAACTTCATTTTCTTTTATTTCATCAAGAACTTTGTACCGTGTTTTCATTTTCCTCTTTCTTTCCCTACAATTGATCTTTGAACATAACCTTTTCATTGAATACTGCATCTCTACTCCTAATGATTTTTTTATTTTCATAATCCCATAAGATATAACCAAAAACATCAACCTCGTATCCAATAAAGATGCATTTCTTGCATTTAGCCTCAAGCTTTGTTCTATTTTATTTATCATTATGGACAAATGCTTCACAACCAAAAGCTCTCATAAATGAGTAGTTTACCTTTTTACTTGTCCATGCCTCCTCGAAAATCCTACCATCCAAATCACTTGAAGGCCATTTGTTTACTAAGTCAACAACAATATCTACATCATCAACCCAAAACAATAAGGGAAACCCTATATGCAATCTCATATGCGTTGCACGCTCCATGATCATCCTATTCATCCTTTCTGACACGCCATTTTCTTATGGTGTTCATGGGATTGTCTTCGTTCTACGAAACCCATGGTATGAACAGTAACTATCAAAATCCTTACTGCAATATTCACCTTAATTATCAGATCTGATACACTTCAATATTGTCCTATCTCATTCTCAACCAAAGTTTTCAACTCCTTAAAAGTAGAAAACACATCAAATTTCTTTCATATGAAATAAACCCAATTTTTTGTAGTTGCATCATCAATAAAAGTAAAATAATAACGAGAGCCACCAAGAGATTGTACCTGAGTCAATCCCCATACATTTGTATGCACAAGCTCTAACTTTTCACTCTTCTTTTGTTTCCTAACCCTGAGAAATTTGACTCTCTTATGTTTTCCATAAACACACTTCTCACAAAATTCCAAATTACTTGCTTCAGATTTGGAAGCAATTTCCTTGAGTGGAGAATCTGCATCCCCTTCTCACTCATGTGTCCAAGCCTATAATGCCACAATGCTACACCTATTTCTGTGGAAACTACAAAGATAGAATAATTAGTATTATAAGGACATAAATAGGATATACCTATCCTATCTCCTTTTTCTATTACTTGTGCTTCTTTACTAATTTTCCACCATGTTTTTCCAAACGTAGACAAACAGTCGCTATCTCCCAACTGACCTGTTGAGATCAAATTCATTTTCATAGCAGGAATATGCCTTACATCTTTTAGCATCCATCCATTTAATTATTCAACTTAATCTGTACCTTACCCATTCCAACAATTTTACATGGTTCAATAAAACATCTCCAAAATCACCTAGAACATAATCATGAAAGAATTTCCTATAGGGTGTAGCATGACATGAAGCCCCTAAATCTACCACCCAGTAATGACTAGTATTATTTAATGCAAGAATAAATACATCTTCTAACACATCACCTGTTACATTAGCTTCTCGAGTAGTCTCTTGTTTCCCATCTCCTTTCTTCTTTGGAACTCTACAGTCTTTCTTCAAATGTCCTCTCTTACCACAAATCCATGACTCTATATTTCCTATTCTGGACTTGGATCTACCCTTTCTAGACTTGTTGCATTTACTTTGGCTCTTTCCTCTATCCCTTTGTCTTCCTCTGCTCTCCATGGTCAATGAATTACCTGATATCTCACCTGTGATTTTTCTTTTCATTTCCTCGTTAAGAATAGTACCAACAACATCATCAAATTTAAGAGTGTTTGAACCATACATAGAATTATGTACAACCATGACCAAGCCATTCTAGCTTTCTGGCAATGAGTAAAAGATTAGAAGAGCCATAACCTCATCATCAAATTTCACTCCTACATAACTCAGCTAATTAGTAACCATATTAAATTCATTTAAATGGTGAACAACAAATCCACCTTCTAACGTCTTCATATTAAATAAATGCTCATTAAAAATACTTTGTTGGAAGTTGAGGGTTTCTCGTAGAGCTTATCCAATGCGCTCATCACACCCTTTGTTGTCTTTTATTTTGAAATATTGAAAGCCGTTGACGAAACCATGCACAATCGTATTGTTATCGGTGTCTTTTTATCAAGAACCTCCCATTTTTTGTCCTTCATAGTCATTAACTGTTTTTATTTTCCTCCCAACGATAGGAAAAGGTCCTTCTAGTATAGATAGTCCTCCATTTGCATCTTCCATAATTGGTAGTTTTGGTCGTTAAATTTCTCGACCCTAAACTTTCATTCTTCCACCATTGCTACCACTCGAACCAGGAACCCTTCTTTCATGCAGGTTTACCATCCAAATAAACCTTTTGGATCTAATACCGATTTTTAGAAAAATAGGATCGCAGTTTAATAACAATAAACAAGATGCAAATATTAAACACATAAACACATTACAAGAGAGACAAAAATATCATGTGGTTCACACACAAAAAAATTTCCAGTCCTTTATTATTATATTGTCCAACAAAATGAAGGGATACAACCGACAGTACACCTGCATCACTTCCTCTTCACTCATTCACAGTTTCTCTCCCAATCATAGAGATCGTTTTTACAATGTTGTAATAGTCGTATTACAATGCTTTCCTTTTATAGGGGAATTATCATGGGAAAACAACATGGGTCACCCAATACCATGGGCCCATAAACTATTGGCCATCAAACATCCCAAAAAAATTATTTCGATGGATTTGCCATCGAACCCATGATGGGGGACTGCTGGCCTCAATACCCCCCAGTTGAGGGGGACGTCCCCCCCCCCCCCGGCAGACCCCCGTGGGGGGACAATCTCCCCCCACATCTCCGTGTTGGGACAAGTGTATAAATTGGGGTACAAATACGACTCGGCAATAACATCTCCGAATAAGGAAGATCAGGCTCCACAACCAACAATCTCCCACTTGGATACTGATCATAACAACTCCACCACTACAGCACTTGCTGAACCAAGATCTGAACCTTAGACCTGGAAAATTACTACCTTTTTCAACATGTTTATAGGATTCTAGATAGTATGTATCTTTTCCAACTTTAACAGTTCATCTTCCAAAACAGATCCTATGAAATAGTACTTGAGTTGTATATGTTTAGTTTTAGAATGGATGGTTGAGTTCTTTGCAACATCAATGGCACTATGGCTATCACTCTTCAACCTACTATTTTCCTGCTTCTAACCAATTCCTCCATGAATCTTTGCAACCAAATCATCTCTTTACTAGCCTCTGTACCAACAACATACTTTGCTTCCGTTATTGAAAGTTTAACAACCTTTTACAGTTTCAAAATACAGCTTAGTATTGTTCCACCTAAAGTAAAAACATACACTGTGGTGCTTTTCCTACTATCTTTATCACCTACCATATATGTGTAAACATATCCTTGTAGAACAATACATGAACTTCCAAATAATAATGCATGAGAAATGGTACCTCTCAAATACTCAAGAATCCACTGTATTTCCCTCCAATTCTCTTTACCTAGATTGTTCATATAACTATCACAACTCCTATTGCATGTGCAATATCTGGTTATGTGCACAGCATGGCATACATCAAGATGCTAACTGATGATGAATAAGAAATCTAAGACATTTATTCTATATCCTCCTATGTCTTGGGACACATCTCCCTACTTATTTTGAAATGGATGGCCAAAGGTGTATTAATTGGTTTTGCATTCCACATTCTAAACCCCTCCAACACCTTCTTTATGTACTCACCCTGAGACAATGTCAATTTGTGACATTTTGTCTCTTGTTATTCACATACCAATGATTTTCTTTGTAGCACCCAAACCCTTCATCGCAAATGATTTAGCTAGTTTCCTTTTGAGCACATGCATATCCTACATGCTAGTCCATGCAACCAGCAGGTAATCCACACACACTAACAAGATAATATATCTTCCACTATCTAGCCTCTTGAAATAAACACAATGGTTAGAATGACATCTATTGTAAACTTGTTCTGACATAAACTTATCAAATTTCAAATACCACAGTCTTAGAGCTTATTTCAGTCCATACAATCTCTTCTTCAACCTGCAAACCAAATTTTCATTCCCTTTGATCTCATACCCCTATGGCTGCTGCATATAAATCTCCTCCTCCAAATCCCCATGGAGAAATGTTGTTTTTACATCTAACTATTCAAGATGCAGATCTTCTACCTTAACTAGACTTAAAATAGTCCTAATTTAAGTTATTTTAACAACAGGAGAAAATATTTCATC
The DNA here is from genome assembly GCA_001517045.1 of Pseudotsuga menziesii. NCBI lineage: Eukaryota > Viridiplantae > Streptophyta > Pinopsida > Pinales > Pinaceae > Pseudotsuga > Pseudotsuga menziesii. Next base: position 194,326 of record LPNX010696871.1, on the reverse strand, counting down.
AAAGTCTATACCTTTATTTTGTGCAAATCCCTTTACAACAAGTCTATACTTGTACCGCTTCTTGCCTCCTTCTTCCTTCAACCTGTAAATCCATTTATTCTGCAATGCTCTTTTACCTATAGGAAACTCAACCAAATCCCAAGTCTAGTTTCTTACTAATGAGACTATCTCCTCATTCATGCATTGCTCCCACTTCTTTCTAGTTTCCACCTACATTGCTTCTTAATAACATTTTGGTTCACCAGAATAAGTAATCAATAAATAATGAAGTGAAGGAGAATCAATCAGGGGGTCTACTTAGCCTGGTAGATCTCCTTTCAACTTCAGGAGTTTGAGGTACATGTTGTTGTTTTTTTATTTTATTTTCTGGTAACTTTGGAACTTCATTTTCCATTATTTCATCAAGTACTATGTACTCTGTGTTTTCCTTTTACTCTTTCTTTCCTTGCAACTGATCTTTGTACGTAACCTTTTCATTGAATACCACATCTATACTCCTAATTATTTTGTTATTTTCATAATCCTATAAGCGATAGCCAAAATCATCAACCCCATATCCAATAAAGGTGCATTTCTTGGATTTAGCCTCAAGCTATGTTCTATTTTTGTTATCAACATGGATAAATGTTTCACAACCAAAAGTTTTCATAAATTAGTAGTTTATATTTTTACTTGTCCATGCCTCCTCTGTCCCACCACCCAAAGCACTTGAAGTCCCTCTATTTACTAAGTAAATAACAATATCTACAACATCAACCCAAAACTGTAAGGGAAACCATGCATGCAATATTATACACCATGGATGCAATCTTATACACCTTGCATGCTCCATGATCGTTCTATTTGTCCTTTCTGACACACCATTTTCTTATGGCGTTCCTATAACTATATTCTCTCTACAAATCCCATGGTATGAACAGTAGCTATCGAACTCCTTGCTGCAATATTCACCTCCATTATTAGATCTGAGACAATTCAATATTTTCCCTGTCTCCTTCTCAACCAAAGCTTTCCACTTCTTAAAAGTAGAAAACACATAAGATCTCTATCTAATGCAATAAACCCAATTTTTTATAGTTGCATCATCAGTAAAAGTAAGATATAACGATATCCACCAAGAGATTGTACCTAGGTAGGTACCCATACATTTGTATGCACAAGCTCTAACGTTTCGCTCTTCTTCTGTTTCCCAACCCTAATAAATCTGACTCTCTTATGTTTTCCATAAACACAGTTCTGACATAATTCCAAACTTTCATGGTTCATATTTGGAAGCAATTTCCTTGAGTAAATAATTTGTTTCCCCTTCTTACTCATGTGGCCAAGCCTATGATGCCATAGTGTTGCACCTGTTGCCATGGAAGCTACAAATATAGAATAATCAATATTATGAGGACATAAATGCAACATACCCATCCTATCTCCTTTTTCTATTACCTATGCTCCTTTAATGTTCTTCAACCACATTTTTCCAAACGTAGACAAACAATCGCTATCTCCCAACTGCCTTGTTGAGATCATATTTCTTTTCATAATAGAAATATTTCTTACATATTTTAGCAGCCATTCATTTTCATTATTTAACTTAATATGTACCTTACCCATTCCGACAATTATACATGGTTCATCATCTCTCAATAAAACATGTCCAAAATCATTTAGAACATAATCTTGAATGAATTTCCTATGTGGTGTAGCATGAAATGAAGACCTTGAATCTACTACCTAGTATAATCACTAGTATTATCTAATGCAAGAATCAAAGCATCTTGTAACACATCACCTGCTACAATAGCTTCCTGAGTAGTATCCTACCACCCATCTCCTATCTTCTTTGGAGCTCTGCAGTCTTTCATCAAATGTCTTCTCTTACCACAGTTCCAACACTCAATCTTTCGTAATATGGACTTGGATATGTCTTTCTATACTTGTTGCGATTACCTGGGATCTTTCCTCCCTCCCTTTGTCTTACTCTACTCTCCATGGTCAATGCATTACCTAATGTCTCAACTGTTCTTTTTCTTCGCATTTACTCACTAAGAATAACTCAAACAACATCATCAAATTTAAGATTGTTTGAACTAGAGACACAATTACTTATAGGCATGAATAAGCCATTACATATTTATGTCAATAAGAACAAGTTTAGAAGATCCCCAACCTCATGATCAAAGTTGACTCCTACAGAACTTAGCTGATTAGTAACCCTATTAAATTCATTTAAATGGTCAGCAATAGATCCACCTTCTGACATGTTCATATTAAATAAATGCTTCATTGAGAAATACCTTGTTGGAATTCAAAGGTTTTTCATAGAGCTTAGCCAATGTGCTCATCACACCCTCCGTTGTATTTTATTTTTAAATATTAAAAGCCACAGACGAAGCCAAGAACAATCGTATTGTTCCCAGTGCCTTTCTATCAAGAACCTCACATTCTTCATCCTTCATAGTCGCTGGTTGTTTTGATTTTCCTCCCAACGATAGGAACATATCCTTCTGGTGTAGATAGTCCTCCACTTGCATCTTCCATTACTAGTATTTTGGCATTAAATTTCTCGACCCTAAACTTTCCTTCTTCCTCCATTGCTCCCAATCGAACCAGGGACCCTTCTTTCCTACAAGTTTACCACTAAAATAGACCTTTTAGCTTTGATACCAATTGTTATAAATACAGGATTGCATATCAATAAGAATGAACAAGATGCAAATATTAAACACATAAGCACATTACAAGAGAGACGCCAATATAATGCGGTTCACCTAATATGGGATACGTCCACACACAAATTGTCGGTCATTTATTATTATATCATCCAAGAAAATGAAGGGATACAAACTGTAGCACACCTGTTTCCCTTCCAATTCACTCTCTCACAGTATCTCTCACAATCTCATAGATCATTTTTGCAATGCTACAATACAATACACAACCATATTATAGTGATTTCTTTTAATATGGGATTTACCATGGGAAAGTACCATAGGTCACCCAATACCATGGGCATGTAAATCGTTGGCCAACAAACATCCCAAAAAATGTATTTCCCGTGGGGGGGCTATGTACCCCCGCACCCCCCTGTTGGGACGAGTGTATAATAAAACTGGGGTACAAACATGACTGAACAATAACATATTTGAATAAGGAAGACCATGCTTTGTAGCCAACAATCCCCCACTTGGAAATTGATCACAACAACTCCACCGCTACTGCACTTGCTGGACTATTCTATGAACCTTGGACCTAGAAAGTTCCTACATTTGTCAACATATCTATAGGATTCCATCTAGTATGTATATTTTCCAACTTTAACAGTTCTTATTCTATAGAAAATCTTATGAAATAATAATTGAGTTGTATATGTTCACTCTTAGAATGGAAGGCACAATTCTTTACAAGATGAATGGCACTCTGCATATCACTCTACAACCTACTATTCTCCCGCTTTTTACCCAATTACTCAATGAACCTCTACAACCAAATCATCTCTTTACTATCCTCTGTAGCAACAACATACTATGCTTCCGTTGTTGAAATTGCAACAACCTTTTGCAGTTTTGAAATCCAACTTATTGTTGTTCCACCTAGAGTAAAAACATACAGTGTGGTGCTCCTCTTGCTGCCTTTATCAACTTCCATATATGTATCAACATATCATTGTAGAACAATGTCTAAACCTCCAAACCATAATGCATGATAAATGATACCTCCCAAATACCTGAGAATCCACTATACTTCCTTCCAATGCTCTTTACATGGATTGTTCATATACATGCTCACTGTTAAAGTATTGTAACTTCATAAGATATTCCAGATGTATTGATTGTACTCCTCCATCATGAGATAACTTTGGTCATGTAAGAGTCATTGAAAGAATCAATGTAAACATTCGGATGTAAGTCGGGTCAATAGTACCGAAGTGTCATTATAATAAATGTTATTTTTGGTGTCTTGCTAGACAAGTCGGCCTTGCCAGTTAGTTAAGTAGACCCTGTTAGGTCCTAGGTCAAGTCAAGTAACAAATATAAATAGGGAGGCACTCCCCTTCAATTGTACACGCTCACTCAAGCAAGTTTACAAGAGAGAGAATAACAAGTGCACTAGAAAGAAGAGAGAGGCAATTGTTTGGGTTTTACACTGCTCTGGTTGAGTTCTATACTGATGAAGTTTTGCGGGGTTTTCTCCCTTATGGTTTCCCCAAGGAGAATCTTTGTGTTCTTTTGTTTTTGTGCTTGTTGTTCTTTCAGTGATCCTACTAGTAAAAATTGTTTTAAGATATCATCTAAGCAATTAAGAAAACATAACACTCACAACTCTCATTGCATGTGCAATATTTGTTCTTGTGCACATCATGGCATGCATCAAGCTTCCAACTACTCATGAATAGGGAACCATGGACATGTATTATATCTCCTTTTGTGTCTTGGGATACATCTTCTTACTTAGTTTGAAATGGTTGGCCAAAAGTGTACTAACTATTTTTGCATTCTGCATTCTAAAGCTATCCAACACCTTCTATATGTACTCACCTTGAGGCAATGCCAATTTGCGATTTTTCTGGGATCTTGTTATTCTCATACCAAGGATTTGCTTTATAACACCCAAATCCTTCATCGAAAATGATTTAGGTAGTTTCCTTTTGAGCACATATATATATTGCATGCGTGTCCCTGCAACAAGCATGTCATCCATATACAATAACAAGATAATACATCTTCCATTATCTATCCTCTTAAAAATAAACACAATGGTCACAATTACATCTAATTTAACCCTCTTCTGTCATAAACTTATCAAATTTCAAATATCACTATATTGGAGCTTGTTTCAGGCGATATAAGCTCTTCTTCAACCTGCAAATCAAATTCTCCTTCCCTTTGACCTCATACCCCTTTGGTTGTTGCATATAAATCTCTCCCTCCAAATCCCCATGGAGAAAGGTCATTTTTACATTTAAATTTTCAAGATGCAAATCTTCTACTGCCACTAGACTTAAAATAGTCTACCAGTTGAAGTCATTTTAACAACAAGAGAAAATCTTTCATCAACATTTATACCTTTCTTTTGTACAAACCCCTTTACAACAAGTCTAGCCTTGTACCGCTTCTTGCCTCCTTCTTCTTCCTTCAACATGTAAACCCATTTATTTTTCAATGCTCTTTTACATGAAGGTAACTCAACCAAATCCCAAGTATGGTTTCTTACCAACGAGTCCATCTCCTCATTCATGCCTTGCTCCCAATTCTTTCTAGTTTCCACATGCGTTGCTTCTTTATAGCATTCTAGTTCACAATAATCACTCATCAATAAATAATACAATGAATGAGAGAACCGTTTAGGGGGTCTACTTCACCTAGTAGGTCTTCTTACACTTGCAGGAGTTTGATGTACCTACTGTTGTTCTTGATTTTTTGGTACCTTTAGAACTTCATTTTCTTTTATTTCATCATGCACTGTGTACTCTGTGTTTTCCTTTTCCTCTTTCTTTTTTCTGCAACTAGTCTTTGTACATAACCTTTTTCATTGAATACCACATATCTACTCCTAATGATTTTGTTATTTTCATAATCCCATAAGCAATAACCAAAATCATCAACCAGGTATCTAATAAAGGTGCATTTCTTGGATTCAGCCTCAAAGTTTGTTCTATTTTCTTTATTAATATGGACAAATGCTTCACAACCACAAGTTCTCAAAAATTAGTAGTTTACCTTTATACCTGTCCATGCCTCCTCTAGAATCCTGCCATCCAAAGCACTTGAAGGCCCTTTGTTTATTAATTTGACAACAATATCTACAATATCAGCCGAAAATTATAAGGGAAACCCTACATACAATCTCATACACCTTGCACGCTCTGTGATCGTCCAATTCATCCGTTCTAACACAACATTTTCTTGTGGTGTTCTTTGGACTGTCTTCTCTCTACGAATCCCATGGCATGAACAATAACTTTCAAACTCCTTGCTGCAATATTCACCTCCATTATCATATATGAGATAGTTCAATGTTTTCCCTATCTCATTCTCAACCAAAGCTTTCCACATCTTAAAAGTAACAAACACATCATGTTTTTTCCTTATGCAATAAACCCAAGTTTTTCTAGTTGCATTATTAATAAAAGTAACATAATAATGAGAGTCGCCAAGAGATTGTATGTGAGTAGGTCCCCATACATATGTATGCACAAGCTATAACATTTCACTCTTCGTATGTTTCCCAATCCTTAAAAATTTGACTCTCTTTTATTCTCCATAAATACAGTTCTCATATAATTTTAAACTTACCTACTTCAGATCTGGAAGCAATTTCTTTGAGTGGATAGTTTGCATCCCCTTCTCACTCATGTGGCCAAGCCTATGATGCCACAATGTTACACTTATTTATGTGGAAGCTACATAGATAGAATAATCAGTATTACGAGGACATAAATACAACGTACCTATCCTATCTTCTTTTTTATTACCTGTGCTCCTTTAGTGATCTTCCACCATGTTTTTCCAAATGTAGACAAATAATTGCTATCTCCCAACTGCCATGTTCAGATCAAATTTCTTTTCATAGTAGGAATATTCCTTACATCTTTTAGTAGCCATTTATTTCCATTATTTAACTTAATTTGTACCTTAAACATTCCAACAATTTTACATGGTTCAACATCCCATAGTAAAACATATCCAAAATCACCTGGAACATAATCATGAAAGAATTTCCTATGGGGTGTAGCATGACATGAAGCCATTGAATCTACTACCCAGTAATCACTAGTATTATCTAATGCAAGAATCAAAACATGTTTTAACACATCACCTGCTACATTAGCTTCCTGAGTAGTCTCCAGATGCCCATCTCCTTTCTTCTTTGGAGCTCTGCAGTCTTTCTTAAGATGTCCTCTCTTACCATAGTTCCAACACTCTATATTTCCTAGTGTGGACTTGGATCTACCCTTCCTAGAATTTGTGTGCTTACTTAGGTTCTTTCCTCTCTCCATTTGTCTTCCTCTGCTCTCCATGGTCAATACATTACATGATGTCTCACATGTGCTTTTTCTTTGCATTTCCTCGTTAAGAATAACACCAACAACATCATTAAATTTAAGATGTTTGAACCAAAGATAGAATTACTTATAGCCATGGCCAAGCCACTACAAATTTCTGGCAATGAGCACAAGCTTAGAAGAGCACAAACCTCATCATAAAAGTTCACTCCTACAAAACTTAGCTGATTAGTAACCGTATTAAATAAATTAAAATGGTTAGCAACAGATCCACCTTCTAACATCTTCATATTAAATAAATGCTTCATTAGAAGTAACTTGTTGGAAGTTGAGGGTTTTTCATAGACCTCAAACAATGCACTCATCACACCCTCTGTTGTCTTTTCTTTCGAAATATTGAAAGCCACTGATGAATCCAAGCACAACCGTATTGTTCCCAATGCCTTTCTATCAAGAACCTCCCAATCTTTGTCCTTCATAGTCACCGATTGTTTTCCTTTTCCTCCCAACGGTAGGAACATATCCTTCTGGTACAGATAGTCCTCCATTTTCATCTTCCATAATTGGTTGTTTTGACCATTAAATTTCTCGACACTAAATTTTCTTTCTTCCATCGTTGCTTCCACTCAAACTAGGAACCTTTGCTTCCTACGAGTTTACCAACCAAATAGACCTTTTGGCTCTTATACCAATTGTTAGAAAAACAGGATCACATAGAAAAAATAATAATCAAGATGCAAATATTAAACACATTACAAGATATACACCAATATGACGTGGTTCACACACACATAAATTGCCAGTCCTTTATTATTATATCATCCAACAAAATGAAGAGATACAACTTGCAGCACACCTGCTGCACTTTCTCTTCACTCACTCATAGTAACTCTCACAATCACAGGGAACATTTTTACAATGTTACAATGAAATACACAACCGTATTACAATGCTTTCCTTTTATAGGGGAATTAGCATGGGAAAATACAACAGGTCATCCAATACCATGGGCACGTAAACTGTTGGTCAACAAATATCCAAAAAAAATTCTTTTGGGGGCTTCACCCATGAACCCTCTTTCTTGGGGGTACTACCCTCGAACCCTCGTCGGGGGACCATTGGCCCCCAAATCCCCTAGCCATGGAGGATGGTCCCCCCTCGAACCCCCATGGGGGGGCAATGTCCCCTGCACCCCCATGCGGGGACGAGTGTAGAGTAAAAATTGGGTACAAACATGACTGAACAATAACATCTCTGAATAAGGAAGATTATGTTGCACAACCAACAAGAATAACATGAGAACAACCTCCCACAACAAATTCAATCTCTATTATCAAGTAATCTTTATGCAGATTCAATCTTGACTGTCAAGTAGTCACCACACATGGCAAATGCTTACACACATGTATAGAGGAGAACACAAAGATCAACTGCTTTTGATTATTAGAAGTGATACTCAATTTAGTTAAATCAAAGTTGACAATGATTATAATGATTTAAAAAAAAAGACATTGCATTTTGCTAACAAAACCTATAAACACATGTATACATATACATCTAAAGCATAGCTATTTGGATCCAAAAAGGTGATGACAATACAATTTTTTTCATAATATTGTAAAATAGAGAAGACATTCTAACTCTATTTGAAAAATTGTCGAGGACAATGGCAATCAGGTGATAGGTTTTCAGGATTTGGCTAGAGTGAGTGTAAACCATTTCAAAAGCTTCTACAGAGAAGAGCAAGGTATTTAAATGGATAAGATGATGAAAATTATTAGTGAATATCCTACATTGGTGAATGATGATCAAAATGAGCAGCTCAACTAGGTTCTCACCATGGAAGATATTAGGGATGCAATCCATTCTCTACAGAAGGATAAGAGTCCAGGTCCTGATGGTATGCCTGTTGAATTTTTCAAAGGGTTCCTAGAGGGAATTGGATATGATTTGTTGGAAGTGGTTGAAGAGTCCAGGAACAATGAAAGAGTGTTATCTAGTTTTAATTCAACACTTATAACTCTACTCCCAAACTATGATTATGTCAATAATTTCGGTGAATTCAGATCTATTTCTCTTTGTAACCATGTATATAGAATTATTGCCAAAGTTATTGCTTGCAGGATGAATATTTTTCTTTCAGGATCCATCTCTCAAGAGCAGTTTCCCTTCATAAAATGTATACATATCCACGATGCAATAGGAATTACTCAGGAGGTGATGCATAATGTTAAAACTAAAAATATCATGACTTTCATCATAAAAGTGGGCATATCTAAATCTTATGACAAAGTTAGCACCTATCCTATTTAACTTGGTGATGGAGGGCCTAAGTAGAGATTTAATTCATGCCATGTCTAATGGATCTATTAAAGGTATCCAAATGGAGGGTAATATTAGAATCTCACACTTATTATTTGTAGATGATATTTTACTTTTCTCATTAGGAACTAGAAGGGATATTGAACATCTAAAAGCCATTCTAACCATTTTCTTGAAATCTACAGGACTATTAAAAAATTACAGGAAATCATCAGTGGCTTTTATGCACCTCCAACAGATGGGCATAGACTAAATCAATATTGTTCTCGAATTTGAAGTTGTGAATGAATAAGAGGGTATTAAGAATATAGGGTACATTTTAAAATCTAATGACTATCATAGAAGAGATTGGGCCTAGATGGTTAGAAAAGTTGAGAAAAATTGTAGATGTGATTTAACAAATGGCTAATTAGAGGAGGGAGATTATTTCTAATTAAGTCAATCATGGATTCCATCCCAATTTTTTGGACCACCTTAGTATATGTTCCTGTGAGTACATTAAGCCAGATAAGGTAGTTATTTATGGAAAGGAAGCCCTGAAGGAAAATATTTTGCTTGGATAGCTTGGGATAAATTATCCCTTCCTAAAGCTTTAGGAGGGCGGTGTCTAAAAAAGCCACATTATTTTGATAAATCCTTATCTACCAAAGGGATTTGGATACTTCTTAAGCATGAAGGCCTATAGGTCAAGGTTTTCTACCATAATTATGTCCATCCTCCGACAGGGGAGGAATGGTTCATGATAATTGACAAATCTTGCAGGAATGTGTTTGATCCATGGAGAGATCTCTTAAATGGTTTTGACTTGATTTGAGATTGGATGGTGTGGATAATTGGGAATGGGAGAAAGGTCAGGATAGGATATGATCCTTGGATTGGTAGTTTTGATCATAGACTTCCCAATCATATAAAATTGGCCCTTAGTGAACAAGGCAAGTTATTTCTGTTCCAAGTGGGGGATAGAGTAAATTCCAGTCCCCATAGACAAATATGGTTAACTATTGAAGATCTGGAATTTGTCGATGAAGAAAAATCTATATGGGAGAGTTACATAAACAACCTTGATAAGTGCCACATTCACCTGGTTGATGGAGATGACTCATTAATTTGGTCAATGAATGAATCTGAAGGTTATATATAAACCAAATATTGGTTAGAGGGTTTTGAGAGAAGAAGAAGATAATGGCAAGGTTGATTGGTGCAATGGATACTTATGGAACTTTAACTGCCCTTTGAATGTTAAACTTTTCATGTGGTTAGTGCTAAAGAGAAAAGTTCTGATATGGGAGATACTGGTAAAAAGGTTTTGGATAGGCTTGGGGAGATTCCCACTATGAAAGTCGGACAATGAATATTTATAACACCTTTTTATATATTGTACATATATCAGGAGTATGTGATCCATAACTTCACAACATTCTAGTACTTCGTTTATTTGAATACGATACATGTCATTAATTATGCCTTAAAAGAATGGCACTCAGATGATCAAATTGAAGAGTATACAACCTTACATGCTCTTATTATTTGGGGCATCAAGTTAGACAGAAATCAGGCTATCTTTGAAGATAAATATATGGCTCTTATACACTATGTCACTAAAAGCTTAGTGTTGGCATACTTTCAATCGACCCAAGTTCAAATCCCTCATTCATCAACAAATCCCAAGATATTGTCCAGACAGAGCACGACTCCATCAAAAACACCTGCGACACAAATGCAGCTCACCCAAGATATCTTTATGGGAACTGCCAGAACCAGGTTTCTACAGTTATGTAGGGATTTTCACCCTTACAATACTTTATCCAGTCACTTGACCGAAACCCAAAATTATAAATCTTATTCTTGTTTATTCATTCAAGGTAACAATATACTTATCCATTGATATATATCACAATATTTAACATAAAGCATTATTGCATATTTAATCCATTAGAGATGTGACACATCTATATATGAGTTATTCAAAATAGAGACTATTCGACATTATTAGGTCCACTTAAAACACAACATACATGCACTCGACATAAACATAAATATCATAGACACACATACACAATATTTAGCGTGGAAACCCATCCGAGAAAAACCAAAAAGGTGCTCTTCATCTGGAATGAGAAATAGGCTAGCATATTTGGTCTACGCAGGATGCTTCTAGAATATTCTTTAGATATTCTTTCTAATTCAAACATATTTCTCTCCTCTCATGCTCTCTGGTTTTGGGTCTATGCATTTCTTCTCTTCTTCTCACAATTGTCAATCTGCACACATCCTAGATCGATCCTCTTTCTAAGCATCTCTCTTCTCTTTCAACCTAGACCAACCCGCATATAACTTGGGTTCATGCTTTTATAAGCCTTACGGATTTTACAATTCTTGATCCAACCATTAACCCAGTCACAACTATCAGTTAACAGACCATCTTTCTATTTCGATATATTCAGTTACATCTCAAAATAGGCACTATCGGCCCAAAAATACAATTATGCTTTATTACTAAAAGCAAACTTTTAGTCTAACTAACTCTTTCCAAAACTAGTCAAACTCTGCTTTTCGACTGCTTTATTTTGTTCAACCTCCTATCACACTTCTGCTTCTCTCTTCTTCACGTTTTCCACAAGTTCGAAACTGTAGTGTTCCATCTAATTTCTGCAATTGCACTACGCCTCCTAAAGTGATCTAAATGATAACATATAGTCCCAACCAATGTGTTATAAGCTTGCCAGGATGCTTAAAATAAATAATCTTGTACAAAAGAACAAGTTCTTTGACCCAAAATCGCTTACTCTTGTTATGTTGATCACACCAAGCTTTCTGTTACATCATATCAACATTTTGATGATAGCCTGCGACAAACCTATCTTCTTCCAATTGCACAAGCTGCAACAATATTTTTTCGACAACTCCAACATCAGTCATTTCAATAATCACGACTATCCTTATATTGGTTACAATATATTCCATCGGCATGACAACCTCTTGTCCATAAACAAGTCGAAATGGAGTTTGTCCTGTCAACTTCTTACAGGTCATGCAATATGCCCATAGCACCGTGGATACTTTATGGTCCCAATCATCTCTTTGAATATTGTAGATCTTTTTTCAATGCATTCTCTAGGATTTTGTTGAATGCCTCGACAACACCATTCACTTGTAGGTGATATGGTGTCATATTCTTTTGCTGGATCTGGAATTCTTTAGTTAATTCGTTAATCAACGGATTGACAAAATGTGTGCCCTGATCACTTGTAAAATTCTTTGGGCATCAAAATCTAGTTACAACATTGTTGAACAAAAATTTTGCAGCAATCGTAGCAGTACAATCCTTGACTAACGTTGCTTCATCCCATATAGTTAAGAAATTTGTTGCAATGATAATGTATCATGCACCTGTTCTCTTCCCCAATGGATTAATAGGTCTGACAAAATCAATAAATCATATGTTGAATGCTTGTAAATTTATCTACGGTATTAGAGGCATTTCACCTCGTCATGACAAATTTCTTGTTCTTTGGAAGATATCACATCTACGACAATATTCTCTCGCATATGCATGCATAGTGGGCCACCACAATCCTACCTGTAATGTCTTACATATAGTATATTTTTTGGTATAATGGCATTTTGCAACACCACTGTGTGTCTCATTCAATATCATTGGTCGCTCATGCTCCAAAACACGTCTATGAAGAATTTCATCTAGTCTAATTTTGTATAACTGTCCAACTATTCACTGGAAATTTTCAGCTTTGACAACTAACTATTTCTTCTACACTATAGTGAATCTAGTTTGTGCATATAATGTGCTCAAGAAGTGTATAATATATCTGTAATGGTCATTGAATATCTTAACCACAAATAATTGTGCATCTGGAAGACTATCGTCAAGATTAACAGGTTCTTCGCCACTTTTTAGCCTCAATATATGCTCAGGTCCTGAATTCAGTCGATCAGGTTTAACAATGATCTCGAAATCAAATTCTTGGAAGAGGAGAAGCCATCGATAGATATTCCCCCCAACACTAGCTTGTTGACCAGGTATTTCAAAGCAGAATAGTATGTGAACATATTGAAATGTCCACCTAGGAGATAGTGTCGAAAATTTGAAGTGCATACACCATATATATAAGCCTTCTCTTCCAATTGTGGTGTAATTCTTCTCTACGGTTGACAATTTTCTGCTAGAAAAGGAAATAGGATGATCAATAGCCCCATCACTTGGTTGCATGAGTACAATGTCAAGCATGACAAATGATGCATTGACGTGTACATGAAACTCTTTCTTCAAGTCTGGAAAAACAAGGATGGGTGTTGTAACCAGCTTATTCTTCAGGAGATCCAGACTCTCTTGGCATTGTTCCATCCACTGAAACTTAACATCCTTCTTTTGTAATTTCTCAATGGGAGTAGTCACTTCTACATATCCTCTGATAAAATTCAGAAAATACCTTGTATGTCCCAGAGTTCTCAACTATTTTACTATCGCGAGTGGTGGTAGGTTGATGATGATCAAAATTTTAGCATGATTGACCAAGACTTCATCGCGACAAACCACATGACCCACCATAATTCCAAACGGGGCACAAAAATTACATTTCTTTAGATTCAAAAAAAATTGATGCTGTCGACACTGCTCCAACATCATAGTGAGGCTCTCAATATGATCTTTTATGAGCCCAAATACAGTCCAGTCATCAAATTAGACCTCAAGAAACTAATGAATAAAATCCCTCAAAGCAACCACTACTGTCTTAAAAAAAATAGCAGGAGTGTTCTTGAGTCCAAAGTGCATGACCATATACTAGAAACAACCCCACTCCGTTGTAAAGATGGTCTTCTGTTGATCTTCCTTCGCGGTCCTTATTTGATGGTAGCCAACAAACTCATCAGTAAATGAATACACTTCTTGACCTTCGACACTCTCTAATACCTCATCTATAAATGGAGTTGGAAATGGGTCATGTAAGCAGGCATCATTTAGTTTCCTTGGGTTGACATAGATACGTACTTAACTAGCAGTCATTTTATATTGCACTACCATTGGAATTATCCACTAAGGTTCTTCAATAGGTTCTATGATACCCGCATCGAACATTTTATCTAACTTTGTCTTAAATTTTTCTCTATACCTCGGTTTCAATCGGTACAGTCGCTGCTTAACGGGATTTGCGTCGAGCTTCAATGGGATCTTCATTTCTCCAAGATCTCCGAAAATGCCTTTCATCTTTGAAAATTTCATGGGAAATAGATCCTAAAATTCACGTAATAAATTTGTGATCTTCCCAATAGTCTCATCATCCCAATAATCTCCAATATTTGAGAGCTTTGGATTTTCTGGAGACCCAATATTTATTTTCTTGATTTTTAACGAATTCAGAAATTTGTCGCTCGATACACCCGATCCTTCCACCGCGTGAGTGGATTTAGATTGAGGAATGTTTATATCACGGGGATCATCATCATCTAGTTCACTTGTTACATTATAGCACTCCATCCAGTGTTGGATTGTTGCGTTGCTCTGATTAAAATTTTTCATTGATACAAGAATATCCTCAAAAATTTACTCTTAATTATTTGTAGACTCAACATTAATCGACAGATGATCATCAACAAATTGAAACGTCTAGGTAAAACTTGTAGCTAATTATTCCCATTCTACCATCCCTCGACGCAGCTCGAATGATGTATACAAGTTCTATGGTATCATGTCCAATGTGTGTACAAATTGATGGACCCATTCCTATTGCGGACATGCCTTCCATGTCGCATGACAATATTCTATGTGCTCAACAGGAATAATCAATCCTATGTACTTCTGGTTAGTGTACATCCCCTTTTCTCTAGATCAAAATTCCATTGATTTTCAACATTGGTTCCATTCTGAGATAGATTGTTTATGTGCTACCCACCATATGGCAGGCGTAGCCTTCAATACAAAGTCCAAAGCTGATAGTCGCCGAGGTTCTATCACTTTTTATTCAATGTCAGAAAAGAGTCCAGTTTGGGCAAGCCCTCATAAGTAGGTAGATCACATACCTAAATACCTACCCCTCACATGGATTGTGTAATTCTTGCACATATTCTCATGGACACTTCATGGAATCGGTTTTGCCAATTTTTTAGAGCTTCTCTAGAATCCGATGTGCAGGAACTAATGCTTCGCCAACTGAGTTTTCATCGGTTGTTGGATTCAAATAATCATCCATTGCAAAATTAATGTAATAGATGTGGTCTAGATATCCACCCCATCGTTCACTATTCACTTGTTTGACATACCTCTAGCCTTCTATAGGATCGAGCGGTGCGACCACCCTTAGTTCTTCATCTTCAAATGTGGGTATCATTTTCTTGAAATTGATGATAGTTTGGTTATTAATGGCCCAATCAATCCCCAAAAGCGCAAGATATGGATTCGTATCATCAACAATGTTGATCACCTCAAAGTCATCATAAGCGTAAAGTCCTTCTACCTTGACATGAACTTGAGTTAGTCGACCGATAGGTAAAACTTTTGATTGATCTGCTAGTCTAAGTTGTATATGAGACCATACTAGTCTCAACTTTCCCATACTCTCTGAAGTTTGTCTCATAATAATGTTCACATCGGAGCCCAAGTCTAGGATAATATAGTCCATTTCATAATCTCCTATCTAGGCGGTCATTCTCACTTCACTACCAGTCTTCAATATTTTCCCAATATGATTAACCTTTCTTTCTAGTTGCACCTCTTCTTGAGGTTCTTCAGTCAAACCTGTCAATTCTGCTACAACATCTTTATCTTGGATTAGTGCTAAACAACTTTTAAAGAACTCTTTTAATTTACTGACCTTTCCTGCCGGTTTATGTCGAAATAGCTGATCAAATATCTTAGGCATCTCCAAGAATGGTCATTAGACAGTATAGTTGTAGAGGTCAACACTTGATTTCTGTCAACGAATTCTTGTCATGTGTCCATAAATACTTCTTTTTCTTTGTGGAAGTCGAATGGTACTTTATTTTGTGTTGTCGATCATACTTGCAGTTGTCTGTATAGTGCTTCTTGATCAGCTTCGGTCGCAACACCTCCTCTAGTCATGACAACAATACTTGGTTCCCTTGGTTCAACATAGATACTTTTGTATATTCGGGTTGGGATTCTGAGGTGGATTTTGATTTCCCACATTCTTGGCTTGCCATTTGATAATCAACTGAGGGAACTCTTCGACTGTATGGTAAAAATATTTACAATACGGACAGATCGTAGTAGGATTTGTGCAATCCTTGGAAAAGTGTCCAAGTTGTCCACAATTATAACATATCACTTGGCCTATTCCGAGACCAAATCCTCCTCGTCATCCTTGACCTCTGAAATTCCACCCCCCTTGGTTGAGAGTATTGTGCTTGAGGGTACTGAGGCTGATCATATTGATTCTATGGATATTGTGCATGAGGGTACTGGTTTTGACAAAACTGAGCCCGAGCTCGCTCAACATGCGTATGTTCATCATTCTTCATCATGTATGTGTCGATTGTTTTCTCTTGCAATAGTTGATATGCTTTGCAATCTTTCTTACCGTGGCCCAACAACCGACAAAATTTATAGTATAGACTAGTTGGTGCACTTATGATTCTATGTAAATATAAGCATTCTTCTAACCAATGTCCTCTAGTATGACATAATCGACACCAAGGCATTCCTTGTGTATTCATCAGATTTGGTGCTCCTGATGCAACATAATTCATAAGCACCGAGAAATTATATTTATGATTCCCTTTGATTATTCATTTGGTACACCATAGTTCTTTTTGTACTTCCTTTCCTTTCTTGATATCCCGAAATTGTAGTGTAAGGTTGGCTAGTTGCGACTAGATTTGCATCATTCCTGCATCAGTTTCTCCAACTGGCAAGGCTTCTAATTTCATAGCTAGTTCCAAAGCCTCGCTCTGAGATAGGATTTTTTGTTGCATTAATGGCACACATGTATGTGGAAACATCACAACAATAAACCATTCTTTGTGTTGGATGTCCAACATTTGAAAACTTACTTTGGCCATCAAAGTCTTGAATCTTTGGTTGAAGTCCCAAACAGACTCCGTAGGTAACTATTTAATTTCTATCAACTCCGTAATGCACTACGACTTAGATTTTGGTTTCTTAAACTCATCTATGAATCCTATCTGTATCTTATCCAATGTCTTTTGAGCAATTCTTGGAGGAACTATAGAGAATTTCATGTACTAATTGAGTGCACGATCTCAAGGGTCGTGATCATCTGAGATTTCTTTATGGATTCGTATTGGACCTATTGTACGAACCATACAACTTTGCATAGAGACCAGTTTTTCTTAGGGTATTCTAACCCATTTCCATTAAATATTGGCAACTTTATATCGTTCCCAGCTATTCTGTTTACTCTTGGTACTGTTGAATTAAAAATTCTGCTAGTGGGAGTTCCCTGATTGCTAGTTCCACTATTAATGTTAGTCGGGTTAGCAAAACCACCAGCTGATCTTTTTCTCGATCTTACCTTGGGTGATGGGGTCACAAGTATGTTGTAATATTGACCTGGATCTAGTGGTTATTCTTCTTTGGCTTCCTAGGATGTTAGATGACCTACTCCTCTTCTTCGTCACAAGATCCTCCCTCAAGGTGCGACGTAAATTCATAGTCCTCTCCTCTGGTTGCACTACAAATTCCTCCTCTTGTCGCAGCCTTTTTTCTATTCCTCAACTGAAATATTTTTCCACTCCTTAGGCATCCACTTTCTAATTCAATCTCATTATTACTAGAAAACATCTCAGTTTGTATCCACCCATTATGCTCACAATATTTCTTATGAAATATTCTAGGTCTCCGCACAAAAATGTTTACTCATTGAATTCCATTCTTAGAATCCCTTTTTCACACACCATCATCTTAAGCTTTCAGATATCGACCTCGTGGTCCTTGGAAAAATTCTCTTTTTGTTTCATTATATGAGTTTATCAAATTGAGTGCAATTTCTGTGATATATCCTCCCAAAATACTATCGACCCATAAATAAACAACCCTAGATATAGGATTACTAGTTCTTTTCAACCTCTGGATCAGCGCAAGGCTCCACTCTATCGACTCTCCTCCTTGGAAATTTTTCTTTTGGTTTGCTAGCTTTGACAACCACTCATGCAATGCATTGGGAAATTTGCTAAAGAAAATTTCATGAATGTCTATGTAAAGGTATCGTTCCAACCACTCAGTCGGGATCCACCGTGATCCTTCATTTTCTTCTTGTGCAAACTCTAGTGCTTTATAATCGACCCAACCTTGAATTTTCGGCTTCATCGGACACCAAAACATATCCCCACCAGAATGATCCACAATCCCGAGAACAAAACCATTTGTTAGCGTACTTTCGATCAACCCAGGTTCATATCCCTCGTTTGTCAACAAAGCCTAAGATATCGGCTCGACAGAGTAGGACTATGTCGGCAACACCTGCGACACAAATGTAATCTCACCCAAGATATCTTTATGGGAACTGCCAAAACCAGGTTTCTACAGTTATGTGGGGATTTTCACCCTTACAATACTTTATCTAGTCACTCGACTGAAACCCAAAATTATACTTCTTATTCTTGTTTATTCATTCAAGATAACAGTCTACTTATCCGTCGACATACATCGCAGTATTTAACATAAAGCATTATCACAGATTTAATCCATTAGAGTTGCGACACATCTATATATGAGTTATTCAGAACAGAGGCTGTGCGACATATTCAGATCAGCTTCATTCACAACAAACATGCCCTCGACATAAACATAAATATCACAGACACACAAAGACAAGATTTAACGTGGAAACCCATCTGGGAAAAACCACAAAGGTGCTCTTCATTAGCATGATAAATCTGACAGCATCTTTAGTATGTGCAAGACGCTTGCAAAATCTTATTTAGATATTTTTTCCAATTCAGACATATTTCTCTCCTCTCATGTTCTCTAGTTTTCAATCTGTATTTGTTCTCTTCTTCTCTCAACTCTCGATCCGCACACAACCTGGATTGATCCTCTTTCTAAGCAACTCTCTTCTCTTTCAAACTAGACCAACCCACACAATACTTGGGTTCATGCTTTTATAAGCCTTACATCTTTTACAATTCTTGATCCAACTGTCAACTTAAACACAACTGCCAGTTGGCATGTTGTCCTTCTATTTCGATACATTCAATTACATCTCAAAATAGGCATTATAGGCCCAAAAATACAATTGTGCTTTATTACTAAAAGCAAGCTTTTAGTCTAACTAACTCTTTCCAAAACTAGTCGAACTTTGCTTTTCGACTGCTTTATTCTTCTTCTGTCGCGGTTGATTCCATCGCAGCTCCTTCCATCACAACTCCTTTTATTGCAACTCCTTCCTATCTTGCGACCGAAACCTTTATTCTCCCAACCAGAATTCTAGCTAACTTTTCCTAGGGCCAACACTTAGCCATCCTCAGGATTTTCCCATAGGTTAAGCATGCACCTGATGTTAGAAGGGTGGTAGAAGAAGAGATTGATAAATCCAGAAGTTGGGTTTATTTTGACGGAGCCTTACAAGGAGATATTGCAATAAGAGGTGCTAGAGGTTTAAAATATATTTCAAATCATCATTCATACAATTGCACAACATGGATGGGGGAGAGCACTAATAATAAGGTTGAATTGTTGGCGTTAAAAATGATTAGGGCAGTTGCTCTCTCAAAAGGTATTAATAGGCTATAGGTTTTTGGAGATTCCAAACTTGTGGTGGATTGGATGTGATTCCAAAGGGCTACCAAGAGCATTTACTTAGTGGTCATTTACGAAGAACTGTTATATATCAACGGATTATTTCAAAATATTAGTTTTCAACACATTTTTGTGAAAGGAATGTGCAGGTAGATTCTCTTTCGAAGCAAGGACTACAACTAACAAAGAGTTCCTAGAAGTTATAGGAACACAATGGTGACAAACTATAAGAGCTTGACCCTGACCCAATGCTCATTTAATGATGGTGGGAGACTGTTTGGCCTCAGATTACAATCACTTATTTTTTGGCTCCATATGATGATCATAGTATCATATGAATATGTGAAGGATTTCAGTATGGACTACATAGTTTTAAAAATATTGTAGTTGATCTTTTTAATATGATGTAAATCTTTTAAGAATTCTCCTAAATAGAGGTGTCGTTTTAAAATGATTCCCTGTTCGAATGTATATGAAACAATCAATGGTTAATTGCGAGATAAAACACAACGTTGTCTCTGCACTATGTAATTTATTACCTTTTTAATAAATTACACATTTTCTTATGAAAAAAATACATAAATTAATTTTAAGTTAACACAATTATTTCCACACTTATTAAACACTTATATCAAGCATGGAATTTCAAATCTACTACGCCTGTCAAACTAATATTTGATGACAGTCTTGTATTTTTTATGCGTGTCACCTTACGTTTTATGCATGTACATAAGTGTCAACATTTGTTTTCATTTTTATATGAGATTTTAGTTTAACACTTTTTTAATATTTGTAAATTTTAACTTGGTATAAATTTTAACTACTAATCATATAAAAAAATAGACCAAACCTCAGGAGTCAACTCAAACATATCATAAAAACCATATATAAAACATATGATTTAAAAACAAATCTATAAAAAAACCAATACTAATACTAAATTAGCTAATATCATGAAACATCAATTAAAACTTAAATTTTTTTTTATATATTTGATAACCAACAATGATAACACTTAAATATTTATATTTATTTTATTTATAACCAACAATAATATAATAACCTTGTTATTCTAATTACAATTTTTTTTAGTAAAAAAATTTGTACATTTCTTTAAAAATAGAATAATTATAATTTATTTATACCAACATATTTATTATTATTTGATAAATCTTTATAAAAAAAAATCTATACAACTTAACATTTTTTTAATTTTAAAAGATTTGTAAATTTCTCTAAAAATAGAATAATTGTTTTCTAATTATACCCATATATCATTTTTAAATTTTTAAATATTTGTATATTTATGTAAAAATAGAATAATTGTATTATAATTATACCAATATATTGGATAATTAAGCATTTTAAAATAAAAAAATTTATACAATTTTCTCCTTAGATAGTAAAATAGATAATAAAATAAACAAAATTCTAAAAAATAAATATTAATTACAATCTGTAAGTATGGTTTAACAAAATTCTAAAAAATAAATATTAATTACAATCTGTAAGTATGGTTTGGCACACATAGGTATTCTACAACTGGCATTGGTTTGCTACCTTAGAATTTGAGGATTTCAACAATGTTCAAGTTGCATATTTCCATTGCTCAAATCATCATTCTTGTTATGATTTAGAAATTGCTTTATTCTTTGATATAGAAGTTTGTTGGATCAAAATACAATTTGTGATTGGAAATTTGGGGCAAGTTGTATCTGCAACACTCAAGTTATCTTATTTATGTTTGAATTTAGCAAATATATTTATGTTTGAATTTCACAGATATATAATTCTTGCAAGCCTAATTTGTTTTTTTTTTCAAATTGCCATTCCAATAAATTGAACTTATTAGAAAATGTTACAATTGATAATTTTTAAGATAGGATTCATATTGGATTCATATAAAAAAACTGGCAAAATGACTTCCATTTATCCCACCTGACAAATTGTTTCTCCATTTATACCAAAAATAAGAAAGTGGGATATTTTTGTTCAAAAGGACTTTGACACTTTAGTATAACATCAATATGGCAGCAAATCATGTAGCAAAGACTATGCATAGCGATGTGGAAAGATCTATGGCTATTACAGTAAAGATACCGATAAGGAAAAAGAAGGAAGGGAAAGAGGAGACCAGTTCAGTAAAGAAGGGAAAGAGGAGAAAAGTAAAGATAGTTGTAAGGAAAGGAAAGGCCTTCAATGAGACATGTTTTTAAAAAAAAACATAAAGTAGGGGTATTTTTTTTACTCCCCTCAAATGTTACTTTCCAAGTTTAGAGTGTGTAATCATCCAAGTACTTGTATGTATTTGATAAAGTGCATGCATTAGTATTCAACAAATGAACATATTCAGCCATCCCTATCTGGCAAACTGGAACTTATTTGGCAAACTTTCCCACACATTACAGTTTGATCCAACAAACTTTTGTTTATGCATAGTCGCAATCAGATAAAGCCCTACTTTATTAGAGCACGTGAAGCGTGACATCTTCTTTCGCAGCTAGTTTGGTTTGCATGTTTTTCTATAGAATTTTGCAGATTCTAGTTGATCCATAAACTATCAAACCCTTCATACAAAAAAAACTATATTTTATACATTTGGATGCATTAAACTAGGTCTGAAACTCAATTTTCATTCAAATTTATTATCATAAATTTCACTTAAAAAGGCAAATCTGAATTAGATTCATTTTAAATAAATATTAGGTATCAAACCCTTCATACAAAAAAACTATATTCTATACATTTGGATGCATGAAACCAGGTCTGAAACTCAATTTTATGTCAAAATTATTATCATAAATTTCACTTAAAAAGACAAATTTGAATCCGATTCATTTTAGATAAAGATTAGGTAGGGAAGAAGATGGAATTTCAGAAAATAATGAGCCATAAAACCACCATTGCAGGGCGGTTGCAATTGTGAATGCTTACCTTCTTATGCTTGTATTCTTGGTAAGTTGGTGGCCACTGGCAGCTGCTTTGATGTTCTGGCTCATGGAACTGATGAAATTGAGCGGGAAGGATTGTAACCTATTTCGACTGGACTTGAGGTCTCCAGGCTTCGTCTCTCTCTCCACCCTGACTCCATTAGCTCATAATCTAACGATATTAACATTGTTGAAGCTGCATATTTTGGTTGCTCAAATCATCATTTTGGTTATGATTCAAAATTTGGATTGTCCTTTGAAATATAAGTTTGCTGAGTCAGAATGTAATTTGTGATTGAGAATTTGGGATTAAACAAATTGTATTCAACCATCCCTATCTCGTAAACTTAAAATACTCAGAGAATTGTGAGTCAGAGACTAAGGAGTGGCTTCAAACTCGCAGCTAGCAGGATGCTGCTGTCTGCATCTACCAAACACTTCCAAGCCATTAATTCCATTAATACTTTGGTACCCATGTTTAATTGCACCAAGAGTGCCATGCTAGCAGGTACTAGCATTTATGACGGTTCTTAGACACAACGAGACGTCAAATTGATAGTCCTCATTTCCTCATACACGTAAACGCTGACGTGTTAAATCTAATCTTACCTATCAAATACGTTTCAATTTTTTTTTCAGAAGAAAAAAGCCTATCCTTGTTATTCATATTGAATCAAAGGGCATCTATTGTGCCTTCCCAGAGTATGGGTTACATACAAGATCATGAGTGCTGTGTGAAGCCAATCAGTTACATCAAGAATGGTAAACATTCCAGGTGAGTAAGTAAGGGGTATAGAGCAGAAACTACATACTTTCCCATCAGTAATAGTGATGTCTTTTATGGCCCTATATGCCGTGAACCAAGAAGATAGCTGCACCTTCTAAAAGAGTCCGCTCCAATACTAATCACAAGGTGCCATAAAAGAGAGGATCCTGCACCGGGCTCAAAAGAGCATAAACTTGTCATGTGAGGTCAACTGACCATCATAAAATTCAGAATAGAATCCTGATCCCGAAGCAAAAGTTAGGGCTTTTTTAGAGAGGTTGTTCGCTATATGGTTGTGTTCACGGTAAACATGGCCAAAAGACAGCTCAAGGAAGCAGGTGCTTAGCTTCCTAATGTCCATACACCAGTGCACAAGATTAGGCGGTGTGAGGGAAGCCGTACCCGTTGCCCAGTTGATGATGACAGATGAGTCACCGAATACCTAGATCTTGGGTAACCCCATCATTTGGGAAGTATGCAGTAGGGCCCAGAGCCCAATTAATTCTGCTCTCGTATTGGTACTGAGACCAACCCCCAAAGCAAACTCATAGGAGTGTACTTCATTCAGATGTAAGCAGAATCCAACCCCGCCAGTATTATCAACTGCAGCACCATCAAAAAAGCCACAAGGGTATGATAGAGAGGGACTAGAACCAATATTCCTTATCTTTTTTGTTCTGATAGCAGAAGGATAGTAGAGATGCGCGCTATGAACAATCTGGTGGAGCATACTGATAACCGAGAAGGATTTTCTGTAAAAAATGGAAGAGTTTCTAGCTCTCCATAGAGTCCACATAGCAATGAAAGGGATGTGACAGTTTCCCGAGGATACAGGAAAGGTGCTTGTCCACAAATCTAAAAAGAGCTGATATTATCTGACATGAGAGAGGGAGTCAATTGGAGCTGATCAGAGATGACAGAGAGAAGATTTTTCCAGATTGCACAAGAATTGAAGACATGCTCAGCATTCTCTAAATCCTTTTTACAGAGGACACAAAGGCCAGGCCCCGACCATCCTCTTTTTTGAAGATTGTCCCAGGTCAATAGTTTGTTCCCCAGGAGTAACTAGATAAAGCAACATATCTTCATGGGAAGAGAACTATTCCATACAATATCCAGAATTCTGCTACCCAACTGTGGGGACAAAGTTGTAGCAATACTATCATAAATCGATTTGGCCGTAACCAATCCCCCAGTTCTTTTGTAATACCAGGTCATAGCATCAGGCATATTAACAAGACGAAGGCCACATGTTTCAAGACTTTTGATGAAGGAGTTCCATGCTTCCTTCCAACTTCCTCCTACACCAAGTTCCTCTGCAGTATACCAATATTTATGTGCATCCGGGAGTGAATTGCGGGCCTGAGCGAGAGTTGTAATGTTCACATCAGCTAAATACTCACAGAGTTCACGGGGTAATATGTAGGAGTTATTTATACCCACAATCGGATCAATACCGAGCTGGACATTATTGCCATTGCCTACCTACTAGGCCAGATGTCTGCCAAGCCACGGGAGAGTATGCAGGAAGCCTCTCCAAATTGCAGATGCTCCACGTGTCTAAAAATTCTTATCTCTAATCCAAGATTCGACAGAACCACCCTTCAAATACTTGCAGAAAATAACCCTGTGCCATAAACCATCATTATGGAGTACCCACCATAAATTCTTTAGTCTAAGGGCAATGCTAAACCAGGCCAGATTTTTAATGCCCCATCCACCATGACATTTAGGCCAGGATAATGAAAGCCAGCTGGTCAAGTGATATCGATGATTGTGTTCCGATGATCCCCAGAGATAATCAAACGCCAGACTCCTGAGCTTGTTTAATATAGAGATAGGTATAAGTGCAAGGCCCATCCAGTAAACCAAAATACTAGTTAAAACCGCTTGCACCAGGGTCAGCTGGCCACCTAGTGAAAGGAGTTTATGTGACCAATGAGAGATCCTGTGTTCAAATCTTTATCAAATACGTTTCAATTTACCAAATATGTCTCACAAGACGTCAAATTCCATATTCTCATTTTAATTAAAAATGAATCAAACCATTCCCTTATCATTACTTATTGTTTTTTCCGATTTTTAAGAAAAATAAAACCCACTCATACTTACAAGTGGGACCCACTTATAATAACCTTTATAATAATTTTCTTATATTATTTGAAATGATTACTATCCTTGTACTATCCAGTCTTGAATACTTGACACTTATGTTAAACGATTCCATGGATTAACCAAGGTACTTATTACCAGTTATGTTTACAATACATATATTTTTTAAAACTTTTGATAATGACAAATGTATTGCATGCATATACCTATAAATGTATCAACCAAACTATGCACTATATTTGACAAGTGTGTTACACTTTTTCCAAAGTATACGTGGGCTGTTCTTATCACTTTATTCCTTAAAACTATTATGTGCAGTCACTTAAAACACACTACCAAAAAAAATTCAGAAACAATTTTTTTATATACAGTAAAATATCAATTACCAAATTTCATAATATAATGTTATGCTAGGTATGAAATTAATTATTTTAAAACATAAAACTTAAATCATTGTTAATTTAAATATGTGAAATGAATATAATTCTTTGTTAATTAAACTTAAATATTAATTATTATTTAAAGACTAATCTATAATTAATAATTACCAATAGAAATTAAATATCTATATAAAATCTAAATAACTTTTAATTTATTTTGGGGAAAAATCCAAATGAAACGATCATAATTATTAATTATTATAAGGACACTCATTAGTATATACATTTAATAAAAAGTTTGACCGCTGTATGATGAGACGCCAAAATCATTTTGAAAATAATAGATATTAAAAAAAATTTAACAATTAAACAGTGATAATACTAATTATGTTCTTAAGTAAATATTTATTACTAATGAGACAACATTATGGAATGAGAGGTCCACTAACACACAAACACCATCAATTACCACCTTTTGTGACGCGCCGTGGAATATGAATAAATGGGTACAAGGTGAATTGATATTACACTGCAATGTGCATGATATTTTTGAGAGTTCACGGGCTTGAACAAAACAAGGGATTGTAATTTATTGTTTTTATTTTTTCTTTTGGCGGACTTTTCTATCCCGAGGCGAACCTCTGCGCCGTTTCCTCCAACGGACACCCACTTACTTCACATTTGAATTGCATTTTTCCAAGAAATTTGACCCCAAAAACAGCTTATCAGCTTGAGGCATTTGGTGATCTCTGTACACAATTCCTTACACATCAGCCACAACAGTTGCCAGGAAAATAGGAAAAAAGCAGCCATGGAAAGCTTCGAGGACAAGGCTCAACAGAGAACAAGGTATGTATGTATGTCATGGTGTTGTATATATTCAATATCAGAATGCATTTCACTGTGTTATGGAATTTACAGCTCTGGGTTTTCATATCATAATTGCTGAACTAGGTATCCATTCTCAGTAGAAGTGTATTTTCATGTAGTTGTTACATAGAGCAATAGCATTAGATGACACAAGGCAATTCTTCGTGCGGTTAGCACATTACTACTATATTAGACAGTCAAGGACAGAAAGCATATAGATACTAGTAATTCGTGCAGTTTTGCCATTGCTGGTTTCAGATATACGGTAAGTATCTCAATAATGATAGATATTCAATTTCACAATGATTTTGCTGATGCATGAATGACACATGACATGCTCAATGCAAAAGGCATTCTAATGTAATTTTTACATGACTGGTAATAGATACTATTCCATGTCAGAAGGTATTTCATGTAGTTGTAATATCAGCAATTTTTTATATTCAGTTTTCAGCAGGTGTTTTGGGAAGACATGAGATGAATGAGCATTAGATACCCACTTCAAGGGTATTTCATGTAGTTGTAATGTCAGCAGTTTTGGATATTCAGTTTCAGCAGGTGTTTTGGGGAGTTATTAGATGATCGAGTATGAGAAATCCAATTGCATATATGATCTTATTTTCGTAAATGTGTTTACAGAGTAAGACTCGGTGGTGTTTTGGGCATTTATTAGACGAATGAGTATTATATACCCACCTGGATATTTCATGTAGTTGCATGTCAGTAGCTTTAGATATTCAGTTTAAGCAGGTGTTTTGTGAAGTTATTAGATGATTGAGTATAAGATACCCAATTGCATATAGGATCTTATTTTTATAGAATGTGTTTACAGGCTAAGACTTGGAAGTGTTTTGGGTAGTTATCAGATGAATGAGTATTATATACTCAATTGGATATATGTTCTTATATTTGTAGTTGTGTTTACGAATTAAGATTCAGAGGCGTTTTAGGCAGTTATTAGATGAACGAGTTTTAAATACCCACTTGGGTATTTCATGTAGTTGTAATGTCAGCAGTTTTAGACATTCAGTCTGTGCATATTTTTTGGGCAGTTATTAGATGATTGAGTATAAGATACCCAATTGCATATATGATCTTAATTTCTGTAAATGTGTTTACATATTAAGTCTCCCTCCGACTTGTTTTGGGTGGTTATTAGACGAATGCGTACTTTATACCCACTTGGGTATTTCATGTAGCTGTATATCAGTAGTTCTAGATATTCAGTTTAAGTAGGTGTTTTGTGAAGTTATGAGATGATTGAGTATGAGATACCCAATTGCATATAGACTCTTATTTTCGTAGATTTATTTAAGTTAAAGGATTTCAAGTGTTTTGGGCAGTTATCAGATGATTGAGTATTAGATACCCCATTGGATATATGATCTAAGTTTTGCAGGTTGGTTTACAGAGTAAGACTGGGACTTGAAGGAGGGTATCAGCATGAAGACTGCAGCGGTGCAAACTTCTGGTGAGCAAGAGTGTGAAAGCACTCAGATCAATGAACCTGAGATGGATATGCCCATAGCCAAGAGGACAAGGGCAGCTCAGAGAGCAAGGTGGCGAGAGCATTCCAAGAATGTGCACATGGAACAAGTAAGTGCCGCTGAGCTTCAAGCACCTTGGGTTCTTAACGGTGAGCAATCAAATCATTATGAGAAAGATGGAGAAACAGGGAGTTTTCATAGTAACAATTACGGAGGAGGCCAATGCAGTAAAAGTAGTACAATGTGCAGAGAGAGTATGCAGTTAAGGAGGGTTGATGTAAAGGTGCAAAGTCGAGGAAGGCTTAACAGGTGTGTCAGAAATTCTGCAAAAGGGCTGCAACTAAGGATTTTGGATTGTGGAATGAAGAAAATGCATGACAAGTCTCAACAATGGCTGAAAAACCACAGGAAGCAAAATGTTTTTGACAACGAGGAGCGGAATTATATTCAGGAATTGGTCAAGGTGGAGGTCCACAAACAGATTATGCAGCTTATGAATGTGATACCAGTGGGAAACAAGAAACAACCTTCACCAAAAAGTGTAAGGAGTAAAGGTTATTATCTTCGGAATTCCAGAAGGGAAGAACCTAGAAAGAGTGAAACCAGAGAAAAAAAGGGGCTTTCCCAATTGTCCTATGTAGAAGAGAAAGAGCTGGTGGTTGATTTAGGCTTAGATGAAGAAGAGAAGTTTGGCAATTTGGTTTTTGAGATAATTGAAGGTAAAGAGAGGCAAGGCCCACGAATTGAGAGTATAAAAAGACTGGAACCAGTTACAAAACAAGGCATTATGGAGACTGACAAGGATTATCATAGTGATGAAACTGGCTTTTGTATGGCGTTGGAAAAGGTCATGGAAGAAAAAATAGAAATCAGTGTCAACAATACCATGAAACAGAAGAAGAGCAAAAAAGCGGTTTTACCAAGCGTGGAGGAGACTGGCCTTCCTTTTCAAGATCTTGTGTTAGATACCCACAAAGGAGCAGAAACACCTTCAAAGCCTCAAGATCGTTCTGAAGATTCTCAAGAATTGATTGTCACAGATGGATCAGAGGCTGCTGCAGATTTAGATGAGATGTGGAAGAACATGGACCTGGCTTTAAAAGGAGACCTGCATAATTTGGCAAATACGGTAAAGAATCTGAAAGAACTTTGTTATTTATTCCAAACCATAACTTTTTGTAAACGAGACGTAGTTGTTAGAGTCACTAAAGTCACGAAGCTGAAACAGTGGAATTGTTTACAGAGATAGAATCCTACATAACACACCTTTATAAGTTTCTGATTTTGGATTGGATATACATTTATATCAGGAGATCTAATCCGTTCTTTATTCCCCTAATCCATTCTATAAGATAGGCATTTCCCCTATCCCCTGTATTAAGTTTCAATTTTCGCAAGAAGTTCTTTTACAGGAGCACAAATATTTTTGAGCTAATTTAATACAAAGCAGCAGAAAAATGGATGTCTTCTTTAATGAATAGAGCTCAACTTACCTTGTTAATTGCTTTCCAGATTGACATCGCCATGGCAGAAAAGGATAAACTCAAAAATCCAGATCATGAAATAGGTGAAGGCAATCGCACGGCAGAAAAGGATAAACTCAAAAATCCAGACCATGATATTGGTGAAGGGAATGGCATGGCAGAAAAGGATAAAGAAAAAAATCCAAGCCTTAATATGGGTAAAGGGAATGGCATGGAAGAAAAGGATAAACTCAAAAGTCTAGGCTGTGATATGAGTGAAGGGAATGGAATGGCAAAAAAGGAAAAACTCAAAAATCGAGACCATAATATAGGCAAAGGGAATGGCATGGCGGAAAAGGATAAACTCAAAAATCCAGACCATGATATGGGTGAAGGGAATGGCATGGAAGAAAATTTCAAAATAAAAAATCCAGAGCATGACGTGGGTGAAGGAAATAGCATGGAAGAAAAGGACAAACTCAAGAATCTAGATCCTGATATGGGTGAAGGGAAAGGAATACAGATGCAACAGACAAAGTCAGAAGTTGTAGAGTGTAATGAGCAAAGCAGGGATTCAAATTTTCCTACCGTGACAAAAAATCCGGTAGAAGAAAACAATGCGAATAGTAATTTGAGACCAATGAAAAGGAGCAGAGAATCTGCACTGGCTGTTCAGGAAACTGAGTCACCTTTTGAACGTCTCTTGATGAATATCCAGAAAGAAGCAGAAATACCTTTAAAACTTAAAAATGTTTTCGAAGACCAGAAAATATCAGAAGAGAATAAAGATTTAGAGGATATGTGGAAGGACATGGAGCTGGCCTTAAAAGGAAACCTACTTAATTCAGACAGTTCAGTAAGTAATTCTAATGTTCACAAGTTCTGAGTGCAATTTATTTATTTTTTATTCTTAAAATTCCGGCAGAATGATTACTGAGTTGATATAATTAAGAAGCAGAAATCTGAAATGGTTGATCATTCAAACTATGTAGAACTGTATGCCAGATACATAACAATATTTGTTCTTTGGATTACACTGACTCAAGAAATGCATTATGCATAAAAGGTTCTTTACGGACTGAACATATTTCTCAAAACATCTGCCACTTTCGAGTTCTAGGAGGTAAAATTGAATTGGTGTGATTGAGAAGTTGTAGGTTTCCATTGTCTAACCTGACTGTAAGGCTTTCCATATAATGATCAGCTTTTCAGATCAAGGATAGCCGAGTATGGAATTGGTTTGAACTTTGTAGAGAGTGGAAATAGAATAGTTATTAGTTCTAGAATTTGAAGAGGCTGTTGATATGAAATACTTTGTGTTACTTAGTCCTCTGTACTGATTTTTGAAAAGTAGTCACTTAATATCAAATTTATGTTCTATCATCTTTCTATTATTAGAGCTTCCCTAATTATCTTCACAATATTTTTTTTTCTCCATGAACTGTCAGCTCCAAGAACTGTTGTACTAGGTATCTCAAATTTTAAACTTCTGATGGGGATAATTGCAGTGTTACACTAGGTGGGTAGTGTGTTCCCAACAATTCCCATGTTTCTGGGATGGGGAAACTCAGCGGGGGATGTTTCCCTATGTCCCCCTTTTGGGGAAACTCAGGGAGAGGCAGAGTGGAGGTTTACCTTTCGTGGGGGACTCCTGGGCACCCCCCAACAATTTTTGTTCAATGGTCTTAGCAAAAACCAATTTTTATTTTTTATTTTTTATAAAACACAAAAATATCAAACCCCTAAAGCAAATGTGAATATTTTTTTCATGTCTTCCTAGTTCATGTTTGTGATCAGTCATTGTTTATCATATATTTATTTTTTTGGATTTTGGACAGTGTCCACTGTCCCCTATGTCAGGGACAGTTTCAATCACTAAAATTGGTGGGTGTCTCTGTATGCCCCCTAGACATGTTTCCTCGTTCCTATGCCCCCCGTCCCAGAAACGTGGAGGATCATTGGATAACTGTGAGATTCTTTAATGTTGGCAAGCACTGATTTTAGTTACTTTCGATGCAGTTTCTGTGTTTTACTACACATTGTGAATTATGAATAATATCAGCAGTTTCTTCATTACAGGGCAGAAGGGAGATGAACCCATAGTTGGTTGCATTCCAGAAGCCTCCTGAATGTTTATAATAAAACCATAGTTTGAAGGATTCGAGGTCTAATGTGGATACAACTTGTCTGAGCATGTAATAGACAAGGACATTCTACTTGAGTTTAGTAATTTTTATAGCAACCCAAGTTTCATAAGTGCTCAAGTAAATAAACCATCCAATTATGAAACTGATAGTCATGTCCCAGTGAACAAATCTAAACTGTTCATTTCAATTGCTGCAACCTATGCCATTAAATTGCATGTAGGTTGCAACTGCAGTATTTGAACGTATTGCAGAAATATTTAACATTCACATCCAGAAATGCAACCAAAAAAAAAAGAATGCTTCTAGTCCTTGCCCCCTTAGAGGAATGTGCACCCTGCAACTTCTGCCCAAAGGAAACCCATTGTCTTTTCACACTCTTGAATATTGCTATTATAAGAACATCTTAAATCTCCATTCAGCCCTCTTGTGGAGGGAGAACCTTTGTCTAACATATTTCTAGGGTCGAGGAGTAGTGAATCCACACACTAAAATAGTGCCTATGACTACATGATGTTTAAACATGATATTCCTGCTTTCTAGGTTCTATAACAGCTCAGGAATCTGCATCATTTGCCATATATTGGTGCAAGAGGCACATACTTATAGGTGAAGAGCCACAATCAGATATCAAGCATGTATTTTCTCCTCTATGATGTTGATTAATTGTGTTTCATTTCTAACTTATGATCAAGAAATTATACTAGTTGAGTCATGGACCTCAGAAATAGAGCTTTAGAGAAGGCCATCACGAGGTTAGAAAGGTGCCCCTTTGATTTGTAACGGTTCCGCCTATGGCTGATGTGATTCATCAACACACATGCCTTTAATGTTTTAATATGCAAAATTTAAATGTTCTTATTTCTTATTGTGCTAGTTGTTTAACCTTGCTGTGATCTGTTTCTGACAAATTACTGCCGAGTAATATCAACCAGTCTTGCTGTGTAATTTTCTTATGACTGTACTATGGCTAACTTCAGATTTTACTGTCTATTAAGATAGGAAATACAAAGCATCAAACCCATGAAATCCCACATCACAGAACACATTTTTACCCTATAAACAAACCAGCATCAATGAGAAGGCTTTGCTTGTCTCCAAGAAATTTCAAAACGATGCAGATTATGACACAGACTGAACTAGAGCCTTGCTCCTATGCCAACATCTCAAAGGCTAAGGAGAGGTAACTACCTTAAATCTTCTCTCAATGTTTCACATCCTTTTTCCATGTTGAGTTTGTTGATGTTTGTAGCTACGTGAGGCGTCCTCACTAGCTAAGTCTGCCCCAAAAGAAAATAAGAAAAATTGTATTTTATTCTTCCAAGAAGAGAAGTCAGCCCAGGCAGATAGACAAGTCGGCCCTAGTGAAAAAGTTGGTCAGAAAACAAGTATAAATAGAGGGGATGCCCTCCTCATTTTGAAAAATTTCAAGAACCCCAACCCGGTTTCTGTTTCAGTGCTGCATATGGTTTAATGCCCAAACCCCATCATGCATGTACATTGAAAAATAAAAAATTTAACTGAAAAACATGAAACACATGAGATTTGTTTTCTTGTTTTGAACTCTGAAAATTTTATCAGCCCTAAACTCTTACTCTGAAATTTAAAACTCAGCCACACACATGAAAATTAAATGCTCAGGTTTTTGGTCAAATTGACCCAGGAAAAACCCTGAAGGGAAAACTTGTATGAGAGAAATTTTATTTTTTCTGACAAAATTTACAAATCAGAACAGCAGTACTTATCTCCCATATTTCTTCTTGAAATTCGTTCCAAACAGTCTCTGAATGACAAACAGGAAAATTCCAAACTTCTTCTCGAAATTCGTGCCCCGAAACCTGATGTATGGCCTCACACGTGCGGCCTAGGAAAGTGTGCAGACCTGCATCGATTTCTGTGCAATTAATGCAGCATTAAACCCAGAAAATCTGTACTGTACTGACAGCATTAAATGCTGTCAGTCACCTCGAAAAACGAGTTGTACATTGCCTCGGTTTTTGTGCCACTGTACAGTCTGAACCTGTATGGACTGTCTGGAAATTCATGCAGTTTAATGCAGCTGTACTTTGCCTTGGGAATCGTGTTGTATGGCCATCTCTTCCTCTGTTGTACGGTTTTGTCTTGAAAAGCGTGCCTCTTCTCCTCGGAAAATGTGCAAGGGTTTCTTCTCTCAGTTTTCTCTTGCTCCTCTCTCAAAATTCTCTTTTGTGAAAAGTAAACAAATGATCTCTCTTTGCCTTTCTCAAGCCCTTTTTGTTTGAGTAACTTCCACATATACATCAATGGCTTAGATTAAAAGCCAACTAAATGAGATCTAGGGCCCATCTCATTTGCTCATTAAAAATCACTTTTAGTTATTAAAATGAGAACTTAATGCACAACCACATTAATACTCATAAAGTCACTTTTAAAATATAAACTCAAACTCACATTAAAAATGTCACTTTATATAAAAGTCATTCACACCTTTTTAATTAGGCTAGGGACCACTTATTAGAGTGTTCTTGAATCTTGTCCACCCTAAGGCATGAGTGGACAAACACATCCTAGGTAAAAATTCAACACATTTGACATACACTCAAGCAATTCGCTCAAGTTCAAGGAGAAGTTTGCTCAAGCGAAGAACACAATTTTTGGGTTGTAGAAGACTTTTCTAGGTTCTCTATTGTTGGAGAGCTTTCTCCTTTGGCTCTAGGGTTTGTCTAGAGCTTGTCTATGCGATTATGCTTGTATCTGGATGTACTATTGTATTTTGAAATAATCTCTGAGTAAGAGAAGGTTGCTAGGTTTTCTCTCTTGTGGTCTCCTAGGATAAATTCTTTGTGTTTCTTTGCATGGTTATTCTTTCAGTGATCCTTACTTGTATATATTGCAATTAAAGTTGAAAGAGATGAAAATTATATTGCTATCTTAAAAATCTAACATGGTATCAGAGCAGTGCTAGAATAGACCATTCCCAGAAACTAGGGCATCTAGGTTTGGCCCCTTCTTTCCATAGATTTGATTGAAAAGTGTTCTTGGGAAACTCACCCTAGGAGGGCCGCACCTTTCTGTGGAGGCAACATCCAAATTTGTATAGTTTCAACTTTGACCTAATTTTTGCTAGAACTAGGAAATTAGGGTTTCAAATTTTGAGCTATTCTATCCACAAATTCTGAAGAAAAGGAGGGCTACTCAACTTTTCCTAGGAGGGTGCATCTCTCTGTGGAATCAATTTTTCCAAATTCAGGGTTTCATTTTTGACCTAGCTCCTGCTAGGGTTTCTGCAATAGATTTTAGATTTAAGATCTTCAGTCAAGATGGTTGTTGGAATTAGAGTAGAAGACAGATTGGAGGGAGTTTCAAATTTTCGATTTTGGAAGAGTAGGATGCTCATGCTCATAAATGAACATGATCTCAAGGATCATATACTCAGAAATATTCCAGAGCTAGAGGGAGCCCGAGAGAAATCAAGATTCAAGAAGAATGAAGCCACAACCATGAGGATTTTGATGGACTTTGTGAAAGATCATCTTGTACCTCTTATTGCAAGCCAGGGTATTGTGAAGAAGATGTATGATGCCTTGAAGAATCTATATGAGAATGAGAATCCTAGCAAAATTTTGGCCCTGAAAGATCAACTTCGTCAAGTGAAGTTCACAAAGGATGATTTAGTTTCTTCTTATTTCTTGAATATTGCTCAGATTAAAGATCAGCTAGCAGCTGTTGATGAAAGTGTCCATGACAGAGATCTTGTGTTGACATCTATGGGTGGGCTTCCTTCAAAATGGAAGCCATTTGTGAAAGTGATATGTGCTCGTGGTTAGTTACCTACTTTTTATCAGTTTTGGTTAGAATGTATTGAAGAGGAAACAAGGGAGCTTGCCTCTACCTTAAAAGAAAAGGAAGAATTAGTTCTTGTAACCAGAATTGGAAGAAGAAAGGAAAATGGAACAAGGGAACGAAAGGCATCAAGTCAGTCCAAAATCCAAAGATCAAGAAGGATAAATCCAAGCTCAAATGTTTCAATTGTGGCAAGTTAGGTCACTTTGCTGCAGAATGCTGGAAGAAAGGAAAAGGCAAGCATGACGCCTCTACAGCTAAAGAAAAGCATGCTTTAGAAAAGAAGAAACAATAGGAAGAATAAATTCAGAAAGATTAGAGTCTTGTTACTGCTCTCTCAGGTTCTATTTCGGACAGTGATGTATGGATGATAGATAGTGGTGCATCTGGGCACATGAGGTTCTCAAAACCCTCTCTCAAGGTTGTCAGATAAACATTCCTCTCTTTAGGTTGAACTTGGTGACAATTTCAAAGTAAAGGTAGCTGGTTCAACATCCTTCTAACTAGACTTAGGTGATTCTTTACATTTAGGAAAGGTGCTTCTTGTACTAGGTTTGAAGAAGAATCTTATCTCCATTTCAACTTTGGAAAATTGGGCATGAGAGATGCATTCGTGGATGGAGAAGTCCTCATGTGGACAAGCATTGATTCAGCCAGAGTTATTGGAACCAGATTTGGGGGTCTTTATAAATTGTCAGGACAACCAACTCAAGCTCTTGTTCATGACTCTTACAGTTTGAGTGAGCTATGGCATTGTAGATTTTCTCACTTACATTATAGAGCTCTTCCAACTTTGAGAGAGATGGTCTCAGGTATTCCAGATCTTCTCGATGAACATGAAGGTGTATGCAAGGGATGTGCACTTGGAAAGAATTCCAAGCATTCTTTCCCATCTAGTGACAAAAGACCAAGGGAATCTTGGACTTGGTTTACTCGGATATTTGTGGACCTATTTTAGTACCATCCTTGGGCGGATACTTGTAATTTGCTACTTTCATTACTGGCTTCTCCTGAAGGACATGGATTTATTTCTTGAAAAGCAAGGATGAAGTCTTCTCCAAGTTATAAGAATTGAAGTCTTAAGTAGAAAACTGACAGATAGGAAGATCAAGGTCCTCATATCAGATAATGGAGGAGAGTGCACTTCCAAGGATTTCATCAATTTCTGCAAGAATGTAGGAATTAAGAGGGAGCTCTCAGTACCTTATAATCCCCAATAGAATGGGGTTGCTGAAAGAAAGAATAGATCCATTATTGAATCTATTAAAGCATTGATCCATGATATGGGGGTTCCTATGTTTCTATGGGCTGAAGCAGTCAACACTACAGTGTATGTTTAGAACAGATCTCCTCACCAAGCCTTAGAGGACAAAACCCTTGAAGAAGCTTTCATAGGTGTGAAACCAGAAGTTGGACATTTGAGGATCTTTGGTTGTCTAGCTTACATTCATGTGCCTAAGGAAAAGAGGACAAAGTTGGAGCCTTTAGGACATAAAGGCATCTTTGTTGGTTATAGTGAGACTTCAAAAGCATATTGAGTATATATTATGGGGTATCATCATATTGATATCAACATAGATGCGACTTTTGATGAGGAGGTGGCATTCTGGAGATCTCGAGAATCTCACATGAATGATGATACTGAGGAGCAGGAGGCTCCTATTCTTGAGGACCATGATTCATATCATTAGGAGATTCCCTTAGAGCCTATCTTAGAGCCAAAATTTCGTAGAGATGTTGGCCGAAAGAGGCCAGGATGGATTCTTGATACCTTACAGGATGCAGAAGAACATGCAACTCCTTGAGGTACATTTAGAGAGAGAAAAAGACCACGTAGATACTTAGGATATTCATCCTTGATGAGTCACATCAGTGATTCAGAGCCTTCCAGTTTTGAGGAGGCAGTTGGACATCAGATTTGGAAAGATGCCATGATGGATGAGTATCAATCCATTATGAGGAATGATGTTTGGGATATTGTTCCGAGCCCTGAAGGGAAGTCAGTAGTAACTTCCAAGTGGATCTTCAAGAAAAGCACAAAGCCAGATTTGTAGCCTGAGGCTTCTCTCAAAAAGAAGGAATAGATTATGATGAGACATTTACTCCTTTTGCCAAATACTCTACTTGTAGGTCCATTATTTCTCTTGCTTCTCTCATGGGTTGGAAATTACAACAGTTGGATGTAATGACTGCCTTCCTCAATGGTATAATTGAGGAAAAGGTATATATGCAACAGTCTGAGGGTTTTGTTATACATGGGAAGGAGTCTCATGTTTGTAGGTTGAAGAAAGCTCTCTATGGGCTTAAGAAGGAACCCTGAGCCTGGTAGTCTAGGATTGACAGTTACTTGACAGAGTTGATGATAATCGTCCCTTGATTCTAGTACTTTATGTTGATGGTCTCTTTCTCACAGGGGATGAGAGTCTGATTCAAAAGAGGGAGTTGATTCGTGAACTTGAGATGAAAGACCCGGGGTTGATGCATTATATCTTGGGTTTAGAGTTGTGGCAGGGACCCGTTGAGATCTTTCTTGGAAAAGGGGAGTATACCATTGAGATCTTGCGCATATATGGTATGATGGAGTGTAAGTCCATGAATACACCCATGGAAGAAGTTACATGATTCTACCATATCTTCAGATTTAGTGGATCCAACCATGTACAACCGGTTGATTGGTTCCTTGTTGTAGTTGGTTAATATCAGGCCAGATATTTGTTATGTAGTGAACACATTGAGTCAACACATGGTCAAGCCGAGATAAGTACATTGGGTAGAAACTAAGCATGTACTGAGATATCTTTGTGGAACAATTGGGTATGGATTGAGATATACCTCAAGTGATGGAGTGAAGCTGAAAATTGGGTTGGTAGCGTAGTTGACAGAAAGAGCACCTCTGGATGTCGTTTTAGCTTGGGATCAACTACGGTTTCTTGGTTTAGCAAGAAATAGATTTCTATGGCATTCAATACAGCTGAGGTAGAGTACATCGCAGTTAGTGCAGCTAGTAAGGAAGTAGCATGGCTTCGGAAGTTGCTTGCAGATTTGTATGGTCATGAGCTTGATGTGATAGTAATATTTTGTGATAACCAGGGTTGTGTAAAGATCTCGGAGAACCCTATGTTCCATGACAGGTCCAAACATATTGAGATCCAATATGACTACATCAGAGACATTGTTCAGAAGGGAGAAGTGAAGCTCCAGTATATCTCCACAGATGAGCAGATTGCAGATATCCTTACCAAGCCTTTGTCCAAAGTGAAGTTTGCATACTTTTGTGAAAGGCTTGGGGTGGTGGAGATTCCGTTCCTCAGGAAGGGAGATTGATGACCAGTATGGTTGTCGGTGAGGTACAAGCCGAGATTTGTTTCTGACTCCTTTAAGCTGTGTATCCCTGTGAGGGATGGTTCATGTGAGGAACATTTTCCAATGTGGATAGGACTCCTTTGCAGAGTGTATCCCTATGAGGGATGGTTTCGGTTAGGAACGTTCTCTAGTGTGGAGATGACTCCTTTGTGGAGTGTATCCTTGTGAGGGATGATCCCTATGAGTGATGTTCTCTTATGAGGAGAGTGCTCTGTTGTGGAGTCTGTGGGGCTAGAGGGGTGGACTAACTGTATTCATCACCGCCTTCCAGTTGTAATGACTGGTAAATTAGAAGAAGAGTCTTCTTGGGGATTGCAGCCTCCTTTCGATTTGAGATTGAAAAAGTACTTGTAAGAAGAGTCTTCCTGGGGAGTACAACCTCCTTTCGATTTGAGATCGTAAAGTGCTTGGAAGAAGAGTCTTCCTAGGAATTATTGTTGGAATTTGTGCAACTTTAGAAGCTATTCTTATTGTACTTGTATTGTACCTCCTACGGGAGTTGAACTTGTTGTAATTCATCATACAAACTCTAGAAAGAACAATGTAAACCTTGGGGTGAAAAGCCAACAATAAAAGAAAGAAAATAAAATAAAAATATAACTTTATATTGCTCCCCTAAGAGAAGTCAGCCCTGATGAATTTTCCTAGTGGAAAATCAGCATAAATAAGAGTCGCCCCCCTCCCCATTATACACACAACTACATAAGTGAAGTTCATAGTTTTTTGGGAGAGAGAAGTTTGCACCCACTGAAGGAGAAGACTGTTTTTGGGATTTCTATCTCTAGAAGATACTGTTGATGAAATTGTCATTGATGCCAACGAGGTCTTGCAGTGGCCTCTAGAGATGGTCTTAAAGCCTTATGAATGATAGAGAAGCCCTTGCCCTTACAGAATCAATGGAAAGAGCCCTAAGATGCCTTGATGAAGCATTGTTGAGGCATGAAGATTCAGTGAATTCACATACACTAGTTCTTGGTAAGGAAACATGAAGAAATCGAGGGTGTGAGAACATGGCTCATGCTTGATCGATACGATAATGATCATTGAAACATGGATCTTGGAACCCATGGAGCTGGCAGGCTGTTCTTAAAACCTTGTACATATTATTGGTATAGTCATATTGAAGAAGACCTTGACATCTTGTTTTGAAACTCTTTAAATTGCAAGTCGGCTCCATTAAACTTTTTATTGCAAGTCGGCTCAGATTTAAATTGCAGGTCGGCCCATACAAATCTACAAGTCGGCCCCATAATTTTTTTTTTTTTTTGATTCAAGTCGGCCCTCAAAATATGGTCAAAAATTCATATAAAAAGGGCATCACGTTTTCACTTTAGGAAGTGGAAATCTTCGGTGGAGCACTGAGGAAACCTCGTGGGAGCAGCATCTCTGGAAAGTTTCGCTGATCTGAAGGCTACAGCAATAGAGTTCGTGGGAAATTTTTGCTCTGAGATTTTTTACTTGCTGGCTGAGTTTTCGTGGAAATTTTATGGACTAGTGGAGGCAAAATAGAACTACAGTTGCTGGAAGTTCATCATCAAGACAAACACTTAAACGAAATCACTCTACAGAGAAACATGGAACAAAAGAAGCTGAACTGGAATCCCGAAATCTTTCAGATCTTGGTCTGAATGTTCTTGGTCGGGGTTGTCAAAGATTGAAAAGCTGAGTTTAATATGGTGCTCTGCAGTCACAAGTTTGGGCCTAGCATCAGTGGCTGAGCATTGTAGGCTTTTGAAGGCCTTAGATTTACAGGGTTGCTTCTTACTGCTGTAGGAGAACAATGCAAACAACTCGAGGATTTGAATATTCGGTTTTGTGAGGGTTTGACAGACAGAGGTGTGACAGCAATTGCGATTCGCTGTTCGAGGACACTGAAATCTCTTGGCATTGTAGCATGTGCAAGGATAACTGATAGAACTCTGGAAGCTGTTGGAGTCCACTGTCACTGTCTCGATTTGTGCTGAAGTTTTGCTCGCATTCTACAGTCTCGAACTTCGGATTTCTCTGAGAGCATTTGGATGATTTTACACTTCCTTTGTCGCTACTAAGAACAGCTCAAGGCCATCCCATGCTTGTTGATTTGAAGAATGGTGAAACTTATAATGGAGTGAACAAGCTCACGATGGAGTTAAGAATCTTGAGGCAAAAGCTGAGTTAAATTGCAGTGGAGGCAACTCGTTGAAGTGATTTTTATTGCAGTTGTGGCAGAACGCTGTGGCAAATTAAGGTGACAGATCGCTATTGCTGATCGTTGAGGAGGTAGATTCCTGTGGATGATTTTTGATTTAGAGAACACCTGAAGGTTACTTTCTTTCTATTTTTGAAGAAGCCAATCGCTCTGTAAGATCATTGAGTAGGCCGTTTGCCTGAAGAATGATAAGAAGATTGTTCCAAATTCCATTTTGGATGTGGGATGCTTTAGATCGGATTATATATTTCTAATCTACAATTGAGATTGACAAAAACAAATCCAACATATTTGTATATTGAATCTACAACTGTTTGCAAGTGGAATACAAAAATTTGAAGATGTATGAGGAAGAATGCAATGGCTAAAAATCACTGATGGCAGAGATCTCATGATAGCAGATTGCATATCTAGTTTTGACGCAGATTGCGTGAATTAGAGGTTACGCTGTTATATACATGGAAGATGAGCGTGATTTATTGTAGAGTGGACAAAGTCTAATACAGGTTTGAAGCCAGCAAAGAACAGATTAAGTAATGAGTAGCTTCAACTTCTAGACTATTGCAGCAGCAGAAGTGGTGAATTTTGGAGCTAAGGAACAGACTATTGCAGTAGCAGAAGCGGTGAATTTTGGAGCTAAGGAGCAGACTATTGCAGCAGCAGAACTCGTGGTGTAGAAAGCAAGAGGACCTTTATGTTGCCACAACCTTGGTAGAGAAGGCAACAACTTGTATTAGTACACAGCATACAGAGATGAAATGATAATGAAACAGCCCAGCAAATGAACCAGCAAACAGTGGACTTCTCCTCAGCAAATACACAACACAAGGATGACACAGTTTGCAAATTGATACACCGTTCACTTCTGGTATGTATGACAACTTGTGAAATGGTAATTATAGATGCATGAGTGTCTTGATAGTACATAGAAGACTTGACAGTCTCCCTTGAAAAGTATATGCCTGAATGTGAGATACTTGACTGTGAAAGAGTAAGGATGACATATGTATCTTCAGCTTGATAAGCAACCAGTGAAGAAGTTGATAATGTTGACAGCTTGACATCTACAGCAGCAGTAACTATGATGTTCTAAGCAGTTTGACATGATGATGATAAGACTGTGAATAGATTGATGACAAGGCACTGACATGTTTGTGAACTGTCAGTGAACACATACAGTAATGAAGTCTATCTGACTTATGCAGTGATGTGTGAAGTAAATCCATATGATGCCTACACCTATGGTATGATGGGATGATATCTCAATGTTATATATGCACAGTGATGAAGAATGATGTAAATGTACAATGACAATAATTTGACAGAGATGTATTTTCCATAAAGCTCTTATAAAGTTACATATGATGAGCAATGGTTTTGTACAGTAAGCAGTAGTGTTGATGAACAGACCTTTGATGAGCAGTAGTGTGCAAATAAACTTTGATGGGTATGTTACTGACTTGATAACTCAGCAGGTATTGAGGAGCTATGATTGATGATTGATGTGCACAGATATTTGAGCAGAGATTGAGACTATGACCAGCAGTAGTGATGATGAGCAGATGAACAATAAGATTGATGAGCAGTGAAGAGGATGAGCAGCAGAGGTTAATAAGCTGAGATTGACCAGAGATTCATGAGCAGCAGTGAGCAAATGAACAAGAAGTTGATGAGTAGCTGACCAGCAACAACAGAGATGAGCAGTGCTTGATAACTTGGCAGTATTGAAGAGCAAGTGTGTTGCAGCAGTATTAATGAAAGTAATCAGCAGTATGGACCAGCAGCAGATTGAAGAGACAAGTGATGAAGTAATGTAACAGTGAGCTTTAATGTAAATGCAAGCTTGACTTGCTTTTTGAGGTTAGGATACCTCAAACCCTTCTTAGCAGGGTCTAAGAAAACCAGGCAGGGTCCTGGATAAAGAGTAGGTGCTCTTCATATCAGTAGGTGCTGATTTTGCCTAACGGTTGTAGCCCGACCAAAATAATATAAAAAGATTACAAATTTATATGGTGTGGTGTTCTTCTGTGTTATGATTCTTGTTGAGTTAAATGCTATGATATGTGAATGATATGAAATGATTATGAGATTGGTAGAACAAGGAAATGATGAATTAGTAGTTAAGTGTGACAGGGTAAGAAAAGTTGTAAAAATTGCTTTACACTGATTCACCCCCCCTCTCAGTGTCTACAGATACTTCCATCTTTTCTCTTTCTTCATTGTACAGTGATCTCAGAATTATTATCTCTAAATGAAGGTTGTTGGGTTTTTTCCCATTTGGGTTTCCCAGGATAAAAATATTCGTGTTATTGTTCTTTGCTTTGTCTATCTTCTAGTAATCCTATTAATAAATGCAATTAAGATATACTGCTATAATCTTATGAAAATCTAACATGGTATCAAAGCAGTGCTAAAAGAAGTCATTGTCGAAAACCTGTCAGAACTAGGGTTTCATCTTTCAAGGTCTTCACTCAACCTTTTGGCAGAAAAAGAGCCTTGGGAATTTCTCTCTAAGGAGGGCGCATCTTTTGGTCAAGACAGAATTCAATTCTGAGAATTTTCAATTTTTGACCTA
Source organism: Pseudotsuga menziesii (assembly GCA_001517045.1). Taxonomy (NCBI): domain Eukaryota; kingdom Viridiplantae; phylum Streptophyta; class Pinopsida; order Pinales; family Pinaceae; genus Pseudotsuga; species Pseudotsuga menziesii. The sequence goes on along the minus strand of LPNX010696871.1, from coordinate 150,175 downwards.
ATTCTGCAGCTACAACAGAAATTAGGGTTTCAGTTTTTGACCCACTCCCGCCACAATTTTGGCTCGAATCTACCACTTCTCAGCTTGCCTCTCTAGGGCGCATTTATTTGTGGAGTCAGTTTTCCAAAATTCCAACCTTCAGTTTTGACCTAGTCTCTGCTAGGGTTTCAAATCCAAGTCTGCAGTCAAGATGATCAATATGAAGGTTGAAGATCGTCTGGAAGGGGCTTCCAACTTCATCCCCGGGAAGTCTAGGGTTCTTCTTCTACTAGAAGAAAATGACCTATTACAGTGTGTAAATGTAAAGGTCCCAGAACCAGAAACCGAAGAAAACAAACCTCGTTGGAGGAAGAATGATGCCAAAGCAAGAAGGATTTTGGTGGACTCAATTAGAGACCACTTGGTTCCTTGGATCTCAAAAAAGACGACAGCGAGGAAGATGTTCAAAACCTTAAAGAAACTATTTGAACACAGTAGCATCAATGTGACTCTCACATTGAGGAATAAACTATCGAATATGAAGATGACGAAATCCGAGAATATTGCCTCATATTTCATGAAGATCACTGAGCTCCGAGACAAGCTAAAGTCCAGTGGAGACAATCTTGAAGAAAAATATCTTGTTATGACCACCTTAAATGGTCTCCCACCATCTTGGAAGTCTTTCATCCAAACTATAAGTGGTTGAACCAAGTTGCCCAAATTTGATAAGCTATGGGGAGAATGCACTCAGGAAGAAACGAGAATAACAGCACGCCAAAGACTACATGACGCTCAACCTGAGGAGAATCAAGCGTTCATATCTCATGCCAAGAAATGCAAGGGAAGGAGAAGGAATTCCTTCAATCACAAGCACCAAGATAAGAGGTCAAGTCCTCCCCTAGATCAGAAGAAACAAGAGAAGAAGGATTTATTTCAGATACAATGCTACGGGTGCAAGAAATACGGTCATTATGCCAGTAGCTATCAAAGTTCAAACAAAAGGAAGCATGAAGCTTCAACTGTTGATGTAAAAGAAGACCCTCCTCACAAGGTGCCAAGGAATAATGATCGTTCAGAGTTCTTCTTCTAAGAAATGATATGAAGATCCAGACTGTGATGATGTCAAGCAAGCATATGAAGATCAGTGGACTCTAACAGTGGGAGCCCACCCACAAAACTACAAAAGATAAGTATTTGATTTTACATGCTCTAGTAGATTAGATCTGGTTGTTTTTTAATATGTTTTACACAAATCTACATTTCTAAATTCATGTTGTTAACAAGTAGGCTTATGTAGTATTTGCTATACACCTGATTGTTTAAATAGCTTGTCATGCTGCACAACCCATATAGGATGACAACTCCTTTATAACATACTTGGAGTAGTACACACTCGTAATGGTATGCTATAGTGGAGAGCATAAGCATCCAAATAATGGCCTTATGTGTGTTGTGTCGAAGCATTGACTAAAGGTTGCCTACATTAATTTGTTAATACATTGATTATGAAATATTGCTAACCATCTGACGGAATTTGACTCGTAGGGAATGCCATGATCTACGAGGACAAGTGATCCCATTGATATACGGATGGAACAGAAGCATAAAGCCTCTAGAAGCATGAATTATGACTCTCAGACCCAGAATGATCTCATGCAGAGATTTGGTTATCAGAAGCGGAAGGCTTCTACAAATGTCGGTCTATCTGGTGCTTCAACTAGATTTACTCAACCGACTTCTAAGAGACAGAGGGAGTTACCCCTCAAAGACAAGGATTTTGGTCTATTACATATGATAGAAACATGGCAACACTGACGTCGTGACTCGAATAAAACAATTGAAGAATCCTTGATGAACCTGGTCGTCACCAGGACGGATACTTACTTCGCATCTTTCCTGTCTACATTCAAGTACCCAAGTTAGAACCTTTAGGTGAGAAGGGAACATTTGTGGGATACTGCAAGTCTTCAAAGGCTTACAGAATATACATCGCAGGATCGATTGAAATCGAAGTCACGCAGGATGTAACCTTTGAAGAAGAAATGGCTATCTCCCCCTCTAGACATTAAGAGGGAGTCTAAAGAAAGGAATGAACCCATCGGTCCCATTGATCTAGTTGAGCTAGATTATGCTCCCACAGATATGGCAGTAAACTGGAAAAGACCTAGATGGGCACAACAAATTTTGTAGAATGTAGAGGAGCATGAAACTCCACATGGAGTAGATGGAAGCATTGAAAAATACAAGGCTAGATTTGTTGCCAAAGGGTTCTCTCAGAAAGAGGGAGTCGATTATGATGAGACATTTGCTCCTGTGGCTCGATATACTTCCATCAGATCGATCATTGCTATTACTTCAGCTATGGGATGGAAGTTGTATCAGATGGATGTCAAGGCAACCTTTCTCAATGATATTGTTAATGCATTACTTCTTGGGATTAGAAGGATGGCAGAGGTAGAAGGAGATTTTCCTCGGTCAAGGAAAATACACCATAGATATCCTGAAGAGATTTGGAATGTTGGACTGCAAGTCCATAACTACTTCGATGGAGGCAAATTTGAAGAAGCCGAGAGATTTCGCTTCAGATTCAAATTTGATCGATCCCACTATGTAACGCCAGCTGATTGGGTCCTTGATGTATCTGACGAACACTAGACCAAATATTTGTTTTGCTGTGAATGCTCTCAGTCAATTCATGTGCGAACCGAGGCAGATTCATTGGACTGCTGCAAAACATGTGCTCAGATACTTACGTGATATGGTCTACGATATGATTTAGAACGTGACTTGAAATTGCAAGGGTTTACAGACTTAGATTGGGCCAGATGCACTGCAGATAGGAAGAGTACTTCAAGATTTTGTTTCAGTTTGGGTTCTGCAGTAATTTCCAGGTGTAGTAGGAAGCCGAATTCAATAGCTATCAGTACTGCAGAGGCCGAGTATATGGATGCTATTTCAACAACCCGATAAGTAGTTTGGCTTCATAAACTTCTTGCAGGATTGTCTGGCCAGATTTCAGAGCCAATTGTGATTCACTGTGATAACCAAAGTTGTGTGCAAATGTCAGTGAATCTTGTATTTCACGACAAGTCAAACCACAGAGATTCGGTATCTCTTCATACGTGATATGGTGCAGAAAGGTGCGGTCGAGCTACAGTTTATTTCGACAGATGACCAGACTGCAGATGTTCTCACCAAGCCTCTTCCCAGGGTGAAGTTTGAATACTTTCGTGGAAGACTTGTAGTAGAAGAGAACGTATCCCTCCTTGAGAGGAGAGATGTCTGAGAAACATTTATCATACTTTTGCCCAAGCACCTCTACTCGTCCAGGTTCTCAGCTAGGTATAGGAGAAATCCCATCAACAGATGAGACAGACGGGTAGTAGATGGTCTGGTTCACACAGGTTTCTCTACTTGTTTAGGTGCTCAGCCAGGTATGGGAGAGATCCCATCAACAGATGAGTTGGACAGGTAGTAGATGCCCGTGTGATTGCATCGGTACCTCTACTTGTTCAGGTTCTCAGCCAGGCATGGGAGTACTCCATCGGCAGATGAGATGAACAGGTAGTAGATGGTCGTGCACGTGTGCTCATCCAGTGTAATGTCCTCTTCTGCTTAGGCATTGAGGACCGATCCGCTAACCTATATGATTCCCATAGGTTTGAGCGGGCACTGACAGACAGGGAATAAGCTGTGGACTGATGCCATATAAGAAGATCTAGGGCATCAATATTATATCATCATTGGGTAGATGGAGGCCACTAGAGCCAAAGGCCACCTGCATGCATGACATCTGAGCATTATTTCATGATGCATGCACCCGACTGAGTCTCCATGCACTTGCATGCAAGTTAACTGCAAATTAGAAGTTAAAGTGACCTAATTAGGTCAAAAGTTAGGTTATTCGCAGTTGGAAGTTATAAAAGAAAGGTAAAGTAAATGGAGAAACACACTTATATGATTATTGATTTGAGGATTCGAATTGGAGAGCTCAGCGAATTAAGTTGGGATTGAGTGCATGCTTAGCTAACTGGTGTATTTCGGGAACGAAATCTATCTGTCCTTGTTCATCATCAGGTTGGATCATCCAGATTCAACATTATTCATCATCAGGTTCTATTCAGCAGTTGCTTCGAGAGATTGACTATTCATCCAGTTGGAGGGTTTTGCCATCATACCGTGGTACCGTGGTTAGAGACATATCTATTCGTTTTCTTCTCTACAGAGGGCAGAACTTCTGCATGCTGCTTCTATTCATCTCAAAACACCCTCATCACCCTTTCCCTGGAAGAAGGGCCTCTCAGCTTGAGTATCAAGCAAGTTATCAGCAGTGCTCCCTATCTGGAAGGCGTTTTTCTGCATGGGCGAATTTAGTTGAGGAGGACACTCACGTTTTGGGCTATTGAGCCACCGTTTCTTTTGCATGCTGCTTCCATCACTGCTAGAGGGGTACTATAACCCTATTGCACATCACCTGGGTCTTCAGCAGTGGATTATTTATTATTGAGGAGCATCTATAGCTTTGGAGGAGGGTGCATTCACTTGTGGAGGACGATATGGCTTATCTCCCTATTTCTCCATCAAAATTCTTGCATGCGGGGACCATCCTCTTCATCATCAACAGATCTACATACTGGTATGTACATGCATGCAGAGATCAAGGTTTGCTTTCCTATTCTATTGAGGCATAAGCCTACTAGCCATCTACAGTACACACAGAAAAAGAAAAATATCAGTTTGGGATATTACATGGATCTCTAGCTAGGCATGGAAGCATTCCATCAGCAGTAGAGACTGACAAGTAGCAGAAGATTTTCTCTTAGAGATCCGAATAGAACAAATTCATAACAACATTTCTTAAAAACAACCTTCAGTAGGTTTAGAGATGATAGAGACAATATAGATGTACAGATGAAACCTAGATGATTGTGATGTTGATGAAGACCAAAGAATACCTTGCTTGTTGACAGGGAGTGTTGGAATTTGTGCAACTTCAGAAGCTATTCTTATTGTACTTGTATTGTACCTCCTACGGGAATTGAGCTTGATGTAATTCATCATACAAACCCTAGAAAGAACAATGTAAACCTTGGGGTGAAAAGCCAATAATTAAAGAAAGAAAATAAAAATATAAAATATAAATATATATTGCTCCCCCAAGAGAAGTCGGCCCCAGTGGATTTTCCTAGTGGAAAATCAATATAAATAAGAGGCGTCCCTCATTATACACACAACTACACAAGTGAAGTTTGCAGTTTTCTGGGAGAGAGAAGTTTGCACTTGCTGAAGGAGAAGACTATTTTTGGGGTTTCTATCTCTGGAAGATACTTCCATCTTTTCTCTTTCTTCATTGTACAGTGTACACTGATCTCAGAATTATTATCTCTAGACGAAGGTTGCTGGGTTTCATCCCATTTGGGTTTCTTAGGATAAAAATACTCGTGTCATTGTTTTGTGCTTTGTCTATCTTCTAGTGATCCTATTGATAAATGCAATTAAGATATACTGCTATAATCTTATGAAAATCTAATAAGTACAACCTCCTTTGGATTTGAGATCGATAAAGAACTTGGAAGAAGTGTCTTTCTGGGGAGTATAGTCTCCTTTTGATTTGATATCGACAAAATGCTTGGAAGAAGTGTCTTCCTGGGGATTGTGGCCTTCCTTCAGTTTTAGATTGATTAAGTGCATGAGGAAGTAATCCTCTTTGGTTTAGGATGACCAAGCTCATCAGGAAGATCAAATATTATCTTTGGAAAGATGATGTGGTTCCAATGGGGAACAAGGTTCTAGTGGGAACAATTGTTCTGGTCAGATGGACTTGATCAAAAGAGACCTTCCTTATGATGATGAGATGTTCAAGACAGTTGTGATGCTTAGATGATATCTAGATGTGTTCCAGCATGATGATGCCTCCTTAGCTAAGAGGGAGTGTTGATGTTTGTAGCTACATGAGGCATCCTCACTAGCTAAGTCGACCCCAAAAGAAAATAAGAAAAATTGTATTTTATTCTTCCAAGATGAGAAGTCGACCCAGGCAGATAGACAAGTCGACTCCAGTGAAAAAGTCATTCAAAAAAAAGTATAAATAGAGGGGACACCCTCCTCATTTGACATACACTCAAGCTCAAGGAGAAGTTTGCTCAAGTGAAGAAGACAATTTATGGGTTGTATACTTTTTGGGTTTGCTATTGGTGGAGAGCTTTCTCCTTTGGCTCTAGGGTTTGTCTAGAGCTTGTCTATTTGATGATGCTTGTATTGGATGTACCATTGTATCTTGAAATAATATTTCTAAGTAAGAGAAGGTTGTTGGGTTTTCTCCCTTGTGGTTTCCCAGAATAAATTCTTTGTGTTCTTTGTGTTTATGTGCATGGTTATTCTTTCATTGATCCTTACTTGTATATATTGCAATTAAAGTTGAAAGAGATGAAAACTATAATGCTTTCTTAAAAATCTTTAGATTTTTATAGCTCGGATGATCTTGTACACGATTGGTGTTTAGGCTCGTGGAAGTGACCATAAAGTGACTTTCCTAGACATTAACTTTATTTTATAGTGTTAAAAGTGCAATGAGAGAAAATGAGATCTAGTTGTGAAAAGTGCAATTTATCTCAACCATTGATCTTGAGACCTCAAGATCTAATCTTGACCATCCATTTAGGAAGCTGAAGAGTCAAGATTCACCTCTCATTAATATATGGGTAAAGGGAGCCCTCGGGGGCGCATTACACACAAGAAGAGAGAGCTGAGGAAAAGGAGAAGAGAGAAGTTGACAGAGGAGGGTTGCATTTCCGAAGGAGTTTGGGCACGAATCCCAATGCAATGCAGCGTAAATGACTGGGTTGTACTGAGCATTGATTACTGTTGGTTCTTGGCTCTGAATTCGAGAAGGTTTGTACAACTGAACAGAGGCATGCGATTCTAGACAATTTGTACAGCATAACAGTGGCACAAAAATCAAGGCCATACAGATGAGTGGTGGCACGAATTTCAAGGGGTTGAACTGTGTGATTTTTTGGGCATGAAAAATCGAGGAGAATTGTCCATACAGGCCATACAGGTTGGGCACAAATTTAGAGGGCTGTGCACAAATTTCTAGGAAAGTGAATTGTAATTAATGCTGTTACTTTTCTGCCTAACACAGAAATTTTTTTGTGGGCTCACCAAATAAAAATCTCTTGAACTGGCTTTCCCTCCGGGGATTTTCCAAGGGCATTGCCCAAAAATCTGTGCTCATTTTAGTTACAAGTTGAAAGCCATTTAAAGTTTTTTTGCATTTAATTTTAGAATAACTTGTTGAGTATTGAAACCATAATAGAAATCTGAGAAAAATGAACATGGTATCAGAGTTGTAAACAGAATAAACCAACCGTTAACAAAGTGCAACAAAAAAATTGTTGATATGTTTCACCTAGCAGATTTGGGCTTGTTTGTCGTTGGTTAGTGAACATGTCTGTGACTTTTGGCTTGCGGTTTGAGACAGGCTTGAGGACAGGCTTGAGGGTGCATCTATCTTCATTCCATGGAAGGAGAGGGTCACTTAACTACTGGAGGAGTTTGACTTATCAGAAATAACCAAAGAAGTTGTCACAATTCCCACTGATCTTGATGCACTGTTTGAGTATAGCAAGAATAATGTGAAGGAAAAATGTATTCTTCTTGATGTAGTGAAAGACCACTTGATAACCTCATGTGATCGGTAAGGAGAATGCCTTTGATATGTGGGCAACTTTGATAAAGTTGTTTCAATTTGATAATCAAAACTAGAGAATGGCTTTGAGGGAGAAGTTGAGGAACACCAAGATGACCAAGACCAAAAATGTCACATCATACCTTACCCGGATTTCACAGGTACGCGATGAGTTGGGGGTTGTTGGCAAGATAGTGGGAGAAGCAGAGTTGGTGAGAACTGCCTTGAATGGTTTCTCAAAACCAAGGCAGAATTTTGTGCGTGTAGTTGCTGCTAGAGAGAACATGCCTACATGGACGATACTTTGGGATGACTTCATACAGGAGGAGATCAGAGTTGGATCCACCGACCACACAGGTCAGCAACATGGGGGTGATGAGGAGAATGTTGCTCTTACAGGAATGAGCAAGAAGAGGCTGAGGTTGTGGGTTGAGTTTGAAAGGTGATTAGAAGGACATGAGCAAGGGAAATGCTTTGCTTGTCACAAGTTTGGGCACTATGCAAGGCAGGGTCTGAACAAGAAGAAGAAAAACAAGTCATAGGTAGCTGCATCAGCTGAGGTAGAGGACTTCACTACTAGGTTCGAGGAGTTCTCGTTGGTGACTTGTCTTGATTCTAGTTTAGACTATTCCAGTGTTTGGTATGTAGACACTGGTGCCTCTAGTCACATGATAGGGGTACGTGAGCACTTCATTGAGTTTACCAAGAGCAGTGTTGATGTGGATATTGAGATGGGTGATGATTCCAAGGTTAGAGTAGTTGGTGTTGGAACAAAGTCATTTTAGAAGGAGTTCCAACAACCCTTGTTGGTGAAGGAGTTCTTATATGTTTCAAAGTTGGCAAAGACCCTGATTTTAGTGTCTATTATCTAGGATTAGGGATTTGCAGTGATTTTTCGAGATGGAGAGGTGCTTATTCACCTAAAAGGGTCTAGCCCAAGTACAACACAGGTGATTGGGATAAGGTGCGGGAAGCTTTACAACCTTATGTTTTAGCCAACTCGAGCATTGATACATTGTAGCAGTGTTGGTTTGTGTGAGCTTTGGCATAGATGGATGGCACATTTGCACCATGGCACTCTTACCATACTGAGAGAGATTGTTACAAGACTTCCTGACTGCAGAATAGAGCAGCATGATGTGTGCAAGGGGTGTGGGATTGGAACATACTCCAAGGAACCTTCTCCTATCAGTGATAGCAAGAGAGGAGAGATATTGGAGTTGGTAAATTCAGATGTTTGTGGGCACATGCTAGTGGCGTCCTTGTGTGGATATGAGTATTATGTCACTTTCATTGACGATTTCTCTAGGAAGACCTGGATCTACTTCCCGAAGAGAAACGATGGGGTATTTGACAGATTCCAAGAGTTCAAAGCTATTGTGGAGAATCAAACATGGAAGAAGATCAAGGTGTTGAGATCGAACAACAAGGGTGAGTACACCCCAATGATTTCCGAGACTTCTGTGCATCAGTAGGAATCAAGAGAGAGTTGACTGTTCCTTACAACCCTTAGCAGAATGAGGCTGTGGAAAGGAAGAACAGGGCCATTGTTGGGGTCGAGAAAACCATGTTGCCTGACCAAGGTCTGCCTTTCTTTCTTTGGGAAGAGGCATGCAACACTCCAGTGTCTGTGCAAAACAAGAGACCACATCAAGTGTTGGGGAGTAAGATGCCTGAGAAGGCTTTCAATGGAAGGAAGCCTAAGGTGGGGCACTTTAGCATCTTTGGGTGCCTCATGTACTCACATGTACCTTTTGAGAAGAGGACAAAGTTAGAGCCCACTGCAGAGAAAGGGATATTTGTTAGTTATAGTGAAACTTCAAAGGCCTTTCAAATTTATATTCTTGCATTAAGGAAAACAGTGGTGAGGCAGGATGTGAGATTCGAGGAGGAGAAGGAATTGAGGAAGTCACTAGAGTTATTTTCTACAAGGAGCTAGGAGCAGTTGGTTCCTACAGGTACAGGTTCACAGGTCTTACATAGATAACTGGTATCATAGGTTATAGGGCCACAGAGTACAGTTACACAGGTTTCAGGGGTTATGAGTTCCTAGACTTTAGATACACTGGGAACGGGTACTCAAACATCAAACTCGTAATCTTTAGATAGTTGGGATGAGTAGGAGATACTTTTAGGGAAGAGGAGGCCAAGATAGCTTCAGCAAACCCTAAAGGATGCATAGGATCATGTAGAGAGTCTTGAGAGAACTGTTAGGGAAAGCAGGCCACCAGGCCACCAGAGAAATTAGGCAGTTATGTGGCGATGATGAGCAATATTCATGAGCAAGAGCCTTCCACTTTTGAGGAGGCTATAGACCGATAGGTATGAGAGATGCCATAATGGAAGAGTATGCTTCCATCATGAAGAATGAAGTTTGGGAGGTTATTCCAAAACGTGAGGGGAAGTAAGTGGTGACTTCAGACCGATAGGTATGAGAGATGCCATAATGGAAGAGTATGCTTCCATCATGAAGAATGAAGTTTGGGAGGTTATTCCAAAACTTGAGGGGAAGTAAGTGGTGACTTCAGACCGATAGGTATGAGAGATGCCATAATGGAAGAGTATGCTTCCATCATGAAGAATGAAGTTTGGGAGGTTATTCCAAAACTTGAGGAGAAGTAAGTGGTGACTTCCAAGTGGCTCTACAAAATCAAGCATGTTGCGGATGGTGGCATTGAGAAGTACAAAGATCGGGTTGTGGCTTAAGGGTTCTCACAGGTAGAGGGAGTAGACTATGAGGAGACCTTCGCAAAAGTAGAAAGATAAACTTTGATCAGGGCCATCATGTCCATTCCAGCAGAGATGGGTTGGACTCTTCATCAGATGGATGTGAAGACTGCATTTCTGAATGGCATCATAAGAGAGGAAGTGTACATTGAGCAAGCATTGGGCTTTGAGGTGCATGGGAGAGAGTCTCATGTGTGTAGATTGAAAAAGGTCTACACACTTAAGCAAGCTCCCAAACCTTGGAATGCTAGGATTGACAACTACTTGTTGCATTTAGGCTTTGAGAAGAGTGAGGCAGATCCGAACTTGTACTACATCTAGGTTGGTGAGGATCCACTCATTCTCATCCTTTATGTGGATGATCTTTGTCTTATAGGGTTAGAGAAGCTCACCAAAGATTGCAAGTGGGATCTAATTACTAAGTTCAAGATGAAGGATATCAGTCTAATGCATTACTTTTTGGGGATGGAGGTGTGGCAGAGTCTCGGTTAGATTTTTCTTGGACAGGGGAAGTATGCAGTTGAGATCTTGGAGCAATTTGAGATGGCGGATTGTAGGCCTATGTCGACAACCATAACAACCAACTTGAAGAAGCTTGATGCTTCTGAGTCAGAGTTGGTTGATCCCACTTTGTATTGTCAGCACGTGCAGATAAAATACTAACTGAGGCTCCTTCATCAACAATACAACGAGCAATCGTGTAATGTCCAATTTTGACCTTTATCTGGAAAGGTGCATTAGAAGGAAGGCGCGGCTCAGCACGGATGTCCCAATTTAAGGAAGTAATTCTAGAGCTTGGTGGGGGTTCATCCGAAGCAATGTCAATGCCCCCTTGTCCAGAAGGTTCCGAACTAGCAGTGAAGAAAATATGACTAATAGACAATTCACTCTCCAAAAAAAGAGTGGGATTGATCGAAGATGGCATCGACTCAATTGCTTGATGGAAATCACTCCCTGAAGGGAGAGTGGGATTGGCTGAAGATTGCATCGGTTCAATCACTTGGTAAAGGTCACTCTTCGAAGGGAGAGTAGGATTGACCAAAGATGACATTGGTTCAACCACTTGATCAACCGAACTTTGAATAGGTTGTTGAGAAACTTCAGGTTATTCAGAAACGGGATGTCCTTGGAACCATAATCTTCGAACCTTTGCAATAGGAGGGCACTAGTGGGTAAGGTGGTTTCCCTCACAAAGCCTACAAGGGAACTTCGACTTGCGTTTTAAACGATTAGTTTTCTCAACGATGTCGACATGACTTGCATTGGCTGACTTCTTGCCCCTAGCATGACCTTCAGAGGCTGGGTGGTTGGGTCAAACATGACTAGCAAAGGTTGGTTGTTTGCCCCTAGCATGATTTGTAGAGGCTGGGTGATTAATGTCTACTTGACTTGCAGAGGTTGAGTTTCGGGGTCCAACATGACCTGCAGAGGTTGGAGGGGTGCCCCCGGCATGAAGTGCAGAGGCTGAGTGACTAGGTCCAACATGACTTGTAGAGGTTGGAAGGGTTCCACTAGCATGACCTATAGAGGCCGACTGGTGAAGATTGAAAGTTTTTGAGAACCCCAACCCGGTTTCAAGCTTGTTTGCTTCTCTGCATAGTTTAATGCCCAAACCCTTGTATGCACAAGTTTTTAATAAAATTTGACTAAACTAAAACACATGGAATTCTTTTTTGAAATTTTACAATTCAAATTTTTTCTTTTAAGATAAAAATTTCAAACTCAGAAATTTAAATCAACCAAACACACATGAAGATAAAATTGATATTTTTGACCAATAGTCTAGGATAAAACCCCCAAGGGAAAACCTGATTCAGAGAGAGAGATTTATTATTTCTCTAGGTAAAATATAGAAAATCAAGCAACAATACTTATCAAATTTTCTTCTCGAAAATCTGAATTTTTACTTTTGTTTTCTCCTCGAATTTCGTGTCAACCTTCACCTCAAAATTCATGCCAGAATCTGCCTGTACAGACAGAATCAATTATGTATCTTCACCTCGAAAAACGTGCCCAATCAGTACTGTACAGATTTCCTCAAAATATGTGTAGTCCGTACTACTGTACGGAATCTCGATTTATGTGTAGCCGTATTGCTGTACGGAATCTCGATTTCTGTGCAGTCCATACATTGTAAAGATTCTCGATTTTCGTGTAGTCCGTACACTGTAAGGATTCTCGATTTCTATGCAGTCAAAATGCCTCGAAATATATGCCCTAAATCTGCCTGTACGGTCCTCAAAATTTGTGCCACCTTTGTTGTACGGTCCTCTCAAAATTTGTGCCAGAATCCTCGATTTCTGTGCCCAAATTTGTCTTCTCTCTCCTGCTGGTTATGAATTCTCTTTAAAACCCTTTTTTCTCTTTTTCTTTCTCTCTTCTTCCTCTTCTCTTCTTGTTTGTTCATGGCAACTTCCTCTTCAATATAATGGTTAAGATTAGATTAGATGAAGGGTTCTCAATAAATGCTCCATTAATTAATTAATAAATGACATTTAGTGCACCTCATGTCATTTAATAAAGTGAGAGCAACCCCTTTTAAATAATCACACACTCAACTTTAATTTAAATGTGAACTTAGGATAAACCATGACTTTATCCTTTTTAATGAAGTCACTTTAAAAAACATAAAGTACATCTCACTTCATTAAATAAAATGACTATGGGTCATCAATTAAAGTGTCCTTGTCCACCCCAAGGCAAAGCTAGGTGGACAAACACTTTCTAGGTAACTTTTCAACAAAGATCAACTTGACTTGTAGAGGTTGAGTGCTTGGGTCCAACATGACCTGCAGAGGTTGTATAGGTGTACCCAGCATGACTTCCAGAGGCTGGGTGGTTAGGTTCAACTTGACCTGCATAGGTTGAACGGGTGGCCCCTTGCTTTCGAGTCTTCTTCCTATTCTTCCTTCTTCTATTCCTTTTAGACTACTAGTATCAGAGCTTTCACCGCATGAGGTAGGAGGAGGAGAGGCTGCTATAGGTGAAGGGGAAGCATTGGTTTGATGCCCTTGATATAAGGGGCTTGCTTGAGAAGCAGCAGGATTATTCAGGACAGTCGGAGTGGAAAAAAACCAAACTGGTAGCCTTAGGGTGAATCCAGGTAGATTCGAAGTGGCCATCAAAGGAACACCAACATTCCCAGTGAAAGGAAAAGCACAAGAAGCTCCAGGCAAGGGGGTCCCGTGGTGGGTGTCTATAGGGGTGTTAGCCATAGTTTTTGACTTTAACAAGTAGTAAGAGTTTGAGGTCAACTGGTAACCAACAACACAAAGAGCACACCACTAGAAAAAAGTCCTAAGTATCAAGACCATACACACAAGGATACCTTCCAAAGGAGAGTTTGGGATGATGAGGGCCCAGAACTAACCAGTGAAGGGAGAAAGACAGTTACCTGGGGTCTCGATACAATCACTTTGGGGCAAGCGTTTGAATCCAAACACTTTTCCAAAGAGCTGCACGAGGTTTCTTCCCACATTTGCCTTGGGTACAGTGGAAATAGCCTTCCACCGTCACCTGTGTAGAGTCCTCGATGTCAAGATGCTAAGGCTACCAAAATCACAAAGAAAGGTCGACGGAACACTCTTCAGTCTAGCCGATGCACATGAGTAGGTTAGTTAAGTCCGGAACTCAAGCAATACCAGGCATCACACGGGGCTAGGAGGAGGTACTGGGTGAGTCCCCAAATGTGCAACAACTTTGGTGTATGCTCTACCGAGTATAGGAGGGTATCTCCAACTACTCGGTATCGCACAACCTCATGCTTGAATCCTGTGTTAGAGGAGCTTTTTGGTGTCTTTCTTTGCGAAGTTGGATTTCTTGAAGAAAGGCCACTATGTTTGAGTTTAAATTTTTGGGCAGTTAAAAAGTCCATAACCCAAAACACTAGCCTAGACTAGTGTGTGTTGTCCCTAGAAAGAAATAGTCACTAATATATTTTAGATATTAAACGTTCTTTTTAAAGGGATGTTGATTACTCAAAGGGCGGCGGAGGTGAAATCAATGGTGTTTTACTCAATAGTAGAAACAATATGACTAAACAAAAGAGAATTTGAAATGCAAAAGCAAACTCCTACTTCTCTTTCTTTTTCAAACTGAAAATTGAAAGCCACGAAAGAACAACTTCCTTTTATTTTTCCCAGAAACAAAAGATGCGATGCATTTAAGACTAAATCCTAATCTATATGCATATACAACAACTATATGTTCTTTTTACTTTTTCTTTTATGAATGCAAAAGAAAAACAACCTACAAATTAATGCATGCAAAGTAATGTAAGCAAAGCAAAAGACTTTTGCTCTATACCCCACTAACAAACCTTAGGCTACCCTAAAGTTGATAATAACCTCACTAGGAAGGAAGACTTGCAAAGGTAAACAAACCAACCACTTTGGCATGAAGAGACTAAACAACAAGACTGAAAGAAATAAGGATTAAGAAGCTCCAAAGTTCAGTCTAGACCTGCAAACAGAGGCTGCTCAACACCTTGCCCAACAAGGTCAAGCCAAAGAAGGAGGTGTGGGCGAAAGCAACAAAACAAGTTTAAGGGCTTGAAAAGGACTTACAACCTAGACAAATAACATCCAAAAGAGGTGACACTACTCCCTTGGGGTCATGTTCAGATAGAGGATCCTTGAAGACCCTTCGACAACCCTCAAACACCCAAAAAACCCAAAAAAATGATGAAAAAAACCACTTACAGGGCCATTTGCGAGTTTCCTTAAGGGAGGTTACGAGTTTCGGGCTAGAAAACACAGGTTTCCCTAAGGCAAGTTGCGAATGCACTCGGAACTCGCAACTGTTCAGTGCAAAAGCTGCGAATGGGTGGTAGAATGCTAAAAAAAGGTCAAAAACTGCCCCAAACAGGCAGGGGAGGTGTCCAATCAGACCTAAAGGTTACTCCTAAGTTGTAAGTGTTAGACACAATGGCTTGAATCAGTGAACTTATACTTAATCCAAATTTCAACTTCAATAAAAAACTCATATCTTCATTCAGACCTTTACTTTATTATCATGTTCATAAGTAACCTGTATCATTAATCATTCATCAAGTGAAACATATAATCACCAACACATTGCACAAGAGATACAAGATATAATCTTTTTGTATTTCAAACGGCTACAACTGTGAGGTAAATCAACACTTACTGATACAGAAGCACCTACTTCTATTCCAAGACTCTGCTTGGTCTTTTCTTAGATCCTACTAAGAAAACATGTACAAGACCCAACTTGTAGTTAATACACACATTTGTCACATTACATCACAAACACCATCATGTCATTCATCACATCATTACAACTCTGTCCACAATTACATCATTCTCATATCAACATTCTCTCATCATTTTCTTTTTCACTAGTTGCTTAGTCAGGTCTTCTGCTGTGAATCAAGGATATTCAAGAGTTTACTGCTATTCAGACGATCTTAGAACTTCATACAGAACACATGACACTTTATCAACCTTGAACATCTTAAGATCTCCAACTAGGATAAACCTCTACAGGCTTACTGCTCCTCTAAAGCCTGCTTGTAGCAACTTGTGACATTAGATGTAAACTTCAGTTGCCTTACTTGATCTTCAACAAACGGATAACCCAGAGATGTTCTTAACTTTAAACTTGTATCTTGATGTACTATTGTTGCTGCTACATCATCTTTTCTCCTAGAACATCAGAGATATGTCTTACTGCGTCCTTGATATCTGAATGGTCAGGTCACTTACAAACAACTTCAATTTCATCTTACCGTAGCTGCTCTATCCATTACTGTCCACTAAATTTCAGACATGTTTCTTGCATTATTCACATTTCCTGTAGCTGCCGAAATTCAGAAAGATATCCTCTGATTGCCGACTGTTGTGGCTGCCACTTTGGTTAATTGGTCATCCGAATATCAGAGAACATAGAAGAATAGGCTTCCAAAAAATATTAACAAAACTTCATAGTGGCTGCCTTAGACTTCTACTGCTATTACTGCTGCTATTTTTGAATTGATGGAGCCCTAAAACCATCCAAAGATCCACAATCACGAATTTTAGACAAGCTTCCTTAGTCAAGTAGACCTGAAAAACCTCAGATGAAATCACAGCTGCGAGCTCTTTCTCCTGTTTTCAATTCGTTGGTTTGAGAGCTTCTTCATAGGGTATTTATACTCGTTTTCCATAAATGTTATGGAGCCGACCTGTCAAAAGCTAAATTAATTTATTTGTTGTTTTTATTTTTTTATTTTAATGTGGAGCCGAGTTTAAGCTTCAAATCTTGGTTTATTCCATTCAACAAGTATACATATGGTTTTACTTGACTCTTCATGGTTCATTGCTTACAACTCTTGATAAATTCTTGCTTCCACGCTTCATGGAGTGCCTATAGAGGTTATTTAACCTTCCGTATAGGGTTGAAGTGTAGTAATTGTTGGGGCTTTCAATTACCCAATGTTTCCAGGTTGAAAGGTCATTAAAACACTTTGCATAATTATTTCTTTGGTCATTCTTTAGATTGTTGATAGAGACGACTCATATATGTATTTGTGCTTCTATGTTGGGCTTTGACAAGAACATTAAGATGTCTTAAAAAGTTTTGATGCAAGGGCTTCTTCCAATGCTTTAATCAAGGACATCTCAAGGGTGATGGCTTCATTGTCAACACATAAGCCATATCATCTTCAACAAATGACCATGATATGGGTCATTTGTGGCACCTTAGTATACGTTGCTTGCCATGTCATCAACCGTTGTCAATAATGGCTTGTCATCAATGACAACCATACTCAACAGTAAGGACCTGGAACCTCAAATACACTGGAAGAAAGGCAAGGAAACCCCTAACCAGACAAGGCATCCCCAGTGGAGTCGCCAGTTCTGTTGTAGAGGAAAGTGCTCCTATGGCTGGGGTTTAAGAGGCCACCAACATACTAGGATTAAGACACTGATATACAATGTTCTGCAAGAAAACATAAGCAAAGTTTAGAGGCAAGAAAGGCTTGTACTTGATTCACTGAAGGCTGATCCAAGCTTTCCTTTAGCCCTCCTCTTTCTCCTCTTCTCCAAGAGACCTGCAAAACAAGTTATACCTTCCTCAAACCAAATTAACTATATGAAAGGAGATTATGTTCAATGAAACATGAAACCCTAATCTTATAAGCATCATCATATAATCATAAACATAGATTCAACAACCAAACATTGATTTGGAAATGGAAGAGCATCAAATCTTTATTGACCATGGAAGAAGTACAAAGTTTACCTTCTCTTCATGCTAGGCACCTCGCGAAACCTTGATCTGGATCTCCCGCTTCTCTTCTCCAAGGATCTCAACCTCCAAGCTCTACAACATAGGAAGATGGCCGTTAGGGCAAAGGTAGGGGGGATGAGAGTCCCAATTCCACCAGCATAACAATACAAGGGTCCAAGTCCTCTCCATAGACCTTTCTCCCTCTCTTATATACTTTTTTGAAGAGCTAGGGTCGAATAGGGATTAGTTACAACTGTAGGATCAGTTCCAAAACCACCCAAACCACCCTTAATTCAAGAATTTTCATACTTTTATATTTTTTGACCACTACAGGAGAAATTCGCGGGTTCGATGAAGCAAAGTCGCGAATGCCCAAGGCAAAGTCGTGGGTTTGCTTAACCAAAGTTGTGAATGGGTAAAAACGCTCATTTTAAGGGCACTTCCATGCATTTTCAGGGTTTGGTGTCTTCTGATAAGTTTTTCCTTACTCAGATACCTTTCCAACGGTCCAGAGAAGAGGTCTAACGAAGTTACAGAAGTCTAGATATGGCTCCTCCAATCAGGGTGTTTTTTCAATGACTTCAGTGACTTTCATGAAGTGTCGACATGCAACAAAAACATGGGAAAGTGGTCACAGGTAGAGATGTGTCATTTTAGGCTATAACACTACTATTGAACTCTGTGTTGCGGGGAAGCACCCCCCCCCTCACCCCCGCTCCGGAAGCTTGCTTTGGATCGAAGCGCTGCGGGAGCTAAGGCGAAGCGCGCTTCCTAAAATGCTCCCAATCCGAATCTAAATGAGAAGCGCACTTCCTTGCTAAGAAATTCGCTCCTTGCCATCTTAAGAAGTGTTCGCTTCCTCGTCGCTTCCGGACGCTTCCTAGTTGCTTCCTCTTCGCTCCCGGTCGCACTTCCTAAACGCTTCTTGAACGCTTCCTCCGGGCTCCCTATCGCTTCGCGTCGCTCCCCAGTTCGCTTCCTCCTTTTTTTGCTGCCCACGCGTGCGGAAGAGAGGAGAAAGGGTTTTGGAGGGAAGGAGGAGGGCTTTGTGGGATAAATCCCTCTTCTGCTACCTCATTGTCACATTGCAAGAGAAGAAAGGAGAAGAGGAGAAGAGAAGAGAAGAGAAGAGGAGAGGAGAGGAGAGGAGAGGGGAAAGTTGCAGCTTGCCACGGTGCCACCATTGGAGAGCGGGAGCCAAAGAGGTAGGTTCTACTTCTAACATTTGTCATTTTTTTTTATAAAAATTTTGAAATTTTTTGACCTTTGATTTCTATGATAGTATGAAATTTGAATGCTTGACTCTTGAGCCTTGGCAATATAAATTCTAGAGTCTAGAGTCTAGAATCTAGTGACTAGAATGTACATTGTTAAAAACTTAAATCTCTGGTTCATCCCTCATTCTATTGTAGGCAACAGGTTAAATCTCTAGTTTCATTTGGAATCAACCATGATGATGGGTTTATGGTTTATTTTGTTGGTTCCATTTGTTATTTTGATGGTGGTGGTTGGAAACCGGAGGAGGAATGAGGAAGAGGATGAAGAAGTGGGAAGTGGCACATACCATGGAGAGGAAGAGGAGGAGGAGGAAGAGGAGGGGGAAGAGGAGGAGGAAAGCTGAAAGAAAACCAAAGAGGACCCCACACCCTTGTGGAAATATGTCACAAGGCAGGCAGGAACTAGAGGGGGTGGAACCACCAAATTTGTTTGCCCCCCCATTGTAACAAGACATACACAGGTTCATATACCTGTGTGAGAAGACATCTATGTGGGCACATGCCATTCGATGAAAGAAAAACTGTAGAAGTTTGTGTTTGCCCAAATGTGGTATCAACACAAAGAGCCATCTATAAGAAGGAAGAATTTGAAGCACAAAACACATCAAAACGTTCATCAAATGACCATGACCTTTCATGTTCACCAAGAACTGGAGGCCCATCCACCCAAGGCAGTGGATTCTCTCCCATGCAATCACGTGGCAGCCGTAGGACAATATCAGATTTCCTTGATCAAGGTGGTAGGGATGACGTGGATTCAAAAGTGTATCGGTTTCTCTATGCATGTGGCATACCATTCAATGTTCTTCGCTCACCCTATTGGCATGAAATGGTAGAGGCCATTTGCACTGCCCCAATAGGATACAAGAGCCTCAGGTATGACAAAGCTAGAACTGTGGGGCTTGACAAGGAAAAAGCCAAGATCCAAAATGCTTTGGGGCAATTCACAAATGCTTGGAATGAGTATGGGGTATCAATTGTATTAGATGGTTGGACCAATGTGAAAGGTAAGCCATTGATAAATGTTCTTGGTGTCTCTGCTACTGGTGCAATCTTCCTTTTGGCACATGACTGCTTAGATAAATTCAAGACCGGCATGAACATTGCAGAACTCCTACTCAAAAACATTGAAGCTATTGGTTCATACAATGTCATCCAAGTCATAATAGATAATGTTGTTAATTGTAAGGCAGCGTGAGCAATCATTGAAGATAAATACCCCAACATATTTTGGTTCGAGTGTATGGTTCACACACTGAACGTTTTGATGCATGGCATTATCAAGTTGAAGGAAAATGAATACAAATGGATTGGTGAACTGTACAAAAAGGGTAAGCACATGATAAGATTTATTACCAACCATAGCAATGCCCATGGCATTTTCCGTGCTCACTCAAAGTTAGAGCTAGTAAAGATAGCAAAGACTAGATTTGCTAGCTATTACCTCACCTTCAGGCGCCTTTTGAAGGTAAGAGAGGCATTGGCTAGCATCGTATCAAGTGAATCATGGCAAGTCTTGAAAGATAGGGCTACATCCACATCTGACAGGCGTGATTTTCGGGATGTGGAAGACACAGTTCTTGATGGTCAATTTTGGGCAAGTGTCAAGTTTGTTTTGCAGTTCACAAAGCCCATTTATCACATGATTCGGTTTGCAGATACAGATAAGCTGGTAATTGGGGAGGTGTATAAGAAGATGGATAGCATGTTGGGCTAGATTAAAGATATTGTTGAATCGAAGGATCCCATCCTGTATGACCATATTCACACACATGTGGTCAAAAGGTGGGATCATCTCAACGTTCCACTGCATGCCTTAGCATATGTATTAACACCAAAATATTATTCTCCATCTTGGTTGGCCAAACCAACACCTGGGGGTGGGGCTAGGAGAAAGCCCCACATAGATCCAGAGGTATAGGTTGGGTACATGGATGCTATAGACAAGTTGGTCCCTGATGAAAAGGAATGTGCCTTATTGCGTAGTGAATTAAGCAAATACCTCAGTGAGATTGGTCCGTTTGGTACTTTGCATGCCAGAAAAGATCGAGATAGGGCGCCTCCTATTGAGTGGTGGAACATGTATGGCTCATCATCCCCATGCTTGCATAAATTGGCAACCAAAGTGCTTTCACAGGTGGTAAACAGTTCCTCTGCAGAAAGGTGTTGGAGCACCTATAGCTTCATCCACTCGGTTAAAAGAAACCTATTAAATTAAAATCGGGCAGAAAGCTTGGTTTATGTACATTACAACTTGAGGTTGTTGACTCATTACTGTGAGTGGGCTAAAACCGATAGATCATATGTCACTTGGGACAACAATCCGGAGGAGCATAACTTGGAGAATGGAGCCTTAACTTTAGAGCGCTTGGAGGAAGAGCTTTTGGGTGATGAGGATGACCATGCAGTAGCAGCAACAACAATGCCACCACCTCCTTTGCCCCTAGGTTCAACTTCACAACCCCCACCTGCATCAGTGAAGGGGGGGTCATGCAGGATCAAGTCTTGGACGTGGCTCGATGGCTACTAGGGATGAAAATCCCGCTCTCTTTGTTCATGAACGTAGACAACGGCAAAAGAAATTAGATATTTCCTGTGGCAAGAGGAAACATCCATAAAATCTGCTTTTCTTGTCTTTTCTTATTTACAGTACTTGGAAGTTTCTGCACTGTTGAGATTTGAGAACTTGAGTCATTGACTCTTAAACTCTTTTATATTTATTATGGTATATTTTGTGAACATTACATGGCAATTCAAGTTTGAAGTTTGAAGTTGAACTCTAAAGCTGTAAGGTTGATAACTTGATGTTATGGATAATGGACCTATGTTTGATGAATTCATTAGTATATGATAATTGATTGATCATTGAATCATTGATGGTTGATGAATGACGTTATATGGTATTATGATTTATCATGTTATGGTTTATTTCATGTTTTTATACTTTCCATGACTAATTCAACATTCTACAAGCATTTGTTGGTATATATGCATCAAAATATATATTATATAAAAAACGCTTCCTAAACCCTTCCTAACCGGAAGCTTCTAAAAATTTTGCTTCCTGCTCCCAAGTAACCTTGAATTTGAACTATTTCTTCCATCTATGTCGCTATAAGAGCTTATTGCATAGTTCGTCAAACTTCAGGTCAACATTTCTAGTGGTGATGTTTAGTGTTTCAATAAAGTGTTGATAAGCACGTGGTAAGCTTTTCAGCATGGTTACCACCATGTCCTCCTCTTCAATCTTTTGACCAGTGGCCAACCACTGTTCTATGATATCCTTGATTTTGAGTAAATGCATCATGTGAGGATGCACTCTCATCCATCGTGATAAAAAACAACATATTCGTCAAGAAGAAGGTTCTGCTTTTGTCCAAAGTCTCATGCAACTCCTTCAAATGCTTCCAAATCCCTGCTGAAGTCTTCCTTGTCTAGACTTTGGGAAGCATTTCATTTGTCACAGACATTTTAAGCAACATTGTTAATTTTCTATCTTGCTCATTAAACTTTTCCTGGATTCTATCTGTCGCTTGTGGTCAGGCATTTTTACCTAGGACTATAGCAACCATGTACTTGTACTCAAATATGTATACGTTGCTTCCACGTATTGTGGTTGTTACCAGAGAATCTCTGGTTGCCTTCCAGTGTGATGTTGGGTAAAGAGGCCATCGGCACAGGTAAAAAAATGCAGAAATATATACTGAAACAGAGCAAAATGCTGAAAATCTCTATTCTTCCATCTTTCAATCTACAATCTTGGAGTATGAATACCTAGATACTGACTCTAAACACCTATAGAAGCTAGGTATCATCGAAAAACATGCCGAATTTTTATAAATCTGTCCAAAACAACCTCAATACCCATAGATTTTGATAACTGTGCTTTAAAACCGCAGCAAAACACACAGATCTGCTAACAAACAGTGCCAAAACACACTGATTTGATAGATCTGTTCTAAAATAGCATCAAATCGCAGATCTTCTAACAAACAGCATCAATGCATTAATTTCTCCTTGGATCTTGTGAAAACACCAAAACTCAAGACTTCCTCATATGCAACTCTGGGCAGCAATACAGGTAGGAACAACTTAGATCTTCTTCTAATTGTTCTGTATTGTCAAGATAACTGAATTTTTTCTGAACAGGCCACATAGATAGATTTTAGCCTCCAAAACTTCTTGGCAGGTTCCACTTCAGGCCCACACAGTCAAATTTGAATGTATGACATTTCAAACTAGTCCGTATACTTCTGATTTTTGTCTAACTGTTCAATTTCAAGTGATGCACTGTCATACAGACCCACGTGCGAGCGAAATTTCTTCCTGTGGCTGATTCATAATGATATGTACGTATAGTTGAACGGTTGCTGAGCTTGGTGGTTGTACAGCTGTATGGCTGAGTTGCACCTCTTTTCTCCTTCACATTTTTTTTTGAAACGTTGAATGCAAGTTTCCCTTAAAATATTGACTTTGCTTCAATCGAAAATTAAAATGAACGAATACTTGGTTTTGGTGAAACCATTTTGGCTCTTCGATGTGCTACACTAGCAATCCCTTGATCCATCTCTGTTGACAACAATCCCTAGGTCTTCATGCTTTCATAGAATCCGTGGCTCTAACTGAGCTCTGATACCATATCATGGAAATCAGACACATAAGGAAACCAAGATAACTCGAAAGAGTTCTCCGTATTGCATTAGAGGGTTCAAGCTAGTCGATTCAATCCACTTCATGAATGTGGGATAGACCATGAAACACATTAAAGTGAAATAAATCATAAAAAACATAAAGTAAACTAAAGTTGAAATGCCGTTATTAATGCCTATGTTTAATATCTAATTGATCATTATAATCTGAGATTTATTTTAACAGTAAGGGTAGAATTCTAGAATTCCCAAATTCTCTGAATTTCCCTTATTGCTAAATTCTTTGAATTCCTGAATTTCCAAACTCTCGAGTCAGTGCAACTCCCTGAATTCAGGAGTTCTTGAACTCCTCGAATTCTCAAATTTGCAAATCACTGCAATTCCTGAAGTTTCAAATCATTTGGACAACAACCCATATTGAGTTAAACCTTCAATTCCTTTTTGTTTTGGAAATTCAACTACTAAGAATAAAAATTCAGTCAACATTTGTCACTGCCATTTATTGCCTTTGTTTCATTGGGGTTATCATTTTTATTTCACTTGTATTTTTCTTAAA
Source organism: Pseudotsuga menziesii (assembly GCA_001517045.1). Lineage (NCBI taxonomy): Eukaryota > Viridiplantae > Streptophyta > Pinopsida > Pinales > Pinaceae > Pseudotsuga > Pseudotsuga menziesii. The sequence continues at coordinate 126,061 of LPNX010696871.1, read as the reverse complement.
CTTAACTTCCAAAAACAAAAAATTGTCTAGTTTTGTTCCGAGTTCATAACAGTTCAATTTGAAAGACCTATGTTGTTTGAGGGTAAAACATTCTGAAGAATAAAAACTGAAAATAGATACTTCTTCCAAAGTAAATAAATAACTCTATCAAGAATGGTGCTTGCATATATATTCCTTTTGCTGACGGTGTTTTCTCTTTCTTTATGTCGGGCATTTGTTTTGGGAGTATACATCTCTTGAGAATGATTTTCAGAAAACTTGCTTCTCTTGTCTTCCTTAATTTGAAATCCAAGTCTCATCCTTTAAATTTCTGTCATTTAATTTGAAATCCAAATCTCTTCCTTTAAATTTCAAGTGTGAGATCCTTCTGAAATTGGTATTTTCTTTTCTTCATTCCTCTATTAGGTTTTATCCCCATCTTTTCACTATGTTTGGTCTTCATGTGATCTCCAACCAGATTCCTCTCGAAAAACCTTTAAAAACTTGGTCTGGGACCCATTTTGACTCCAGGCTTAGGGTTATAATCGTTTTGATACCATGTTAAACATTTAAGCATACAAGAAACATGAAGACATGTGTGAGATCCTTCTGAAATTGGTATTTTCCTTTCTTCATTCCTCTATTAGGTTTTATCCCCATCTTTGTTCATTTTCACTATGTTTGGTCTTCATGTGATCTCCAACCAGATTCCTCTCGAAAAACCTTTAAAAACTTGGTCTGGGACCCATTTTGACTCCAGGCTTAGGGTTATAATCGTTTTGATACCATGTTAAACATTTAAGCATACAAGAAACATGAAGACATGATTCAAAACAGACTCATATAAATTAGAGGCTTTTATTACAATGAAGTCATTTGATACAATGGGAGTGCTTCCATTTTTGTCATTAGTTGGGTAGTTGCATTACCCATACAACCTAACCACCTCGTTGATAATTCTTTATTAATTATGCATAACATATTAATATTAATGTCACTATTACATTTATCAAATTATAATAAAAGACTCCTTATCATTGAGTTATATTGGAGCATTATACTAAGTACTTTAACATGTCATGCTTGCCCTTTCTTCCTACTAGCAAAGTTTTGTGCTGGGTCATAGCCTAGTTCCTGAGGATTGATGTTTTTGGGTGACACTAATGGTTTAGGATCTATTAATAGGCCTCTGTGCAGTGTATGCTCCTAACCTTAGCTCAGAGCGTGGATAGCTTCTTTGCTGTTGGCCAGGGATTGGATTGTTGGAGGAGATTTTAACATGGAAGAGTGGGAAGGTTATTGAGGAGGTGTAGGTAATGTGACTAGTGGTGCTGAGAAGTAGGCTTGGTCTGAGGGCAAGGACACTCTTTGGGTTCTTTACCCTAATTGGAAACAAAAGGGGGTGGATTATGGTGGATGGTTTAGTTGGACCAACTATAGGTAGGGTTGAGATAGGGTACAAGCTAGATGGATTGAGTTTATGGCCTGTTGCTGCCTTTCACACACCTGGGTGACGTGGTAGAAATCTTCAAGCCACTCGGTGTGTCCTTGGGGGCAAGTCTTGAGTCAAGGTTGTCACCTTGTTAATGATTTCTCCGTTTAGTCTCAACTCCTAACGAAGCCAAGGGGGGTAGACCCTATTAAGTTACTAAGGAAAAATTATTTAGTATGGTGATGTTAAATTGAATGAGTTACTTAGGAGTTTGAAATTTAACCATAAACAACCATAGATGACAAGATACAAAATGAGCTCATGAAAGCACAATGCTGAGACACAATAGCCAGTGCCTTAAAATGGAGTCAATAGATAATCAATGTACTTGCATGTGCTTGGAGTGAATGTTTTGCAATTGCCTCTTGGTACGTTTTAAGTTAATGTGAAATATGAGTTGATTCAAATTAGGCGAAGGGGTGGACTCCAGATATACCCGATAGTACTTGGTGTATGTCCAAAACTAAACCTTCACGGCTACCCGCAAGGAATATGTGGTCTGAATGGAGTCTTTGGGGCTATTGTTCATAACGCACCCGTTAGGGTATGACAGAGATTGGCGCCCCGAGGTCACTTTTCAGGAGTTCCTGCTTCCTTTGGGTATTTTGCCACTGTAATGGTTTGATCTAGGTGTTGGATTTTCACCTGATGGTTTGTCAATTTGGGAGAGTGAATCCTAATTATTCTAGTCACTCAAGTGCTTTTGATAGAGCTTGACTGATCGGACGAACCGCAGTCAAGTGCAGAGCATACACACCGGAGTCTTGTCAATTTTAGTAAATTTTGAGATGGGTGTTTTTGTTAAAAATGAAACTCTCCAAGAACCTCTTTCAATCTAAGTGGATCTCAATCGGGGAATCAAGGAGGGGTTAATTTTATAATAGCTGATGAAACAATTGATGAAAAGGAAAACACAGATACACAATTCCGGTTTTCTAATTAGTCCTACCACGCATCTCTTTCCCCTTTCGGGTCAATCGGGAAGTCGTGGGGTAAGTATTAAGATTACTTTGAAATCTCAAATATGGAATATGGAAATGATAATAAATCAAAGTATACTACCCTGCAGATTAAACTACGCTAGATTGAAAAGAGATGAACAAAAAGTAAAAAATTGACACTGACGCAAATCCCCCCAGGGGGGATGGTGAATAGGCTCGAAAGAGCCTATTCGAAAGGACCTCTTCTTTTTATTAGCAACGATTTACAATATCATCAAATTGAAATTGATTCACTTTGGTCCTTGTTATCTGGGATCCAAAGGCTTACAACAAGCTTGTAACAAGCTTGAATTAAAACACAGCGGTGGGGGAAGCTTCCGGGAAGCTCTGGTTCGTCCAAGAGTCGGAAATTTGGCAGAGTCTCCTTCTCTTTTATGTTAGACCTGCTAAAAAACAACAAGCAATTAAAATCAAATGTGCCCAAACACATTTTAAAAGTGTTTTGAGTCACCATGCTAATTACAAAAAAAAAAACTAAGTAAAAATTGTTAAACAGGGGTAATCTAATTTCTGCAAAAAGGAACCAAGGAAAGCAAGCTTTCCTTGGGATCTTGGCTTGCTGTTTGGGCAGCCAATGATATGTGCACTTTTATTGTAGAATTTAAATCTTTGAAGAACAAAAAAGGAAGCTACCTTATGAGCAAGCTTTAGATCTATGCTTTAGCTACTTGCAAAAAGGGAATTTCCTACACCTAGATCTATCTTTATGAACTGATATTCTTTATGAAATTATAGATTTAAGCAGAAAAACTCTTATAAAATAGATCTAACAATATATATTCAATTCTTAGAACTAGATTTGATCATAAGAGGAAGAGACAGGTAACCAAAAGATTGATTTTAATAGAAAGGAGGAAGAGAAGGGGAAAGGCCCGTTGTTGGATGGATCTGCAATGGAAACTTGTTAGTGGAATACAGAGGGGCAATGCCTTCACAAAGTTTTTGGATGTACAGTGGAGTCAAACTAGATCCACAGCTCGTCCAATCCTTGCTACTTGAAAGCTAAACACACAAACCTGCACGAAACCTCATGAGATCTAGATATATATATGAAAAAGAGACAAAAATTACATGCAAATAAACTTATTAAACATGTATAATCTAGATCCTCAAACATATATGCTATGAGATATAGAAAAAACAAGTAACCTTACTTGCCCAACTATACTCCTATTGATTCAGCTGAATCGTTCAAGCCAGACAGGGTTCAGATGCAGAAATTGAGAGAAAAGCCAGCAACATCAATAGCCGTAAGATAATGTTTAATCCACACACATGAGAGCATTACACCATTTGGCCTCCAAAGCTTCTTTATTCCAACAATCAAAAGATTACAACAGTATTACAATAGCAAGCCCTTCAATCCAACTCTAACTAGCTTGGAAGAGGGAGCTTCAACCTAGATATATACAAAAACAGGACATCCAGCCCAGGGGGGCGCAATTCCCAAGGAATCAGATCAAATCAGCTGATGGAGAGTCAATCAATGCAGATCTGAAGCTGAACTGAGCCTACTTGTCAACCGGGGGCTTGATTGAGCTGACACGTCAACCCATAAACCGACACATCAGTCCATAGAGCATCCAGGAGAGTCCACACGTGTGGAGGAGAGAGAGAGGGCGCAATTCCCCATGAAGACAGCTGAAGATCAACTTTGGATATGATTTGATCACCTCCTTCAGTCAAGGATTTGTTAGATCCATTCAATCTGGTTCAGATCTGACTGATTTCAATCAAATCGCCTGAGAATCCATTGATTTATGATTTTGGATTTGCTCCATTATTCATCAATTTATTAATTAAAATAATCGATAATTGATTTTTGGGGCTTTCTGACCTGAGTGATGGAAAATCACTCAAAACTAAGAAATAGTGGGTCCATGGGTTTACATGGTGCTCTTAGCTTAAAAATGAGCCCCTACATGACTGAAACTGATTATTTGGCCCACTTTTATGACAAAATCAATTTTTCCAATTAAACTATTAAAAAATAGCCTAAGTTTTGGAAAAATTAAATTTTTAATAAAAAACACTGAAAAAACTAAAAATTTGAAAAATTGAAAAAACCTAGGGGGACTTAGACATGTTCATATGACTCGACCATGATGTTTAGCATGCTTATACATTGACACATAGACTCTAATAACCTTAATAGGCCTAAATGCCAAGCCGACCACTCCAACTTTGGAGGTATGGAGTGAAAAACTCAGAAATTATCAGTCGTTTATTCAACAACCAATAATAACCAAGGGAAAAAACACCCTGGGCTGATTGGATTGACAAATAAAGTCTAAAAGACCGAGTCTTTTACAGACACTATCATGCTAGAACATTTATTACAATTCCCCCATGGGGTATGAACATGTGATATAGTACAACAAGCACTTCCAAAGGTCTTCTGAAGTCCGAACAAGTTATCCTTGTCCGGTTCACCAGGTTCACTTGATAAAAAACCACTAAGTACAACTTAGGTGGTAACATGGCCCCGAGGAGAACATCTCATTTTCAGGAAAGCTTTGCCGAATGGATGTTTTGATGGATGTTACAAGTTTATATCACTTTCTTATTCATATTGAATCGACACCCTTAGCTTTGTTTAAGTTGAGTTATCTCATCTACAGTTGGAGGATTTCTACGTCCTTGTTCAGAGGTTTTGGAACCTTATCCCTAGGTGTGGGGATTTAGGGTTGATTAATTTGGTGGGAAGTTGGTGTATGTTGCACAATCAAGTTCATGAAAGGGTGGGGAAGAATGATGGTGTTGCGTTCGCAACTGTTTCCCCAATTTTTTTAAATTTTGGCCCCCCTTTGTTAATTTTCAGCATTACCTAGAATCGTTTGGATCCATGAACTCTTTTATCTGCTATTTTGAGGTTAACTCTCTGTTTGCGTTTTGGAAGTTTGCTTATGTTTGAAGCTGCTGTGGGTTGCGGAGTTAAGAGTTTGTTTTATTACCCTTCGAGCCGCATTCGCCTCTCGAGAACTTAGTTCCTGTGCTAACCACTGTTTTGGAAGTCGTTTAATCAACTTATTGGCACCGTGTTTCCTTAGGGAGCCTCCGTTGCGGAAATCGAACGATGACCTTAACTTCTTTGTTGTCGCGTCTCTTTGTTCGACTTGTTTATATTATCGGAGGTTGTAGTCTGTTTATCTTCCGCCCTTGCGGCTTCCAAAGCAACTAGGTATCCGCCGTGTAAGTGTTCTGCCCGCCGATGCTTGCCTGGTTTTTGTCGCACGTCTGTAGCCTTTGTTCTTTCGCCCTTGCGGCTGTTTAGCCCACTTACCTTCCGACGTCGATGTCCTTCCGATTGCCGATTGGAAGCTTTTTCGCCCAAAATTTAGGTCATAGCCCTTTCGACTCCGACAGGCTTAACGGTTTCGCGGGTCCCGTTGCCTTTTGGAGGCCCGCCGACGCGGTTGTGGGTAAGACTACCTCGGCCGAGGTTTTAGTGTTTTAAGCCGTCGATAAGTTTTCCCTTCCCAACGCTTCGTCAGTTTTAAACCCTTATGGACGAGATAGTGGTTCTGGCATTTGTTAAGGTTTTTCATGACAGTATAAGGCCTCTTTTGATGACTAGTCGTTTCGTTGATACATTTTGAAAATGCAGTCTTGATTAATGATACATGTCGTTTAATTGCAGATGAACTCAAGAGATTTTACTACGAAGAGACATAGCCGGGAGACGTAGTAGCAGAGTCAATAGCGACAAAAGCCCAAAATGAGAAAGATCTGTCAGTTACCAAGTGGATCCCGCTTTGCCAAGTACTCTAAAACGTAACGCATGAAGTAAATCATGAGTACTCACAGAAGGACAAAACTGGGGATATTAAACGATTGGGAGGAACCCAAAGGTCAAGGGGTCGAGGCAGCCCAAGCGGTTAGCTGTTTGGTTTAAATACAGGAAAGTTAGAACTTATAGGGGGCTTTTTCCCTGGAGAAACTTGTGAAATATTGTTTGTAAGAGGAACTAATTCGTTTTACAAGAAGAAATTGCAAATTTTGCCTGTTGGAGAAGGTGCTATGTGGAATGTCTCAATGTGATAAAATGAATGATGTTGAAGAGGAACTATTTCGTTTTCGACTGTGTTTCATTAACTGTGAGAGCATTCTAACTTGCTGAACCTATGTTCTCGTTTGAATATTCTCTAGTATATTCTGTGATGTTTTCCACTATGAGTAATGGGAGTTTTAGCTGTTGATGAGCTATCTTATCAAGTATACCTTTATTCATGTTTATATGTTTTGGTTGTAATAACAACTATCTGTGATTTGCCGTGACATATGGACAGTATTGCATTACTCATGAATTGATATATATAAGCTCTCTAGAGATAGTCTAGTTAGTATTTATTTTATTGCTATATGTGTGATTTAGGTGCTTGTGAGTTTTAAGACGAAAGGTAAGAATCTGCACATCACTTTGTGAATACTCCTGGCATTCTTTATCAAATCTGCATGTTAAGTAGGCACTTGCATATCATACTTTAAGTCAAAAATTACAAAAATATATACGGTGGACCGGGCCGCAACCGGTAAAACCTTTTAGTTTTTGTTAGTTGACCTACAGTAGCCGGACTGCAAACCAGACGGATTCCCTACACCAAACAGTGACGGGCTAGTTGGAAACGTTGACTAGGGAGAATCCTTTGCTGTTGTTGCCTGCGATTTTCCAGGCCTCAACAGTTTCTGGCGCTAGAAGGAGGGCCGCCAATGCATGGCTGGCCGAGGAAACCCGTTTTCTCGAGATCATTCCACCGGTAACAGTTCAACAAGCAGTTTGTTTTCCAATCCAATTCTGGAAGAAAGAGAACATTTGTATTATGTAGACAACGAGGTTGTTAAGGATCTGAGAAGACACACTAGGGCATACGTGAAGAAGATTGGAGGATTGCCAATTATCCCTGAATTGCCTAGGAGGGAATATAAAAAGAAAGATCGTCCTATATTGGAAGACTCAGTGCTGGTTGGGGATTGGGAAGAACTTGTGGAAACAGCCTTACAGGAAGTTGTGCAACCTTTGAATCAAGTAGGCCCGGATACCCCTCACAATTCTCCTACCCGTACTCCTATTTGCTCGCCTACACACTCTGCACCCAGACTCATGGCAGGCGTAAACGCAAATCAACCACCCAACCCACCGAATCCACCACCTGCCTGGAAAGCTAGGTCACCTTTAAACCTAACGTCTCCTTTGCATGATTTACCTCAATCTTTTGAAAAGATGCTGCCCAAATTTGACCCAAGTGAGAGGATACTAGTAGACGACCACTTACAAAGTTTTTATTTGGCAATAGAAGGATTAAGGGTTGGGGAACATGAGGATGTAGTTTGTAGACTTTTTTCGCACACTCTTAAAGGGGCTGCGGCATCATGGTACTTTGGTTTGCCTGCAAACTCTATCTCTGATTGGGATACCTTCGAGAGGATTTTTAGAAGTAAGTATGCAACCCAGAAGACTCATGCAGCTCTCATGAAAGGACTATGCGCCTTGAAGAAAGAGAGAAAGGAGAAGGTGCATAGCTTCACCCAAAGATTTGCAGCATATCTCAAGAATTTTTCTGAAGCTGACAGACCTTCGGACAAAGTCTTGATTGAATATTATACCTCAGCTTGAGGACCCGAGTTGGCCATGTTTGCCAAAATAAAGGCCAAGCCTACTCTAGCAGAGACCTATGAGGAGGCGGAGAAAGTAGAGGCTGAAAGAGAAAGCATTGAGGATAATCCCGAACGGTCAGGAGAGAAAATTGTAGGAAGAAAAACTTTGATGTTTACCAAGCCTAAGGAAGAACAGTCACTAGATTTTGAAGGAATGGAAAAAATGATGCAGAAGCTTTCTAACAGAATCATCGACTTGGAAAAGGAAAAGGAAGCCCAAAAGTTCTACAAGCCCTATTACAAAAAAAGGGAAGATAACAACCAATCCCAACCCCCTCCGCATAATTCGGCATCTATGAATTTAACAGAGGTATGAATGGACAATTTTTGCACTTTCCACCAACAACCCCACTCTGAGAAGAACTGTCCTCAATGGATAAACTCAATGACGTTGGTCATGAATCAGCTGTTGGATTCTAAATTAACAGATGATGGAGATGAGGAAAGAAAAGACAGCAATACATCAACAAAAGAACAAGAAGATGAAACCATGGCTCTATGCGACGGTGTTTCGTTGTTTGACGCCGAAGAGGAAAAGGTTTTGGGACATGAAGGCGTCTTGGAAACGAATGTAACAACGAGAAGCAAAGGGTTGGCTAAAGAAAATAGTCTCATGCTCCCAAAGATTAAAAGACTTCAAAAGAATGTTAAGAAATTTCAAAATAATTCCTCAGCTGATAAAATTCCAGAATTCACCATTACCAGTCAAGATCCTAGACAAAATGACATGTTTGCCAAGCCCAATGAAGAAAAAACGAATGATGGTAAGCCGCATCCCACCGAACCTCAGATGGATTATGACATTGTGGAAGATATAAAGAAGGTAAGGGCGAATATCTCATTATTTGAAATGTGTAAGGTGCCTCAGCAGAAAGAAAAACTATTGAAAGCGCTTGAGGCATCAGAGGAGGGGCTGCCCACTAACAATCAACCTAAGGAAGAGGAAGAAATCGGGGAAGCAAGCACCAGGGGTAAACCTAAGAACAAGAATCCACCTTTCCTCCTCACTTTTGAAATTTTTAACCACAACGTACATAATTGCCTAGTAGACTTAGGGGCATCGGTTAACGTCATGCCACTATCAGTCTGCAAAAGGATAAATGGGCAGCCTAAGCCATCCACTTGGAGGGTTGTTCAGTTGGATAGGACGAATGTGAAGGTAATTGGGGAGATGGAGGATGTCCTAATTCGCCTGTCTTCAAATGATAAAGTGTGCCAATTTATTGATATTGTGGTGGTTGACATACCGGAAGCTTATGGGCTCATTCTGAGCAGAGACTGGTCGACAAAACTAAACGGATATTTTGCCTTGGACTGGTCACATCTGTGGCTGCCGTATAAAGGAAGCCCGAATCAAATTAAAATTTTGAGGGAGCCTCACATGAAATACAATGTTACTCAACTCGAAGGAAAAAACGAATCAGTGGATCCTGTTTTGGGAAATTACTTTATTGAATTGGAACCAAGAAATTACCAAGCAGAAGAAGCCAGCGACACATCAGACGCTCAGCCTGATCTCCTTCGGTTCTCATAGGCTGATGAAATCGATTGTAAAATAGTAGACTTAGCAGTAGAAGTAGAGATGTAAATTCCCGCACAATAGTTAGTGATTTCTGGACACTTTTTTTTGATGGATCTAAAACGTTAGAAGGGTCAGGGGCCGGTTGAGTCCTGATTGATCCCAAGAAGAATAAACATTTTCTTTCATGTAGGTTAGAGTTTGAATGTACAAATAACACAGCGGAATATGAAGCTTTGGTTCAAGGTTTAAGGAAAGCAATTGAATTAAAGGTAAACAATCTGAAAGTGTTTGGGGATTCTGAAATAATTGTAAAACAAATCCGGAATCAAATCCACTGCATTTCTCCTCACCTAAAAGCTTATCAAAACGAAGTATGGGATTTACTCAAATGTTTTAATGCATTTAATATTGTCTCAATTCCAAGACTTAAGAATGCAGCAACTGACTTGCTGGCCACGTCAGTTGCTAGGCTTGTGCCCTCCAATAATCGATGCTCTGTTGAATTGCTTTTCAGGCCCTCGGTTCCGGATATGATTACCAACCTACGAGTATTTGATGACGATCAACAGATTATAGAATGCCTAACGAATGATGAGGTATTCAAAGGGGCGATTATTAATGATGAAGAACATCAGGCCGAGCTGAAATTCGATAATTTCATCCCTAAAGGAGTTAGAACTTTAGAACGGATGTTTGATTTAAATGAAAAGTTTAGAAGACCAGCAAATGTAAAGACCCACAGCTCATCTCTACAGTTCGAATTGATTAATCTAGGGACGAAAACGAAGCCTAAATATGTGAATCTTGGAAAAGGTTGTTCACCAGCTGAAAGAGATAAGTTCATCGTTCTTTTCAAACAATACAAAGATGGTTTTGCCTGGACATATGAAGATCTGAAGACATATGACACTAGTATTATCCAACATGTTATCCCCATCAGATCTGGAGTCAAACCCTATCAGCAGCGTTTAAGGAAAATGCATCCAAAGCTGGAACCTCTAATCCAGAGTTAAGTCAAGAAATTAAATAATAATAATAATAATAATAATAATCTATTTTTAAGGTCACCGCCAAGCGAGACACCAAATTGGTGTATGAGACCCCCTTGTTTGTGGGACAAGGGACCCCCCTATGCGCAGCGATTTAACTGCTAAAGTCTACAGAGGTGTACATACACTACCCCCCTCTGGATTTGAACCCGTGACCTCCTAAGAGGAAACACATGCTCTTAACCATTAGGCCCACTTATGCTGTACATTTTTAAAGTTAGACATTCGGAATGGGTATCAAATCTGGTACCGATGAGGAAGAAATCTGGAGAAATCAGGTTATGTGTGGATTTTAGAAACTTGAATCGAGCCTCAAACAAAGACAATTATCCTGTTCCTCCCATGGAGCAATTGTTGCAAATGGTTTCAGGTTCTGAACTATTCTCTTTATTAGACGGATTCTCAGGTTACAATCAAGTGTTAGTAGCCAAAGAAGATAGATTGAAAACAACATTCAGGACCAGGTGGGGAACTTTCGCTTACAGAAGAATGCCCTTTGGACTTATAAACGCTGGGGCTACCTTCCAGAGGGCTATGGACATAGCTTTCCGTGGTTTGATCGGCCGCAGTACTGTAGTATATCTTGATGACAACACGATATTCTCGAAGCAGAGAGAAGGACATGCGTTTCATCTAAAGCAGATTTTTGAACGCTGCCGAAAATATGGTATTTCACTCAACCCCAAGAAGTGCGTGTTCGCTGTTACGGAAGGTAAGTTGCTGGGTCACGTGGTATCAAAGAAAGGGATCTCCATAGACCCAGAAAGAATCAAAGCCATTGAACAGATTCCCCTGCCCCATAATAAAAAGGGCATGCAATCATTTATGGGGACGATAAACTTTGTACGAAGATTTGTGCCAGACTTCGCCCAAATTGTGAAGCCTTTGCAGCAAATGGTAAAGCAAAGTGTACAATTCAAATGGACGGATGTTGAGAAGAACGCATTTAGTAAGATTAAAACCGCTATTGCGCATGCCCCCTCCCTTAAGAGCCCGGATTTTGATAAATATTTTATTCTGTACACTTTCGCATCTGATGATTCGCTAGCAGCTGTGCTTACTCAGAAGTAAGATGGGGGAGATGAGTTTCCCATATCATTTATGAGCACTGGTCTGCAAGGGGCCGAATTGAATTATCCAGCTATAGATAAACAAGCTTACGCAGTGTTCAAAGCGGTGAAACAATTCAAGCCCTACATACTAAAGAACCGAACCATTCTGTACACTTTCGCATCTGATGATTCGTCAGCAGCTATGCTTACTCAGAAGCAAGATGGGGGAGATGAGTTTCCCATATCATTTATGAGCACTGGTCTACAAGGGGCCGAATTGAATTACCCAGCTATAGATAAACAAGCTTACGCAGTGTTCAAAGCGGTGAAACAATTCAGGCCCTACATACTAAAGAACCGAACCAAGGTAATCGTCCCGCACCCAGCTGTAAGGTCTCTGTTCGTACAAAAGTAGTTAGGAGAAAGAAGGGGTAATTGGATAACTGCTCTTCAAAAATATGACCTCGAATTCAAGCCAGCTTCTATAGTTAAAGGGCAAGGACTGTGCAGGCTGATGACTGAAAACAGAAACAATGAGGAACAGGCCTGGGAAGACAAAGCTGAGTTACATCTGATGGACGTATGTCCCCTGTTCACAGCTCCAGAATCTTGGTATCGAGACCTTGTACATTATCTCCAGGCCGGATCGTTACCGGAACATTGGAATTCTAAGCAAAGGAGGGCACTGTGCCTTAAGTAAGCCCCATATCAAATTATTGAAGGAATATTATTAAAAAAAAATTACGACGGAGTTCTCCTTAGATGCTTAGAGAAAGAAGATGCGAATAAAGTGATGACTGAGTTGCATGATGGGTCTGCTGGGGGACATTTTTCCGGAGACACTACAGCTCATAAAATTCTAAGGGCCGGGTATTATTGGCCCACGCTTTTCAAGGATGCTCATGCCCATGTTAGAAAATGCGATATCTGTCAAAGATGTAGTGGAAGACAAGCTAAAGCAGCTGGACCATTGAAGCCTGTGATGATCACGGAGCCATTTGAGCAATGAGGTTTGGATATTATTGGGGAGATAAAGCCGAATTCCTCCCTACAACACAAGTATATTCTGACAGCAACCGACTACTTCACTCGTTGGGTCGAAGCCATCCCGCTGCGCAAAATAAATGAGGATGCGGTCATAAACTTCCTGCAAGACCATATTATGACCAGGTTTGGAGTTCCAATTTCTTTAGTCTTTGATAATGCTACTTACTTTCCATCGATTAAATTAACTGCTTTTGCTCACGAGAAAGGGTTAAAGTTGCATTACTTTGCTAATTACTATCCATAGGGAAATGGCTTGGCTGAATCTACTAACAAGAATCTGATTAGGATTTTAAAGAAGACTGTGATAGAAAACCAGAGGAGTTGGCACTCAGCTATACCAAACGCCCTTTGGGCTAATAGAGTCGCCCCCAAGTCTTCGATAGGAGTGTCTCCGTATACCCTTGTGTATGGTAAAGAGGCCATTCTTCCCCCCAATATCATGCTACCTTCTTCCATAATAGCTCAGGAATCCAGAAGGTCAGATAATGAGGTTTTGCAAATGCGGATATACAATCTCTTGAAGGCGGAAGAGTCCCGATCTAAAGCCAGAGAGCGCTTTAAACAACAACAAGAGATAGTGAAGAGATGGTTTGATAAACACAAGGCTGGAACAAAAGATTTTGAGGTAGGAGATTTGGTTCTCAAGTGGGACCACTCCCATGATGAGAAGGGAAAACACACAAAATTTCAGCAGTTGTGGGTAGGTCCTTTTCAGATTGCGTCAAAGCTTGGCCCTTCAACTTATAAGTTGCAAGATTTATAGGGATGGGAAGAGAACTTACCAGTAAATGGTTCAGTTCTCAAACCTTATTTTTCTTGAGTTTGTTTGCGTTTTTCCATCTTGTATATAAATAATTTGACTTGGCCGTTCACTTTGAGTTATGTATTTCTGTTTCGCTTTAGTTAAATTTGATTGATTTCAATAAAGGAGGCAAACTCGTGGTCGCGTGGAGAACATTAGAATTCTGGAATGATTAAAAGTTCTTGGGCATAAGACCGTGTATTATTGTTGCCCAAAAGAATTTCTTCTATTTTAGCAGTTTTCTCGGGTGGCTATGTACACATTGAAGTCCTGCTTAACCCCGGTAAAATAAACCAGAATCGAAGGGTCCGGAATACTATTTTGAGGCTCCATCCATCCCACATTTAAAATGTCTTAGGGAGTGACAGCAAAGGACCCATGGAAAGGAAGCAGGGTAAACATTATATTATATATAAATGATCCCATGCTAAGAATCGAATGCCAAAAGGCACATCAGAGTCGAAAACTCCTGCAAAAGCATTACATATCAAAATAAATGCTAGACTATATAAGTACTAAATTGCCAAAAGTTCCTCTTCGTCCGTGAGCTAAAAATTGAATACATCTCTCACAAAAAAGGACACTATGGATAGAGGAGCCTGAATCAAAATTCAGAAAGAAAGGCATACAGGAAGACTCGTATGAAAGACAAAAAGTTCAAAAAGCACAGAAATGTGCAAAATGGCATGGGAATGCGGAACAAATGAATATTTCTGTTTACCATATGCTATGATCCTGTGGTGTCCAAGCTGGCAGTCCTTTGAAGATAGAGGTAACAAATGAAATTCATCTTCCTGGCCTCAAAAGAGTTATCTTGACTCGAAAATCATGGTTTCCACTCTCCTAAATCGGACTATCATCAATGATTAAAGGTACATGTATTCGTCATTTGAGAAATCCAGATATTTGGAAGAATTCAACAAGGTCGTTGGTGGGTAGACAGTCTGTTGCTCAAGAAATAATCGTCCAGAGATCTAGGTTCACGAGGTAGTCGCCAGTTGTTGCGTCCGCAACTGTTTCCCCAATTTTTTTAAATTTTGGCCCCCCTTTGTTAATTTTCAGCATTACCTAGAATCGTTTGGATCCATGAACTCTTTTATCTGCTATTTTGAGGTTAACTCTCTGCCTGCTTTTTGGAAGTTTGCTTATGTTTGAAGCTGCTGTGGGTTGCGGAGTTAAGAGTTTGTTTTATTACCCTTCGAGCTGCATTCTCCTCTTGGGAACTTAGTTCCTGTGCTAACCACTGTTTCGGAAGTCGTTTAATCAACTTATCGGCACCGTGTTTCCTTAGGGAGCCTCTGTTGCGGAAATCGAACGATGACCTTAACTTCTTTGTTGTCGCGTCTCTTTGTTCGACTTGTTTATATCATCGGAGGTTGTAGTCTGTTTATCTTCCTCCCTTGCGGCTCCTAAAGCAACTAGGTATCCGCCGCGTAAGTGTTCTGCCCGTCGATGCTTGTCCGGTTTTCGTCGCACATCTGTAGCCTTTCTTCTTCCGCCCTTGCGGCTGTTTAGCCCACTTACCTTCCGACGTCGATGTCCTTCCGATTGCCGATTGAAAGCTTTTTCGCCCGAAATTTAGGTCATAGCCCTTCCGACTCCGACAGGCTTAACGGTTTCACGAGTCCCGTTGCCTTTTGGAGGCCCGTCGACATGGCTGTGGGTAAGACTACCTCGGCCGAGGTTTTAGTGTTTTAAGCCGCCGATAAGTTTTCCCTCCCCGACGCTTCGTCAGTTTTAAACCCTTATGGACGAGATAGTGGTTCTGGCAATTGTTAAGGTTTTTCATGACAGTATAAGGCCTCTTTTGATGACTAGTTTCGTTGATACATTTTGAAAATGTAGTCTTGATTAATGATACATGTCGTTTAATTGCAGATGAACTCAAGAGATTTTACTACGAAGAGACATAGCCGGGAGACGTAGTAGCAGAGTCAATAGCGACAAAAGCCCAGAATGAGAAAGATCTGTCAGTTACCAAGCGGATCCCGCTTTGCCAAGTACTCTAAAACGTAACGCATGAAGTAAATCATGAGTACTCACAGAAGGACAAAAATGGGGATATTAAACGATTGGGAGGAACCCAAAGGTCAAGGGGTCGGGGCAGCCCAAGCAGTTAGCTGTCTGGTTTAAATATAGGAAAGTTAGAACTTACAGGGGGCTTTTTCCCTGGAGAAACTTGTGAAATATTGTTTGTAAGAGGAACTACTTCGTTTTACAAGAAGAAATTGCAAATTTTGCATGTTGGAGAAGGTGCTATGTGGAATGTCTCAATGTGATAAAATGAATGATGTTGAAGAGGAACTATTTCGTTTTCGACTATGTTTCATTAACTGTGAGAGCGTTCTAACTTGCTGAACCTATGTTCTCGTTTGAATGTTCTCTAGTATATTCTGCGATGTTTTCCACTATGAGTAATGGGAGTTTTAGCTGTTGATGAGCTATCTTATCAAGTATACCTTTATTCATGTTTATATGTTTTGGTTGTAATAACAGCTATCTGTGATTTGCCGTGACATATGGATAGTATTGCATTACTCATGAATTGATATATATAAGCTCTCTAGAGATAGTCTAGTTAGTATTTATTTTATTGCTATATGTGTGATTTAGGTGCTTGTGAATTTTAAGACGAAAGGTAAGAACCTGCGCATCACTTTGTGAATACTCCTGGCATTCTTTATCAAATCTGCATGTTAAGTAGGCACTTGCATATCATACTTTAAGTCAAAAATTACAAAAATATATACGGTGGACCGGGCCGCAACCGGTAAAACCTTTTAGTTTTTGTTACTTGACCTACAGTAGCCGGACCGCAAACTGAACGGATTCCCTACACCAAACAGTCACGGGCTAGTTGGGAATGTTGACTGGGGAGAATCCCTTGCTGTTGTTGCCTGCGATTTTCCAGGCCTCAACAGATGGCTTGCAAGAAGAGAAAAGAGTTGTAGGATGCTTGACTTAGACTTGAGAAGGTTTGTGTTTTCCTTGAGTACGCTCTTTACAATGTGGTCCTTTAGGAGGTTGTTGTGTGGTTGGGGATGGCAGTGTTTACAAGGGGAAGTGCATTGCTAGGGGTGCTAGGATACATTTCAAATTGTTGTGGATTAAGGAAGGGAATGAGGGATCCAAATTTTACTTTGATTGTTTGGAAAGAAAGGTGGTCATTGACAAAATTCTTGGTTTGCACTAGGCGGATGGATCTCTTGTTGAGGATGGAATAGAGGTCAAGGGTCTGTTTGGATTGCATTTTCAGAATACCTTATTTCCATATACTTTGATGGATTGTGTGGTGCATGTTAGAAATGGTTCTAGTGGCGATTGAAACAGATGGGACAATGAATTCTCGAAAGAAGAGCTCTTTTGCAGCTCTTATTTTTATGAAGAATGTAAGTCACCAGGTCTTACATGGTACTCATGCCTACCAAGTGATGGTACTTAATATTTCCTTTCTAGGAGTGGTGTTTGTGCTACCACTTTGTATTATGTACTTTTGTACATACCATTCCCATTGGCCTCTTTGTGGTCATTTGGTGGACATTAATAAAATTATCTTATTTATCCTATCTTACTAGGTATTTCAAACTTCAAAGTGTTTTGACTCGATTCAATCCAAGGATAGGGACTAATCTACTTCAATTCACCACAATAAGATCCATTGTACTTAATAAATTGTTGGATTGCTAAATCTGGTTTGTTAAAGAAGATTAAAAGGGTAGTTTAGCAATCATACATAAGTAAACCCCTCTTGTGCTGGAGGAGAGCTGACCTAAAGTGATGGGAAATTCTATTGTTTGGTGATTGTAGCTATCTAGTTTGATCCTCTTTCATTGGGATTTGGCAATGTTTGAGAGTTTCTGCTCTCTTTACCCTTTAGAAGATCAGGTATAGGTTTGTTTTGAGCATGAGGTCAGTTCTTTGCCTGCATTTTGTACCAAGTGGTGTGGTAAGGTATGCCACCAGTTGTTGGCTAAAGGCATCTTATTGATAAAGATGTAAAACTATTAGATGCAATAGCTTATTCTGACTTTATATCTGCATGAGGAAGAGGACATAAGCTGCATTGTATATACTCTTCCACTTTCTTTGATTTGCAATTTTGCTGTTTGTAGATACTTTTATGTAAATATATCTAAAAAAAGGACTGCATCTATTTCACCAAATGTATTAAACCTATTTAGAAGTACAGTTATGTATCCTTGCTCATTAATGACAGTGCTTCACTGCATATACAGTTCTGCAAGTTTGTCTTATTTTAGCTGTAATCTCTTTTAGCGAAGTATCTAGTTCAAAGTTGACATCTCTGAGAGCACAGCCCATACTTTACTGACTCAAGATTTGAACTAGAAATATGCCAATGCTTTCTAGCCAGTTGATCATATGCATGTGTCTGTTTATATGCATGCATCTATCATAAACAAGTATATGGCATGCTAACTCTTCATTATGTTTAACTGATCAGATGAATTCCAGAAATCCCGAGGATTTGTCTGAAGCTGAAATAGACATGCCTGATATTTTCTGCATGGGTGAGCATGCATTTGCTCTAGATGAGGAGATTGGAATTGTCTGCAGAGTTTGCAAATTTGTGAAGCAAGAAATAGGTGGCATTTTCCCATCACTGGTGGGCATTTTGAATTTGAAAAATACTGCTATTTGTCATGCAATAGATAGAGGAAAACTGTAAAAATAAGTAGACTGTAGGAATAAGCTTTTGAACCAGGGAAAACAGATTCAATTTATCTGATGTTGAAGTTTTGCATACACAAGTAATTTTAACTGTTAAATTTCTTGTGAATTGTGTAGGTTGCAGAGGCTGGAAGAAGACGGAAAAGATGGGATTATGATGTAGAAATTCCATTATACTTGACAAACCTATATTCTGAAGACCATGGTGAATCTTCATCCTCTGAATTACTTTGTCCTACAGAGCACTCTGTGTGGAACCTTATTCCACACCTAAAAGAAAACATGTACACTCATCAGCAAGAAGGGTTTGAGTTCCTGTGGAGAAATCTGGGGGGAGGGCTGATTCCAGAAAAGATTAAGCCTCCTACATCTAGAGAGGTCGGAGGTTGTATTATTTCTCATGCTCCAGGGACAGGAAAAACATTCCTCATTATAAGTTTTCTTAGGACCTACCTGGAATTCTTCCCAAGAAGCAGACCTCTCATTATTGCTCCATTTAATATGCTTTTACCTTGGGAACGAGAGTTTAGGAAGTGGGGTGTAGACATTCCAGTATATATGCTAAATAGATCAAAAACCTTTTGGAAAGAAATCTGTGCTAATGATGAATATCAAGACATTGCTCACATGGGCAGGGGTGGTAATTTCAGGGGAAGAAAGTGGAAAAATTTGCGTCGTTTGGTAATACTGCACGAGTGGCACAAAAGAAAAAGTGTGCTAGCTGTTAGCTACAATCTTTTTGTGTACCTAACTTGTGGGGGAAAACATATCCCATCTCAAGAGGCTCAGACTGTTGGCAAATTGCTTTTGGAGAGCCCAGGTCTTCTCATTCTTGATGAAGGTCACCAAGCTCGAAATAACCAATCGAAGATATGGAAATCATTGAAAAAGGTGAAGACAAAACAGCGCATTATACTCTCTGGAACTCTATTCCAGAATAATTTCAGAGAACTTTTCAACACCTTGTATGTGGTAAGGCCAACTTTTGTTGATCGCTTCTTGGGTCAAAGCTCTAAGCAATCCATAATTCCTAGCAAAGTAATATCTAAAAGCAAGTTCCACAGGGAATCATCTGAAGAGAATGAGAACAGAATAAGAAAGTTGTTCATGGATGAAATTGGGAATAAAATTCAGAATGGAAAAGAAGAATTTAATCAAACCCTTGCAAAGTTCAGGATTATGACTGATGATTTTGTCCATTATTATGAAGGAAGAGTTCTTAACAGCCTTCCTGGACTAAGGGATTTTGCTATCATTTTAAGACCATCTGCCATTCAGCAGACTGTCTTAGATCAGATAAATTTGGAAGACAGTATCCAGAGACTCAGTAATTTTGAATATGAAACTATGGTTTCTTGTGTGTCTATCCATCCATCACTTTATAGAGACTTTGGCTATAAAAAACTTTCTGGTATCAATATTCCTCATATTGAAGCTATAAGAAAAGACCCCCGCCAAGGAGTAAAAGCAAAATTTGTTCTTGACCTTGTGCAGCTCTCCCGAGTCATTGAAGAAAAGGTGTTGCTATTCAGTCAAAACATTCCACCATTATCATACATGGTGGAAATGTTTGAGATGCATTTCTCATGGAGAAAAGGCAAGGAGGTTTTTCAGCTAGATGGAACCCTTCCTTTGGATGAACGCCAGTCAATTATTGACCAATTTAATGATCCAAATGGGGAGGCTCATGTCTTGTGTGCCTCAATTAAGACGTGTTCTGAGGGCATTAATTTAACCGGGGCTTCAAGAGTTGTCTTTCTTGATCTAGTTTGGAACCCGTCCATTGTCAAGCAAGCTGTAAGCCGAGCATTCCGTCTAGGGCAAAAGAAGCATGTCTATGTATATCGCCTCTTGGCATCAGGGACCATGGAAGAAGAGAAGTATCAGAGGACTGTTTGGAAAGACTGTTTATCAAAATTAATTTTTGTTTCCCCAGATGAGGGAGATCCAAGTACAAGAGAAAACAAACAGACCATACACTGTGAAGATAAAATCCTTGACAAGCTTGTTGAAGTGGACAGAGAAACGAAGGCATTCCATACTATTTTTGAACACAGTGAATTGAAAGGGAAGAAAGACACGAGGTCAGATTACTTTAAGGGTTACTATAACTTAAAAGAAAAATTCCCTGTATATGTTCCTTCTTAATGGCAAACTGTACTATTGACACAGTTCACAATAGTGTAAGGCTCAAGCAGAACCCTGTCAAAAACTTGTAATCAAAGTGCCCTCTAATGTGATGGCTCCAGGGTCAGGTCGCTCTAGAATTTTCATTGCATAGTAGACTATCACTGACAGAAGGTGATACTGAAAGACCTAATTAGTAAATAAAGTTTGTCTGCAATTTAGTTTCTTTGTATATTTCTATTCATTCTAACATTATTATGGAAAAACGAAAAAGATGTTTAGGATGAAAAAAAATGTTATTTTGCTTCCTTTGAAATTGTGATCAAGGTGTTTGAAGTGTGACAATTTTCTCAATTATCCAAGGTTGGCTCAGTTTCACTCTGTATTTCTTGAATTTCAAAAGACAGTGCATATGGTACAGTATTTGGCCTGCTTTATCTTATTTATATTATGAACAAGGCCAAATAATACTTCTAAACTAACTGATACCAACTATTGATCCAAAGGACCATGACTACGAAAGACCATACAATGACAGGAAGATTAAATGTGCACGTTGAAAACTTTTCAGCTTTTGTTGCAAGGGATCAAACATATGCGATGGTTCTCAGTTGTTTTTCAGTGAACATTCCTTAAGACTATGTAAGTGTTCAGAGGAGCTGATTTATGCATGATGAATTTATTTAAAAGGAACACAACAATGAAAAACACATTCATTGTTTGTTTATGCATCATGAATTTAGTGAGCTTGAATGAGTTGACATGCAAAATTTACCTTGAAGATCAATAGAAATATAATTTTAAGTTACTGGAACACACATAGAATCCGGGGTTGACTCTGGTTTACTGTTATCTATATATATATATATATTCCAGGCAAAATCTTTATAACCTTTTATTGATTTCTCAATTAAGTTACGGTTTGTATTTGCAAATCTGCAAGAAGGTAAAGGATGCACTATCATTCCCTCTGAAGACCAGGGAGAACTACTCTATCAATTCATAATGCTGTATTCTTTGTTGATTCTATAACAGGTTTGAGCATCTAGCTCTGATTGAAAAATGGTGACATATTAGTCCACAGTTGGCATACAATGTAAAGTACGTCTCTGCTCTTAAATGTCAGAAGAAATCCGTCCTGTTCGCTAAGACAGGATCTTGATCAGCCTGAAATAAACATACCTGCAAACTCCAACTTCCGGCTTTGTAGTTTCTTTTGGTTCCAAATCCTCATAACCACACATGAATATCTTTTATAGTGTGCAATGGAATATAAAACTGAGAAATAAATCACAACATCACATCACAACATCACATCACAATAATGACAATTATTTTGGGTATGGAAACCCCCGGAAAAACCCAAGATGAGAAAACCGGTGCAACGGTTAGATATAGATTTTATTATGAGAAAATATGGAAAATCACTGCAAATTCACCCAAACTTGGCGAATGCAGCTACACAGCAGAATCACTGGGAAAATCCTAGCTAAACCTCAACACCTTCCTCTGTGAGTGTATGACCCAGCTGTATGAAGCTCAGTGATCCTGCTGCTCGCTCCTCCGTCTTCCCAGCTAAATCTTTTGTCTGACTTTCTCTCCCTATCTGTATCCTGTCTTTGTCGGAATACAAGTGTGTGTGTCCTCTCCACCAATTGATCTCTCTTTCATAACTTTAGGTAAAGCGAAAGTTCTAATTTGACTTTCACTTTAACTAGTGTTTCACTAAAGTTAATTTAGATAACTTTAATTTATTTTCCAAAGTAAACTTCGTAAAATTAAATTAAATACAACTGGTTTCCTAATTTAAGTCTTTTGCATGCAAGAACACATGCATGTAGGAAGAACTTCCTTGTTGTTGCTAGTTTAACACTCCCTCTCAACGAGGAAGGGATTCGGTAGCAACCCCAACTTATCCCTGAACTTCACAAAACTCTGTCTGCAAAGTGCCTTGGTGAAGATGTTTGCACTTGCTTATCTGTCTGTATGTACTCCAATCAAATGGTTCCCCTCTGAACACAATCTCTCAAGAAGTGGTACCTGATGTCTATGTGTTTGCTTCGGTCATGGAACATTGGATTCTTAGAAAGCCCGATGCCACTCTGATTATCACAGTGAACTACTGTAGCCTCTAGCTCACACTCGAACAACCCTGCAAGTAACTTCCTCGGCCACATACCCTCACAAGCAGCCATGTACTTAGCCTCTGTTGAGCTCAATGCAATTGACTTCTGCTTCCTGCTAAACCAAGACGCAACCCCTGATCCAATGCTGAAACAACAACCTGAAGTACTCTTCCTTTCCTATACACATCCTGCCCAGTCAACATCCGTGAACCTTGCTAACTGTACACTCCCCTTGTGCTCATAAACCAATCCATACTCCATTGTACCTTTGATGTAGCGAAGTATGTGCTTCGTAGTCGTCCAATGCATTCTTCGAGGGTCCACCATGAATTAGCTCAAAGAGTTGACTGCAAAGTTGATGTCTGGTTGAGTGTTGACCAGATACATAAGCGATCCAATAAGCTGACGATACAAGGTAGGATCACGTCCGTCTGATCCTGATGCATCAATCTTCCTCCAGTTGGAAACTAGAGGTATGGCCATAGGCTTGCGGTCCTCCATCTTGAATCTCTTCAAGATCTCAACTGCATACTTCCCCTGTCTAATGAAGAAGCATCCATCTCTCTGCCAAACCTCCAAGCCCAGAAAGTAATGCATCAACCCAAGGTCCTTCATCTCAAACTCCACTGCAAGGTTGGACTTGCAGTCTCTAATCAGCCTCTCATCTCCTATCAAAAAGAGATCATCCACGTACAAGACCAGTATGAGAGGCACTTCACATGTCAAGAAGTACAGGTTGTGGTCAACCTCACTTCACTGAAATCCCATCTCCTGTAGATAGCTGTCAATCCTCGAGTACCATGCTTGAGGAGCCTGCTTGAGCTAGTAAAGAGCTCAATGTAGTCTACAAACATGTGTCTCCCTGTTCTCCACATCAAACCCCTCTGGCTGCTCAATATACACCTCCTCTTCTATCACTCCGTTGAGGAAGGCAGTCTTGATGTCCATCTGATGGACACGCTAACCCATCTCAGCTACTAGTGAGATAATGGTCTGAATGGAAGAATATCTGGCAACAGGGGTGAAGGTCTCCTCATAATCAATGCCCTCCTTTTGTGAAAACCCCTTTGCCATGAAGCGCGTCTTGTATTTCTCCACGGTTTCATCTGTTGCATGCTTCACCTTGTAGATCCATCTGGATCCCACCACCTTTTTTCCTTGTGGCCTTGGCATAACCTCCCATACCTGGTTTTTCATAATGAAGTCATACTCCTCAACCATAGCCTCTTACCACACACCATGTTGTTGTGCAGCCTCCCCAAAGCTGGAAGGTTCAGAGTTAATCAACTCTGTCATCAGTGCCATATAACTAAGCCTCTCTGGTGGTACACTCTGTTTGAAAGGTTTTTGTGGAGGATCAACCTGCTTGGAATCCTGTACTGTGGACCTAAACCATTTAGGCCTTGGCCTAGTGTCAACCTGCTGTGGCTGCTGGATATCCGTCTCCTGCTGCAGCTCATCCTCTGAGTCAATGACTGTAGGATTCTGTCCACCTGACTCCCTCTGACCACCAAAACTTGTGCTCTGTCTGTACTTGTACCTGTACATTTGGCTCCTCCAACTTGACCCCCGACTTTTGTGTCGGGTGTTGTTCTGCTGGTAAGTCCAGAGATCTCCGCAAGGCCCTGTTCTCATCGAACTGGACATCCCTGTTCACAATGATCCTCCTGCGAGCAGGAATGTAACTCTACATGCCTTCGAAATCTCGCTGTAACCAGTAAGTAATCCCTTCTCTCTAGAAGGGTCCAGCTTCTTCCTATTTTCAGCATGAACATGACAATAGCAGACACTGTCGAATATGTGAATGTGACTCACATTTCGCCTGGTGCTTGTGAAGACCTTCTTTGGTGTCTTCCTCCCCAAAGCTGTGTGGTGACATCTGTTCTTAATGTATATTGCAGTCTTGTATGCCTCAACCGAGAGGAATAGTGGTAATCCCTGACCTGTAATGTTCTCTTCTGCTTAGGCATTGAGGACCAAACCGCTAACCTTTGTGATTCCTGTGGGTTCGAGTGGTTACTGACAGTTAGGGAATCAACTGAAGACTGATGCCATCTACAGAAAATCTAGGGCATCAATATTATATCACCATTGGGTCGAAGAGGGCCACCGGAGCCAAAGGCCACCGGATGCATGACATCTATCTAAGCATTATTTAATGATGCATGCAAGTGCAAATTAGAAGTAAAGTGACCTAATTAGGTCAAAAGTTAGGGTTTTCGCAGTTGAAAGTTATAAAAGAAAGATAAAGTGAATGGAGACTTTACTTTTGATGATTATTGATTTTGGAGCTCTTGAGTAGTAGCACAACGTGCGACCACAACAGTTGGGGTTGGAGACGACGTCTTTAGCTAACGGGGTTTCGACAGTGAGATATTTGCCCTAGTCTCCTTCAAGATAAACCATCTAGGTTTGTCACCATGTCTATTGCAGTCATTATTATCTAGTGTTCCAGTATATGCCAGAAGGTTATTTGCAGGTTCATCCGTACAGCTGGGGGCATTTAGCTGGAAAACCCAAGTCATTCACCAGGACTCTGGATCATCATATTTCTTCCGCATGTGGCCTGCATCCTTACTGATAGGATCGCTCTACTGCATTGAGTGATTATCAACCATCAGATTGTCCACCTGGGGTAGCTAGCAACAAATTACAGAGGTGTGGGGGCGTGAGTAGCAGACTGGTAGATCAATTCGCTAGGGCATTTGGAGAGGTCAAAACTCTTGCATGCTCTGGCCATCCTCTTCGGCATGGGCACACCTACCCTCCGACCTATTTCCAGCTGAAACTGGCCAGCCCTTCAGCAAAAATGTCACACTTAGCTGATTCAAACTACCGGGGTATTATGGCAGAAAATGAGGTCATTTCTTCATCAACTCAGTTCATATTGCATGCGTATTTTCTTTGGAGCATATTCAGCCGGCTTATTAGTGGTAAGTGTTCATCCTATCCTACAAACCCTAACCCTAATTTCAGTTATAAAATAGGGAAATTTTGCATGGCAGTTTGCATGCCCGACTATTTCAGTAACTTTGCCTAAAAATAGAAAATATCAGTGTTTGGGATATTACATAAATAGCATAGCCTTGGCAGCTCCAACCATAGTCTTGTTCTTCCGCTCTGCAACTCCAGTCTGCTGTGGGGTATGGGGCACAGTGTGCTGCTTCTTGATCCTCTCAGCCGAACAATACTCTATGAACTCATTGGAGGTGTACTCATCGTCGTTGTCTGTCCTCAACACCCGAATCTTCTTTCCTGTTTGGTTCTCCACGAGAGTTTTGAACTCTCGGAACCTCTCAAAGACCTCTGACTTGGCCTCCAGGAAATAGATCCAGGTCTTCTTGGAATAGTCATCAATGAAGGTTATGCAATAACTGTAACCACTGAACGAATGGACACTCATAGGTCCACATACATCGGAATGCACCAAGTCCAAGGGTTCCTTAGACTTGTGCTCACTCTGTGGGAAAGGCTTCCTAATGTTCTTCCCCAAAGCACAACCCTTGCAGTGGTTATGCTTTTCCTCCTGTACCTGAGAAACCCCAATGACTACCTGTCTCAAATGCTTCAGTGCTCCATGGTGTAAGTATGCCATCCTCCTATGCCACAACTCACCCTGATTGCTGCTGCTGACTAGAGCCTTTGCAGGCTCAAAGTGTAGTCTGTACACTTTCCCGCTCCTCCTGCCATCAGTTGATCCAAGCTCCTATCCAACCCCTTGGGTCTGATATATACTCTATTGTCACAAAACTTCACCTGATATCCCTTGTCCTCCAGAGTGGAGACTGATATAAGGTTCTTGGTCAGTCCTGGAACATACAGCACATCGGCAAAACTGAAAAGTTTTCCAAACTCTCTCACAAATGAAACAGTGCCAACTCCCTGTGCCTGATACCGCGCATCATCACCCAGCTCAACGTGGATCCCTGTTCCACCCTCATGCAAGTCTCTGAAGAATCTCTGATGTCCAGTCATGTGACTAGATGCTCCACTGTCGATCTACCATATGCTGCTCCATGTGGTGCTTGCCATGCAAGCTATCAAGCAGAACTCCTCATCGAAGTTCCTGCTGAACTCATCCACCTTCGTAGATCCAACCATCTGAGTGTTAATTTTCTTCTTCCTGTTTGGGCACTGGGAGACAAAGTGTGCCTGCTTGTGGCAGATAAAACACTTGACCTTTGACATGTCAAGGTTCTTCTTACCATCCTTCTTCCTCTTCGCCTTCCCCTTGCTCTTCCCTGTAAGGGCTAGAGCCTCCTCATCCACAATCTGTGGGGCACTGCTGGATGAGCTTGATCCTTGACCCATGCAGGTCTCCTCCTGCACAAAGTCATCCCAAAGTCTCTGCCAATCAGGGAGATTCTCCCTAGCAACCACACCTTTGACAAAGGTGTCCCATGGCTTAGAGAATCCATTGAGGGCTATCCGAACTGATGAATATGGTTGTCTATGATTGTCATTGATGACAACATTGATGACAAAAGGTGAAGTGTGATGGCATGACATGAAGCCAAAGCAAGCAAGCAAGCAAGTGCGTGGATGGCAAGAGATGACAAAGCACAAAGACATTTGGATGTGGGTATTAAAGCCATTAAAATACCTAATGAGTCAAATGACCTATACTGTGGTCATTTGAAGATAATTTCAAAAGACATCTTAATGTTCTTGTCAAAGCCCTAACATCCAAGCACAAATACATCTATGAGTCGTCTTTGTCAACAATCTAAAGAATGACGAAAAAAATAATTATGCAAATGTTTTAATGATGAAGAATGACCAAAGAAATAATTATGCAAAGTGTTTTAATGACCTTTCAACCTAGAAACTTTGGTTACGCTTCAACCCTACACGGGAGATTAAACAACCTCTATAGGCACTCTATGAAGCGTGGAAGTAAGAAGCAATGAACCAAGTAAAACCATTTGTATACTTGTTGAATGGAATAAACCAAGACTAGAAGCTTAAGTCGGCTCCACATTAAAAATAAAAACAACAAACAAATTAATTTAGTTTTTGACAAGTCGGCTCAGTAAAAATACCAAAAAAAAATGTGTATAAAAACGGAGTCAACGTCCTCATTTATGTGAAAAAAAAGAAGTGGGATTCTAGCTCTGAATTTTCGGTGGTAACTGTAGCAGCTGCAGTGGCAAAAAGAACAAGTCTCAATACACAACATCTCTCTGAATTTCAATTTACTGTAGCAGCTCTAAAATTCGTCCACTGTAGCAGCAGCAGTGTTTTTGGAAGTTTTTTTTTGTGTGATGAAGTAAAGAATCCAGTGGAGACTTCTCCCTAACTTTTAATACATATTTACTGAGGAAATTCAGACTGATGTATAGCAGCAGCAAAGTGTGGACAAGTGAAAAATTCGGTGGTAAAAAACAACTCTAATTTTTCGGTTGAACAGACTGCGTAACGCAGCAGCAGACAGAGGATGAAGTGGATTGTTAGAGCAGTTTGAAATCATTTTTATTTACTCTAATTGCGGGCTGCAGTAGAAGGAGATTAAGAGCTCTGAAATTCGGATTAGTTCTAAGGCATTTCTCTCTGAAATTTCGGGAGTCAGGACTGATCTAAGGAAGCCACAGCCTGAGAAAATTCCGGTGGTTAGACTGAGTTTGATCCTCTCTGAAACTTGGGTTTGTACAGTAGCCAAGTATTTTGTTATTTCACTCAAATGACTGGTTCATATAGTTGACAAAGGAATCGTGGCTTTGAGGTTGCAACAGAGTATGTTTCAGCCACAGTCTATATTATTAGTTTTCTACATTGCTACATCTATGTTCACATAGAACAAGGAGAAGATGATACTTTCCTGTAGCAGCTTGTGGTTCTTTTACTAAACATTACACAATCCACATTTTTGTAGCGGTGTGCCTAGCTTGAAGAAAATATACTTACAACAGATTACTGTGTTATCTTTCTATTTGTTGCTAAAGGAGAAGTCGTGGTCTCCTGGGTGTTTTTGGCATGGCCTTTTTGTTAGGATATTTAGACACTTAGGAGTTAGTTAAGATAAACTTGTGTAATATATGCGTTAGGTAAAAGTGTGTTTCTTTAGTATGCATTTGTAAATATTCTAATCCGACAGTCACGATATGTTCTAGACATAGAGTGATCCGACAGTTCAACTTCTCTTAGATCATACCTACCATTGATCCGTGGCTTAACACCCAATTGGTCTATGATCTCTATTTAAAGAGCATAGAGGGTCCTTGGCTAGTTGATCGATTATGAGAAGCTCATGTAACTTTCTTTCTTTTGCAGAACAAATTGCTCCAAGTAGCTATTTAGCTGGGGCCGTGGACTGTTTCCCTCTTGAGGGTTTTAACCACATGACAAACATCGGTGTGTTGATCTGTGATCTATTTGTGTGAAGCGGTATTTGAAGGTGTTCGGTCTTTTGGGAGTACCTTGTGTACCCGAACATGGCATCAGAGCTGAGGTCTCAGGTTCAATTCCCCCGAGCTACGCCGGAGGCGGGGTGTTGGAGTATCGGGTACCTCCACATGGTATAACCGCCGCACCTCTGGGAATATAAAACAAATGGTTTAACCGCCACTCCTGGTGATTGGGCTTGTGCTGGGTTTCAAATGTTCACCACCATCTGCAGGTTTTGGTGTAACGACAAACCTTGTTTGTCTCCTTAAGAAATCCTTATATGGCCTTAAGCAAGCTCCTAGAGCTTGGTATGCCAAAATGGATAGCTTTCTCCTTGACACTGGTTTTTTTAGATGCCATCCTGACCCCAATGTCTATACCAAGAAAGTAGGAAACCATCCCATCATACTTGTTCTTTATGTAGATGATCTTATCCTTACTAGTAGTGACCCTAAACTTATAACCCATGTGAAATCCAGTCTTAAGCAAACTTTTGAAATGTCAGACTTAGGACATTTGCATTATTTTCTTGGTCTCCAAGTCTTGCAAACCAAAGAATGAATCTTTCTTTCCCAGTCTAAGTATGCTTGTGACCTTCTTCGTCACTTCCACATGGAAGATTGTAAACCAACTCCTTCTCCCTTCCAGTTTGGAGTCAAACTTTCTGCCACTTGTACTTCCCCTGAAGTAGATGCCACCTTGTATCGTCAGCTTGTTGGTAGACTTTTATACTTGACTCATTCCCGTCCTGACCTTTCCTTTGCCGTTGGTCGTGTTGCCCGTTATATGCAAACTCCTCATGAAAGTCACTGGAAAGCAGCAAAAATAATACTTCGATATATTCGAGGTACAATTCAGTTTGGGATTCATTACAGTACAGGGGGGAAACCTTTATTGGTTGGTTTCATTGATTCAGATTGGGCCGACGATCCTGATGATCGAAAGTCTACTGCAGGTTATGTTTTCAGTTTGGGATCTGGACTTGTCACTTGGGCTTGTAAGAAACAACAAGCTCTTGCTCTTTCTTCAGCAGAAGCAGAATATCGAGCCGCAGTTAATGCCAGTTAGGAAACTTTATGGCTTCGACAGATCCTTTCAGAGTTTGGATTCGAGCAGCAGCAGCCTACTCCACTTTGGTGCGACAATCAAAGTGCCATCAAGCTTGCCAAAGATCCAGTTCTACATCAGCGCTGCAATCACATTGAGCTACACATGCACTTCATCAGAAATCTTGTTCATGATCGTGTTATTGAAGTGCTCTATTGCCCTACAGATGATCAAGTTGCAGACATCTTCACCAAGTCTCTTACAGAAGCGAAGTTTTCTAAACTTCGGTCTATGTTAGGAGTTCAGGAATGTGTCCTTAAAGGGAGATAGGCTCTAATGTCTCCTTCCTTCTCTTAATAGTGTCACTTTTGTAAATCCTTCAATCCTATCCCAAGTTGTTCTTAAGGGGGGATGTTAGGATATTTAGACACTTAGGAGTTAGTTAAGATCAACTTGTGTAATATATCCGTTAGGTAAAAGTGTGTTTCTTTAGTATGCAATTGTAAATATTCTAATTCGACGGTCGCGATATGTTCTAAACATAGAGTGATCTGACGGTTCAACTTCTCTTAGATCATATCTACCATTGATCCGTGGCTTAACACGCGATTGGTCTATGATCTCTATTTAAAGAGCATAGAGGGTCCTTGGCTAGTTGATCGATTATGAAAAGCTCATGTAACTTTCTTTCTTTTGCATAATAAATTGCTCCAAGTAGCTATTTAGCTGGGGCCGTGGACTGTTTCCCTCTCGAGGGTTTTAACCATGTGACAAACATCGGTGTATTGATCTGTGATCTATTTGTGTGAAGTGGTATCTGAAGGTGCTCGGTCTTTTGGGAGTACCCTGTGTACCCGAACACTTTTGAGCAGAACTACAGTAGTACTTTGTGCATTACAAGAATTGATATGCTAGGGTTTGCAGTGGACATCTTGGTGTGGTAGCTATTTACTTAAATGAGTTTGTGTTGATGAGAAATGATAATGCATCAGTGTAACAGGCAGTGGTTTATGACAGACATGAGCGGTTGTGTTACTTGAGTAGACTTGAAGATTTGATGATGACAGCTGTGATATGATCGATGACAGGACAGAGGACAGTATGTCAATGGATGATGTGATTGTGATGTTGTAATGTGACATATGTACTTGTAATACAAGCAGGGTCTTGTATCCCTTTCTTAGTAGGATCTAAGAAAAACTAGGTAGGGCCCTAGATAAGGAGTTGGTGCTCTTTGTTTCAGTAGGTGCTGAATTGTCTCATGATCACAGCCGTTTGAAATACAAAAAAATTACAATATTATATCTCGTGTCTTCTGTACAATGTGTTGATCATTATGTGTTTTATTTGATGAATGAATTGATTATTGAAGCATAGTCTATTGATGAATATGATATTGAATAATGAATTGAATGTGAAATGATGACTTAAGTTTTAGACTTTGAGAAGTTCGAATTTGAAGTAAGTCCAAGCTCACTGATTCACCCCCCCCTCTCGGTGAGCCATTGTGTCTAATACACTGTAGCTCCTCATCATCAGTCTTAGAGCCAACAACTCCAAGCTCATCCTTGATCTGTGTGAGCCTCGTGAGATAAGGCGCCACTCCTTTTCCCTTGGCCATCTTGGTGCTGCGCATCCTCTCTTGCAACACCATCTTCCGGTTCTCGCTCTTGCTTTGGTGTAGACTCTCCAAAGCCTTCAACATCTCTAATGCGGTCTTCTTACCAGAAAGGTGAGGGACTATATGGTTCATCACTCCATCCATGATAATCAGCATGGCTTTGGAATCAATCTTCTTCCAAGCTCCTAGATCTGTCGGATCTGTGGGTGCAACCTTCGTGGAGTCAATGTGCTCCTTTGCATCACTAACGTCTAGGATCCTTTTGATCCTTTCTTTCCATGTAGTAAAGTTCTGAGCACCCTAGAGTCTATCCTCAACTCTCAACTGCATGGCCATTGTGAAGTGTTACCTGTCAAACCTTAGATCTCCAATCTAAGTTTGTGTCTTCAATAGATGTTCCCCTGATCTATCATTGCTGCTGCAAATCTCTTAGCTTTAGCTCACTAGAGCTCTGATACCATGTAAATTTTCCTTTAATATTCAACTAGGACTAAACGGTGCATTCAAAATATTTACTGATAACCACACAGGAATATCTTTTACAGTATGCAGAGGAATATAAAACGGAGAAATAAATCACAACATCACATCACAATAATGACACAATTATTTTGGGTATGGAAACCTCCGGAAAAACCCAAGATGGGAAAACCGGTGCAACAGTCAGATATAGATTTTATTATGAGAAAATATGGAACGTTACAATCATTGCAAATTCACTCAAACCCGGCGAATGCAGCTACATGGTAGAATCATTGGACAAATTCCAGCTAAACCTCAACACCCTCCTGTGTGAGTGTACGACCCAGCTGTACGAAGCTCAGTGACCCTACTGCTCGCTCCTTCGTCTTCTCAGCTAAATCCTCTGTTTGACTTTCTCTCCCTGTCTGTATCTTGTCTCTATCGGAATACAAGTGTGTGTGTCCACTTCAACAATTGATTTCTCTTTTATAACTTTAGGTAAAGCGAAAGCCCTAATTTTACTTTCACTTTAACTAGTGTTCCATTAAAGTTAATTCAGATCACTTTTATTTATTTTCCAAAGTAAACTTAGGAAAAGTAAATTAAATACAACTGATTTCCTATTTTAAGTCTTATGCATGCAAGAACACATGCATGCAGGAAGACCTTTTCTGTTGTTGCTAGTTTAACACTCTCCAAATATATGATTGAACAGAATCCGCTGAAAGGATTGGGCTATCTCTTTAGCTCCGTCTATCTTTTCTTTTAGGAATATGTTGTTTGGTTGATACTCCCCTTTTAGCCAGGTTATGACTAGCTTTGAATCTCCATAGATGCTTGATGCCTCCACTCCGTTCTTGATAGCCAAGGTCAACAAAATTAAGGCTGTTTTGATTTCAACTTCATTGTTTGTTCCCAGATGCATGTAATATCAAAATGATATGACCTTATCTCTGCTAAGCCTAAATATTCCACCAGCCTCAGTATTCCCAGAGTTTCCTGTAGAAGCTCCATTGAAAAACTCTCTAGGGAAGTTCAAATCAGGGGGGAGCAGAGAAACTTATCTGGGTTGTTTTGTTTATGTCTCCACCTTATTGTTCATGAGTGGATAGGATCTTATAGTAGATTTGAAGTGGGGTCTATGTGACTACATTGAAAGTGGTTGTGAGTCACATTGAAAGTGGTTGTGTTTCTTTTAAGCCAAAGGGTCCATAAGACAATCACAGGCAGAGAGTGGAAGTTATTTCTTGCTTAATGATTTTCTAGCCACAACTCAACAGCTTCTTCCATGGATGAACCCCTCCAGTCCCCTACACCTTTAGTCAATCCCTTCACAACAGGCCAAACCTGTAGTGACTCAGTGAGTAGTGACAATATAAAAAGAGATGGGTGATAGTCCCTGAGTTCTCCTTGCATAATGGACTTATGGCAGGTCCACACCATCCCCTCTTCTGTATGATTTCCCAGGTAAGAATCTTGTTGTTGAGCACGAGCCAAGTGAACAGTTTTGCCTTTATGAGGGGCTCTTATTTTCCACAACATTCACTGCCACCTCCACTTTGATTTAGTTTGAAGAAGATTGAGAAAGGTAAGTTCATATCCTTTCTTAACAGAGTACTCCCTGGAGATCTTGTTTGCTCCACATACTAATAAATCCTGGGCTTCTGTGAAGTGTATTGAGGCACTATTTAGTATGCATTTGTATGAGGTCCAGAATGCTCTTCCAAACATATGACAATCTACCTACCATATCCCTACTATAAGCATCAACTAAATTCTGAATCTGGTTCCTCTGCAGACCCCTTATTAAGTTATTATCCTTTGACAGTCTATACCCACTGTTAAGTCAGTGATTTGTTTCTTTAAATTTTGTTTGATTTGCATTTTATTTCATGTTATTCATTTGCTTTAATTTGATTTTTGCCTCCTTTAGGAAATTTTTAGTTTTTATATGAAATTTTGAGCTTGCTTTTGAAATTTTCAAATTTTAAACTTTAGGTTCGTTTTTGGTTAAAGGGTTTTAAAAGTCATCATATCAAATAATGGACTCATATATCATACTCTGAGCATGATCATGCATAGTCAGTACTCAAACAGCTTTTAAAATCCATGCAAAATGACAAAAAGCTGTAAAAAAGCGCCAAAACAGTGTTAAAATTATTCTTGTAGCGCTGGAGCTCGGAATCACCAAAGGCGCGCTACAAGAATATCGTGACACTAAATTCTTCCGATTTTTTAGCAAAATTTGACACGATTTCGGATATGAAGTGACTGATTTCGTGCTTTGAGGGTGTTTGCTACGTGTGAACTCCAGAATTATCATGATTCCAAGTGGTTCCAGATCGTGATGCAAAACGTGGTTATCATTACTCCTAATGCATTTTAGCTTGACAGGTAGCAGCGTAATTTGGTCTAATGTGGCATGAGTGGTCATTTGCATGCACTGTCAAAGACGAAGGAGTTAGTGGGGTAACCATAACTACTAAAAAACCGGACTGTGTCGCTGCAGAACAGAGGCGAGGTTATTATGACTTCACGGGAAATTAGGGCTCCTTAATTTCGCTGCTTGCAGTAAAATTGATCGTTGAAGGACATCTGTACATTCGAGGTGAAGAACTTGACAACTCAAGGCATGATTTTAAACCACTGCAGCCGATCAATTAAAAGGTATTTCACGATAAGCCACTATAACTGCAATTTTGGGTTTTTTTCGCTGAGGCTTATTCTGTCAAAATTGATCGAGGGAGATGTTAAATTGTGTTATTTAATGAAGTTTCGGCCAGAGACATAGCTGTCTAAAACACTCTGAGATGCCAGGCTGAGTAAGGGTTGAAGATAGCAGTTTTTGATGAAGTATAACCCTGTCAAGGTTCAAACTGTAGTGATGTGAGGAACTACACATTTGACAGTGTTTCAACGTCCTAAATTGATTTTCTGTTTGTAAGCAATTCAAAGAAGGAATCGAATATCTGAAGTTGCAGGGAGACCTAATGTTGTTAGGTTTTGAAACTTACTATTTTTGAAAGCGAATGGAGGCAGCAAGGAGCTAAAGGCTTGAGAGTGGTTGAAGACCTACTGTCATTGTGATACTTAAATTACTGAGAGACTAAATGGACTAAGTCTTAGATTGTTTCTGCTCTATAAATCTTCTCATCTAATCTATAAACAGTCTGCATTTAGTCTAAAAGGTTGGTAGCAGAGATTCTTCATGTAAAACCTTTATTGTGCAAAGATGGTTCATAAATGGTTCTGGCAGGTTGTGGGTACTGATACACAGGTTTAATATGCAGACTGAAGATGGTCCTCTGTTTGAAAAGTAATCTGAATGGTAATTAGGTTTCATAATCTGTTGCAGTTAAAATGCTGGAGCGCTCTGAATAACCTAGTCTACCTGTGATAAACCTAACTTGTATTGCTAAAACAAAGGAGCAGTCAGATAAGATTAAGGGGAGCTGTCAGTGAAACCTAAGAGAGTTGAATACAGCAGGCATCTGTCAGATCATAAATTGAAACTTAAAGCCATATAGTTTCCATCCCTTGAAGAAAAAGATGGGTAAGAGTGGTAAAATTAACAGAGCTGAACCAACTGATGTAGGGTGGATTGAAAAGCTCCCTGGATGTGTTGAATTATTTCAACAAGCTGGTTGGATGGACTTTTTCAAGAAGATAGATGGGTATAATGCTGAAGTGTCTTGTAGGTTTGCAGTGCTGTAAAAATGACATGGTGACCTTTGACACTCTTAAGTTCAAGCTGACAGTAGAACTGATTGCAGAAGCCACAGGGATTAAGAATGAAGGTGAACAATGGTTCAAGAAATTACCCTTTACTTTTGATCCTCAGAGATGCCTATTACCAAATGTCACTCCAGACTGGAATAAAGGCATCCTTATTCAAAATTTCAGAAAGGAATGGGTTGAACCAATCAGAGTTTTGCAGAGTTATGTTACTTGTGAGGGCAGGTATGCTTATGTTTATAAGTATCACTTCAGGTTTTTGCAACACATGGTGGGGGTGTCAAAGATGAGCCTGCCATTTTTCTTTTTGAAAAGCTTGCAGAAGATGTCCAATAGGGTGAAAGGGCAGATGGACCATTCTTCTCAATCAATCTTTCATCATGGGCTAATTAAGCTGATTATTAGCACTGTTTTGCAGCATGAAGGTAAGACCTGGGATTTTTTCATCTTTTGGTCTGGCTTTCAAACCAAAGACGAAGATCAGAAACCTAAGAGGCAAGCTGACAAGGGTAAGGTTTTGATGAGAAAATTAGGACAGAAGCCTAAGCTTGAGGGTAAGGAAGAAGTCAAAGTTGAGAAAACATCAGAGCAGGTGGAGGAGGATAATAAACCCAAAGTATTTTCAGCTAGTATTAAAGGCAAATATTCCCTGTTTGAAGAAGAACAAAAGCAGCTGCTGCATCCCATGGTACCAACAGAGGTCCCTCATGAAATGAAAGTTGCTGATACAGAAAAGGTGGCTATACATGAAGAAGAGTTTCAAATCAAATAGAGAAGCCCCATTACTATATTGTCTGATGATGAAGGTTACCTGCTAGAAGAAGAGCAAGTGGAAAAAACTGAGATTAACGCTGAAACATGCATAGAAGGCCCCACTTTGGCAAAGGAGGCAGTCAAGCCTAAAAAGAAGAAAAACATTATTGAAGCCATTGAATTTAGTACAGTTAAACATAAAGGAAAAACCTTGAAAATGCGAGGGGAATTTGCTCCGGCTTGGAGGCCTAAGACTAGGCCTAAGAATAAGCTAAGGCTAAACATGAAGAAGTTGCTGGACCCCCGTTTGAATGTTGAAGGAGTAACTATCCTAGATGAGCTTTCATCAGATGAAAAAGCAGAAAGTAAAAAATTGAGCCCTAAAAAGAAGAAAACAGCAGCTGTCAAAGCTTCACCTGGTCAACCTGCAAAAACAAAAACATCATTACAGTCAGCAGAGGAATCAAATATTACCCAGCTCAAGCCTAAGCTGTCCACCATGTTTGTTGAATTAAGAGCAGAATTGTTAGCATAGCGGCAGGAAGAAGAAGCTAGGGTTCCCTGTGTTGAAACTGTCAGGGAGACAGATACTCATGGAGGCCTTAATTTTCCTAACATTTCCACAGATGTGCAGGACAATGATGCAGACATCTTCAAGAGTCTTGACATACCTTGGAGGCCCACAGATGAACAAGAAGCTATGACAGGAAAGGTCATTGACACAGACAGAGAAAATATGCAAAGGGCTCTTAAACAATACAAATACCAAATGGAGTACTTACAGGAAACCAATGATGGCCTCATTCTGTCAAATAAAAGGTTAAGGGAAGATTTACAGAAGGTAAATGACCATTATCAGGAATTGATAGCTGTATCCAAAGAGGCTCTAAAGAGGAAAAGGACTACTGACCTGCAATGCACAGAGTTAAAAGAAACAGTCAAAAGCTTACAACAGGAGAATAAAGAGCTTCAGAGAAAGATAGCTGACATGGAAAAGGAACAAAAAAGAGCAAAGAAGAAGTCTCAAGCGCTAGATGGTATTGCTTTGTTGGCTGAGGCAGCAAAAGACTTATGAGTCAGTTATTGAGTTAGTTGTTGTTATCTCTTTTTGGAAAACTAATTAGTTAAGTGATTTACTATTTTTAGTAAATTTCATATTTTGTAATATTATAAACTTTTCTTTAGCCCATTGAGTCAGTTGAGGAGAGTTAGGGTTTTTGATACCTAACTGTTTTTGTAAGAGTAGTATTTAGAGAGTTTTAGAAGTCATTAGAGGGGTTCTGATTTTTGGGAGCTACAGGAGGCCTTTAGACTGCTTTTGTCTTCAGACTTGTTCAGGAGTTAAGTACCAAGACTCTTATATGCATTTGATGATGAAATTATGAGAGATATGACATTTTTCCCCTTCAGTTTTCTGTGTTGGCTTCATTATTGAACTTGTTTCGTTTCTTAATTGATATATTCATTACTGGTTTATGTGTATTTGCTGGTGAT
The DNA here is from genome assembly GCA_001517045.1 of Pseudotsuga menziesii. NCBI lineage: Eukaryota > Viridiplantae > Streptophyta > Pinopsida > Pinales > Pinaceae > Pseudotsuga > Pseudotsuga menziesii. The sequence goes on along the minus strand of LPNX010696871.1, from coordinate 88,024 downwards.
GCTTGTCTTTTATGAATGAACCTCAGCATAGTGTTTCTGTTGGATCTTGTGTGATATATTATGCATCTTTATCATCTTCTGTTTATGATTTAGTTATTATCTTGCTCATGAATGTATTCCCTGATTGTTCCCAAAGCTTACAACCATTAAAAACCTTTTAAACAAACCCTAAACCCTAGTTTTATTAAGTTTTATATTTGAGATTGTGTTGGCTTGTTTCTTTGGCCTTGGAAACAATTTCTGGCACAAACACCCACTACAACTACCAATCCACGGTGGATTTTGTCCAGTGAGAACATTTTTCCCATTCCCAACATTCCAAGCTAGATATTTGCCAACCAACTTGAATGAGGCCAGAATTGATTTCCAAACCATCGAAGTTTCGAATCCCCATTGTTCCTTTTGATCGGCATTCTGATCCAATCTATAAGGTGAGGGGCTGCATGTAATTCTGAATCATCAAATCCTACCATAAGCCATTAGTTGATTTAACCCTCCAGGTAGCCTTTGTCCCCATAGCCCCAGAAAAGTGGTGATATGATTCAATCACGAACCCTTCCATGCTCTTGCAAAGAAATATTTGTCCTACTAGTCAAACGAAATTCCTCTCGATCCTTTGATTCGACTCACAGGAATCTCAGTCTTTTTAATTTTGTTCAAAATTTGCTTTCGTATGCATGCCATTGAGCTCCAATATACAGGGGTAGCCTCTATAACACTTTTGAGTAGTGTCAGTCTCCCACCTATAGACAACCATTTGTTTTTCCATGAGTATATCCTCTTCACTATCCTTTCATAAAGCCACAACCAATGCTTGGCTTGATCGTCATTGGGTTGCTGCTCAAATCCAAGATACCTTCTTTGCTTTGATTCAAAGGCCCACCTCCCTATAGGGTAAGAATTTTACAACCATCTCTTTCTGCACTTGGTTTACCGTATGAAAGGATATAGCATATTTGAAGAAACTGATTTCCAATAACAGTTGCCATGCAAAATAACCTTAGGATCTTCTCCAAAGCCTTTGCTTCCTTAATAGTGCCATTGCCAAACAATAGAGCATCACCTACAAACAACAGATGGGTGATAAACATGTTTTCAACCACTTTGATCTTTCTTAAAGACCCTTCTCTATTTGCTAGATTTTCCTGTTTACTCTCTCAACGACTAACAAAAGAACTAGGTGGGACAGGGGGCATCCCTGTCTTAAACTCCTAGATGGTTTAAAAAATGGGGTGCAGTCCCATTTGTCTGAACTGAAGAGCTCACTGTGGAGTAACACTCTTCAACCGACCTATTAAAAGTCCAAGGTGAATCGAATGTGCATCATTGGCAGTCCGATATACAACCAACTACCCTTGTCATAGGTTTGTGACAATTCCAGCTTTATCACAAAACCATATATCTTCTTTACCTTAATTGAATGAAGCTGCTGCCGTCTAAAGATCCAAGCTGCTCCTTGGGGATGATCTTTGAAGGTGTGGGAATGAGTCTTTAAGACTCTGGATATGATCCTGTGCACACAATTACACATAGATATTGGTCGAAATTGATAGAAAGTCTTGGGTCTGTCAACCGTTGGGATATTTACAACAGATAGTTGAGTTGAAAGCTCCCAGTATCTTACCCTTTGATCTTGACTCTTCATAATTCTACTGTCAACCCATCAGGCTCAGGAGTCTTGTTTCCCAGAAAGGATTTTAAAATACTAATAAGCTCCTTACCATTCACAGGTTACATTTGTGTGGCAGTTTGTTATTTTTCCACCATCCTTTCAAAGCAAGATGATACAAATAGGGTATCCGCAATGTTTGCTCTAGAGGGTTCAGTGTAAACAGATTTGTAGTGGTTTATAGTTGCTTGTGGGATGCCCTCAAAAGTGGATACATCCTTCCCCATTCCAATGTTTCACTTGCCAAGTAGTATTCTGAGCATTCCTCTGCTTAGCACAGTATTAGAAAAAAGTGTGTTCTCATCCCCTTCTTTTAACCACAAAACTCTACTTTTTAATCCCCACTTTGATTCCTTTGAAGCAAGAAGCCTATCCCTCGCCTTCTCCAATGTTCAATTTCCTTTTTAAAACCTCATATACCCCTTCCCTGCATAGTACTCTTGTGGTTGGTTCAGCTTATCTTCTTTGCTTATCAACTAAGATTCAACAACCTTAAAAGTGGCTCTTCGATAGGCCTTTTACATTGACTCATGAAATCCCTTGGGATCATGGTTTACACGAGCAAAGAATCATGAGGAGTAAGGCCCTTCACCCACCCAATTTATTATGCCCCAGGTGATGACCACGTATGGCCATCCCATGCTAGTATTAGAAATAGCGTAAGATCATGTCTTGAAACTAACCCTACACCATATAAGGAACCTACACCTACTCTTAAGCTTCCAACTTCAGAAGTCTCTAGAAGAGTAGAGAACATGGAGAAGCACACTCAAGGCCCGAGGGTTATGGAAGTTAGACTCCTAGGCAATATAATTCGTTCCACTATTATTGGTGACAATAGAAGTAGCACAGAGGACCCACATTGTAAAATCACTCTGGAAACCTAAATTCTTATGAGTTTGGTTTTCAAAACCTGTTTCTACAAACAAGGACTCGAGGATTCTCAAAAGGAAAGGAAAAACAAAAGCAGCATAAAATTACTAAAAGAGAAGATATGGTGATAAGCCAATTAGGCTTTCACTTGGACATAACTCCAAGTGGGGTTGAACCATTTATGATAAAACCCTCTCTATACGGGTCAAGAAGGTTTGGAGACAACTAGGATATGTCCTAATTTTCAATATTTTGGCAAAGGGGTGGATCACTTTTATTTTTAAAAATGTTAAGGACAAGGACACTATGGAAAGACAAATGGCATTGGGATAGTGCTATTTTAGCCTCGAAGAAATGGCACCTATGTATCGATCCTTTAAAGGAATCATCCAAAGTAGTAATCATATGCTGTAACTATGATAGTAAGCCGGAACCCATTGCCCACATATTATATAAGCTTCTATTACACTTAGTATCATGTAATAAACTTGCTCATATGGTAGAACATAACCCGAATCATTACTAACACTGTTCAAATCAGTATGTTTGCCTAAGCTTTTACATGTGATTAATAAAAAGCTGATAATAGTTCAACCTAAGCTGGCAAGAAAGATGTTTGAGGGCCATTGGGAATAGTATGGGCAGATTTATGAGAAAACCCTAAACAAGGAAGCAACCTCTGCTGCCAAGATCTGTGGAGTTGAACTTGACTGACGGCCTATAGATTATGTAACTACAAATCCTCTCTATGTGTATGATGACGAACTTTGAGATTGGGAAATGGTCCTATCACAAATAGATAGATTATGTACGAATCCCCTCTAGGTGCACCATATTTAGGAAGTATAGGAACATAAAAAAGAAAATGCCCTGAGAAATATGTTAATGATGGGGATATGGTAGAGGAGTTGAGGGAGGACCCTTGTTTATCTAATAAAATGTTGAAATCATGGGTAGTCATTTATCACCAAAATTTTTGGAGAATGTTTACAGAGAGGGAGGTGATGAGAACACCTCTTTGTCTAGAGCAAAGTGAAGCATTCCAAAGTTGAATAGTGCCAAGGAAAATAAAACTTTATTCAGAAAAAAACTGAAGGTCATAATTTAGAACAAGACATGACGAAGGTATTTGGCCATGAGAGGGAGCAACATTTATCTCCTCAGAGACTAGAAGAATCTGTTGAGAGGATTCTCATGAACAAGAAAGAAAAGAAAAAAGGTCCTATTCCAAAGAAACAAAAAGGAAGGGACGAGGAGATTTGAGGGTGATGTGGGGCGAGGTGTCATGGAAGGTACTCAGATGTGAGAATATAAATGATAAAAGTGTATAACAAGTAGAGCCCTCTAATAGTAAAGACTTAATTCCAAGAATTTGACAAAAGGAAGTATTGACTATGAAGCTGACACACACGGAATATGCTCCAATCATGAAGAACAAATATCATCTTAGGTCTGTAGTGAGGAATACATATGGAAAACACGTTGTGATTGAAGGAGACTGGAAATTGGACCAGCATAGTCCACTTCCCATTCTGGACAAGGGTCAAAACATGAGTTCTTTAGCACGACATATTGTAGAGAATGAGATTTAGAAAGGAAAGCAAAATGCCAAGGTAGGCTATAAGAGGCAAGAAAAGATTTTGCTAACCCTCAATATTCCTGGTTTTGATCTTCCCACAAAAGAGATACACTAGGAGGGTCGTAGATAAATATAAGCCAAAAAATTTCCTGTTGCAAGAAACAATGATAGGAGTAGAAGAAGCCCAAAGGACCTTACATCAAATGCTTGTAGAATGCAATTTTGAAGATAGGAGTAGAAGAAGCCCAAAGGACCTTACATCAAATGCTTGTAAAATGCAATTTTGAAGTTTTGGTAGCTATAGGGAGATAGGGGGGCTAGTAATGGGATGGAATTTTGAAGCTTTGGGAGCTATAGGGAGATCATGGGGGCTTGGTAATGGGGCTAAAGAACACTCTTGAGAAAATGGAGGCTTAATTTTTTGAATACTATGACTACCATAAACTTCTTTTCCAAAGAATTGAGAAGATTCACAATTTTAAGCTTATATAGGCCTTAAACATAGAGGAAGTAATATTAGAAAAATATTCTAAATAAACTGCAGAAATCAATCAAGCTGTTTCACTCTTCAATTGTATATCGCCCAAAGCTGCGTTGGTGAGGGTTGGCGATGTTGGGGATATGAACTTTGCAATGGAAAAGGAAGATGGAGGAAGAAGGTAGAAATGACCCATTGGCAAACTTCTCTAAAAAAATTAGGTGTGAAATGTCTATTAAGTGTAAATATAGTTGAGGTAGTTCCCACTTAGAGGAATAATAGGAAATGAGTGGATAGGATATGTTTTTGGCATCTGAAAATCCACTAGCAGGAGAAGAGGAGATTCATATCACGGAAAGTTTTAAGAGGCAATTTAGCTTGATACCATAGACCAATATTATTTCAGATCTCCAAAGGAGAAAAAAAACAACCCTTTTTTAAATTCAACTCCTTTTGGCTAATTAATTGTGAATAATACATCAAAACTGGAAGCATTTAGAACAATATCATTTCAGATCACCAAAGGAGAAAAACAAAAATATCTTTTCCGATTCAACACCTTTGGGCTGGCTAATTAATTGTGAATAATAAATCAAAACTGGAAGCATTTAGAACAATATCATTTCAGATTTCCAAAACAAAAAATACCTTTTTAGATTCAACACCTTTGGGCTGGCTAATTAATTGTGAATAATACATCAAAGCTGGAAGCATGTAGAACAATATCATTTCATATTGCCAAAGGAGAAAAACAAAAAAACCTTTTTGGATTCAACACCTTTTGGGCTAATTAATTGTGAACAATACATCAAAACTGAAGAAATGGTGAATCAACTATGAAACAATTTCAAGATAATAACCCCAATGTAACAAATATAAAAATAATAATAACAATAATCAAACACAAAGACTACACCCTTGTAACCAATAAATGTATACCTTGTAAACAATAAATGTATATTTATACAGGATCACAAATTTGTTGGAAACCATCATTCATATTGCAATACTTTACAAAATATTTTGTAAATATATATATTTTTAATTTCATAATAAACAGTAATATACACTGTTTATTAGTAACATTGGTATCAAAGCCCAACTTGAACTAAAATCATGGTATGATTCGTCAAACTTGTTGCTTCCAACATATTCATTGTTGTGGCGCCATCCTCGGTACTATCTCTCAACAGCCCTTCCTACTGCAAATTTTATAGCCGCCTTTACAGAGACTTGTCCACCTTATGTTCCATGGATTTGATTTTGACGTACTTTATGTTCCGGGACATTTTCTTAACCCAACTATCGTTTTCCATTGCATTTCCATGCGTCCACCAAAGGTCGGTTGCAAGCCCTAAAATCATGTCCTGAAACTTTTTACCAATTCTAAAATGGTTACGACGAATTCTAAGTATATGTGAGTCATTGTAAAGATGAAATCAACATTGTAAGGCTGTCTCGCTAATGTCGAGGAAGAATAAAATGAGGTAGGTTGTATAAATTGAAAGAACAATAGGAGATATATAAAAAATTGGGGAAATAATTGATACGTTATTAAATAAAATAAAATAAAATCGGAGAACATAATTGATAAGTTATTAAATATAAAAAACGATAGTTAATTTTGATAAGATTAAGAAATAATGACAAAAATGAAGATAACTAATGTATATAGAGAAACGATAGTATTGATTGAAAGGTTATATAAGTCAATAGTATAACAATTAGCAACCATATCCTCTAACAAATCCAAGATGAACACGTCACTAGAGAAATCAAGACGTTACTTGTCATCTCAATAAAATCAAAATCAAAATACTTAATTATAATGACCCTGCAATATAAAGGCTATCACGTGGGTTAATAAGATTAGGTAAATTTTGCTATGAATCCACTTGCTAATGAATTAGAAAATATCTTTACACTTAGAAGGTGATGCTTACAATTGATTCACATGTTGGTCAAAGAAAATTGAGGGTTTTTTAGTAAATTGATTGAATATTTTCTTTCGAGATTTCATGACAATGAAAAAGATAACATTTTTACTGGATTTGTCCATTTATGCCAAATAGAAATAGTTCATGAATATACCCATGAATGGGAAGTCCTAGCGATTATATTTCATGATCTCATAGACGATCAACTATTGAAACTTTAACCCAACATGCAAAATGAGTTTATGTTATTGTAACAAACATAAAACATAATAAAAATAATAATAAAATAATTATCCAAGGGACATAACCCTTGTGAGCAGTCATCAAATGTACCCTTTAGGATTTTATATGTATGAGCTTGCTCATTGTATTGTTATAATCTCATATTCATTATAATTTATTATTTGCTTATACATTTATGGATTATTTGTTTTATTTACATTGTATTTTCTTTAGTAATGAAGTTTGTTTGCTACATTGGTATCAAAGCTTCGTGTCGATCTAGTCTTTGGCCATTACTTTTTAGACTTTGTTTGATCCATCCTTTGGCTACTCATATTTTTTTTCAAAGGATCTTTGATCTGAGTCTTCAATAACTATATTGGCCTTTGGCCAAGTTCAAAAATTTTGTTGAAAGAAAGGATTATTGTGTTGCAAGGAAAATTTGAGAAAGAAAGAAGTCATCCCACGACAAGCTATAAGAAGAAAAAAAATGATATTCCATTGTAGATTTAAAAAATAAAATAAAAAACAGAGACAAAAAAAAAGAAAAAAGAATCACATCAAAGAATTGTTGTGGTGGCTAAGCATTGAAAAACACATGTTGTGGAGTATAAGGCACCATTTTCTCCTGAAGTAATAGTATAAGTTAAACATTGTACATGTCACTGCCATGAAACATCCCCACTGGAACTTCTTCTCAAAGTGGAACAAGGCATACCTCACATACCCATCAATGGAAGCCATTTAGAAAAAAGCACATTGCACATTTCCTTCAACCATCGTGACTGGTAAATCCCTATCAACATCCAATTGAGAAAAAAAAATCATGCCCCGTGGGTGAAGCCGTGCGAGAGTATAAACACCCCATGTAGGCAATTAGAAACAATCTGTCTAAGAAAAAAATACTTTTATTTATTTATTCATGACACCACCCTTTCATTAGACTTGTGTTTGTAGTGTATATGGGCATATGGACATTAGTTTTGCACCAAGGCCACCGATGATGAGCATGCTACATTTGTGGTGGGGTGGAGGTTGAGTTTGAACAATCTAGTCATGTTGGGTGTTGCAATGTGAACCTTATAGAGGGAAGGATGGGTTACATTGAAACTATACAAAAGATCATACAATTTGACTTTGCTTATTTTAAAATGTGTTCTTTTAGTAAGTATAAGTGGCGGGATACCTAGAAAAGTTTAGGTGTAAGTGGTGGAATACTTAAAAATATGTAGCCAAGAAAGAGTGTACACATATTTAGGTAATCGAGGTGATATCGATGACCTCAAAAGTATACTTGACTTCATGGTAATTAAGCCACATACTTACAACAAAAAGAAAGAAGTAAGCTAAAACCACAACAGAATGCACTTGATGTGACCTTATGTGGAAGTGGACCACAATAACCCCTCTAGGCGATGGTGACCCACGACAAGCCCTCTCAACGACGGCGATGGTGACCTTGGTGACCCCTCTCGGCAATGACGATGACGATTTCGATGGCGACCTTGCTGACCCCTCCTAGTGACAACAACACCCGTTTCAACTACTCCTTATCTGACATTGTTGGGGCAATTTCGTTGTAATTAAATAAATAGCTGAAACTCCCAGAACATAAATTATCAACCCAAGGAAGTCTTTCATTTCAAAGCTATCGTGCAATATCTATGCAAGCACAATTTCTACCTGACATTGTTGATCTATTGGTAGGAAATCAAAAACTCATTGTAGCCTTGATCACACCTTCTTAAAAAGAAATCAGACCTCAAACATATTCATTGCAGAAGGAAAAACACATTGTAAATCTAATCACACTTCAAACACTGTAATAGAAATCAAGTCTTATAAAGCATAATCTAATTACATAAATATAAAATAATTGTTATGTTGGCCAACGATCAATCAAAACAAATAAACATGAATTACAACAATGATAAATCTAACAATGAATGAAAGCATGAACTAAATATTACACAAATTCACACAATAATACACTTACAATCAACGCTCCCAGCATCTGCTTAGGGAAGAGGGCCCTTTCTCCACTGAGTAGAGCTAGATCTCCATAATGAAAGTGTACAACTTTGCTTTAAGAAACCACCAACATCTATTAACCAAGCTTAAACTGTTACAAAGTTGGATCTGAAGAGAATAATGAATTTCAATACTAATTGTTCAACCCCCCCAATACATGATATTCATTACACATTTATACAAAAAGCCTTGAGGAGGACGAGGAACTGAATTCCAGACTTGGGATTTGTTGAACCAATTTGCCAATGTTGAAAACCGGCCATAACAACAAATCTGGAAATTACATATTTAGAGAACCATATGTATCTCTCAAACTATGGTTATTTTGAGAGATTTTCTCACAATTAATGTAATTGAGGTCGTTCTGCACAAAACCCATGTCCCAGGTTTTTGAGATTCTTCTCCATATTCCCGAAAATTGTAACACAAATCAATGTTTTCTTATCTGGAATGTGTTTTTGGTTGGGACTGTTTGATCATGAGTTGGAGGCTGCCATGCTGGACTTGGGAACGAATTTAGATCACAAATCCACATAATCAATCCTAGGAATGAAACCATGTTGTGAATATCCACGTGGATATGTGCTAACAAGCCAACTTTGGATGTTGGAACCATAAGTGCTGCTACAAGATATTACTTCACTAACCAACATCAGTAAAATCATGCATAATAGTCTTTAATTCATTAAAAATAAAGGAAAATATTCATTATTAACCACTAAATCATAAATAGGAGTAAGATGCTGTTCGAATAGAAGTTAGCAAATGGATGGAAAATAGAATGATAAATGAGCAATAATAGGAAAAAGAGGGTTTAAATAAGTGTTGATAAGTGATGAAAATATGGACAAATCCGTGACCCAACAAATGCCACCTCCATGCATGTAATATATTGCATTCAATTCCACCACCTATGTGGCCAACCAGTCAAATATAAAGCTATTGAAGAATTCAACACCCAAGGCCATGCAGATTCAAACCCAACATGCATCCTCCTAGACCATTTCGAAATGGGGCCTTTCAAATTTCTACGATGATTTTTGGATAGTGTTGAGAGCTATTGAAGAGTTTTGTTGCAAACATACCCTTTGAAGAATATACTTTTAACAAAACTCAACTTTGGCATCGTTCTTGGTGTTTTGCCTATGCCCCTGTTTCCTTTACTTCAAGAAGACATCCGGTCTTCAGCCCCTGTATCTATAATACCTATTCCTTTTGTCAATCCTATTGATTTTCTATAATACAATTTTTTTTTGAGACCTCTAGCTTGCAGGTATGTTCTTAGTTGTTGTTTTAACAAAGCAAGGTAAATCTTTGACAAATTGACAATGTTTCTCTTGTCCCACCTTTTTTTATTTTATTTTGGTAAGTGTGCTTCTTTTGTTTCTACTAGAGTTTTCCTTACATTGAGAATCATTATTGTATTAGAGGAATCTAGATGCTATCATTTATACATTTGAGTTTAGCATAAATTATAGTCAAATGGCAATGTAATGTGACAAAGCAAACAAATCAATGACCGGTGGATCTTTTTGTGGATTTATTTGGAAAATATAAATATTTTACAATTCATCTTGAATCGACAACTACTTCCATTTCATCAAGTATTGAATGTTATATAAACTGACTGAGAGTGATCCTTATATGAGTTAACCTTCGTTTTGATTGTGTCTATTTTCCCAATCTCTTCTTCAATAAAATTCATGACAAAAATTGTGTAGAAACCTTCATTTCGATAATGTGTTTTCCCAATCTCTTCTTCAAGAAGAGTAATGACAAAAATTGTGCAATTGTATATGTATGAATGTCTAAGGCATACGCTACCCACCTAGCATAGTTGATGCACAAGCATGCTTATGTAACTTATGTGAGAAATGTTGTGGATGAGGTATATGCCCCTTCACTTATTTGAATTTTGAAAACCTGTGATGAAATTGGAGTTGTTTATACATCATAGTCAAATTCCAATGTAAAGTGACAAAGCACACAGATCAGTGACAATGGATATTTCTTTTGGATTTATTGGTAAAATAAAAAATATTGCAATGCTTCTTTCATTGGAAGCTTCTCGCATTTCATCAAGTATGAAAGAAGCTTCTCGCATTTCATCAAGTTTTGAGGAAAAAGTTACTATTGTATAAACTGAGAGTACTCCATCTTATATGAGTCAACTTTCATTCCTATTATGTGTTTCCCCAATCTCTTCTTCAACAAGAGTAATCACAGAAATTGTGTAGATTGGTATATGTATGAATATATTAGGCATAAGCTACTTGAGCATAGTTGATGTATAATCCATGCTTGTGTAGCTTCTATGGGAAATGTTGTGCATACGATATAAGCCCCTTCACTATTTGAACTTTGAAAACCTGTGATGAAATTGGAGGACATGCTTTCCCACATTGGATCTAGGATTGTTGAATGCTCTTATGCTCCACCATGTTAGGTGATTGTGGTTTGAGAGATCTAGATGATAATTTTGTACTCAACAATAAATTATTCTATAGATTCTATATGAATTTGCATGAGATTACTATCATTTCTCTTCATCTTCAATTTTGTTGCTTTTCTCTCTCCTCGTTTCTTATACATGAAACCTAGAAACTTTGTTTCTCGTATTGTTCTCATTTCTTGTTTTGTTTCTCATTTCTCATTTCTTGTAACACAGGGAGAAACCCAAATAAGGCCTACAAATATTGGTTCATTACAAGTGCCGAAGAGGAAGTATATTACCTTCTTATTTGATACTAGTAATTGTCTTGAATAATTGTTGTCATTTTGTGTTCAAATATGGATTGGGTAGGAATTAAACCAAGACCTACCCATGGTCTTGTCCGAGGCTACATGCTTCTTTCTTGACAGGCCTTGCTAGTTCAATATGAAGGTATTTCATTAGTAATCACCAAGTCCAAATACATTGGATTCTCTATATTGTGTTGTCCAAAGAGTAATATAAATGCAAAGGCGCAGGGAACTGATTATCAAATGAAGAGAAAGGAGTAGAAAGAATATTAGATGTGTTGATAAATTCTTGTATTCGATCAAGCATGTGAGATTCTTGTGTTCAGAACCGAAGAAACCATTAATTAGTTCCATTAAATAGGTGTCACTTTGAAAATACACATTGATAGTTCAATAGTTCCATTAAATAAGTGTCACCTTGCATATACACATTGATAGTTGAATAGGTCCATTAAATAAGTGTCATCTTGCAAATACGCATTGATAGTTCAATAGTTCCATTAAATAAGTGTCTCCTTGCAAATACGCATTGATAGTTCAATGTCGCAAGCTTTGCAACCAACTCTTGGTCAAAGAAGAGCGGCCTTTTTGGTATACCATTTGTTGATTGTACAACATCAGGAGTCATTCTCTGGACTTGTGGTTTGTATATTCAAGTCGGGACTTGTGGTTTGTATCAAGTCCTATATATATCCTCATATGATTGAGGCGGTGATGATCATAATGTAAAGTCTTGTGGTTTGTATCAAGACTGTAGACTTGTGGTTTGCATCAAGTCAAGTATTCTCATAAAAGGTACCCTATGAGACAGACCTCTAGTTATGGAGATGAGCTTATGAGTAATATCAAGAATGTAGACTTGTGAGTAATATCAAGAATGTAGACTTGTGAGTAATATCAAGTCCTACCAATATCCTTATTTATTGAGGTGTCATACTTTACTTGGTAAAATGGTTATACTATGTGAGGTATTACTAGTCATGGTCACTGAGTGTTATAAGTCTCCTTCAGGTTTTAGCTACCCCTAGACTGAATTACTTTAACATATGACTATACGTCCCAAGGTAATATATATGATCATCAGTATGAAATAAATATTATGAGTATGATATGATACGATGGATAAATAAATACAAATGTGGACGATGCAATAAATAATAATGAGATAAGCATAGAGAGAGATTGAATTTGAATTGCCTATGTATTCCTTCATGTGAACTCGAGTTATAAAGGCTTCAATTAAAACCTTAGTTGTAAATAAAGAATGTATTCGTTAAATAAGGAATCTCTTTGAGATCCATGCAAAGATAAAAATAGTAAATAATGTAATTGAATTAATAAGGACTTATGTGTTTCGGTTAATTAAAAGAAACTTACAAACATCCATACAATTTTTTGCATGGATGGCACAAAGAGTGAAGAAATGATGACACTTAAGTTAGCATGGTAACTAAGTAATCAACATTCAGTTAACTAAGAAGATCCATGAAGAAGTTAATAATAGAAATTATGCACTAAATGTGAAGCACCGAAGACATTCAGTTGGCCTCCTAACTTTATGGTCATACATTTAGTTAAAGATTAAAAGACTTGGTTCAAGTCAATCAACATTCAGTTAAAAACTAATGATGAAAGGAAGGGCACATATTTTGTGCATGCTAGGTGTTTTGGCTTGATATTAATATGCTATGCATATGGAAATTTCAATATAGTTGATTATAGTGTTGTATTGGATCTCTCTTCTCTACTGCTAAGGTGACATCTCTTATTGGGCAATATGCTTATGTGTTGTAAACTATTCTCTACAAATATATCTATCATACTTAAATAATTGATGGGTTTTTCATCCTCTGTGTTTGGAGGCTTTTCACAGGGTATATCTTGTCTATTCTGGTTGAATAATTTACGTGGTTGATTTGTCTTATGAGATTCATATACGCAATGATTGATTAATAAAAGTGTTAAAGTTCAAGCATATCCGATTTTCCTCAAACATTCATACCATTAACCTTAAGACTTCTTGGTGTAGAAATTGAAGCTCTAACAGCATGTGAAAATACAAGATAAAGATCTAGCTACAAGATATTTCTCACAAGCATGCACAAGAAAAATAGAGAGAGGAATAATGAAACTGAACATAAGAGAAGTGAATAATGATTGAAGAATATTCCATGTATTATTGATCAATGAATGATGATTGATATTATTACATATTAATACATTATTATAAAGGAAAGTAGAGTTGTTGGGAGACAACTCATGATAGCTCATAAAGCAAACTTACTAAATATGATAAACCCCCATAGGCGAGGAAAGCAGTTTCCAAATAAGTCAAAGAGCTCATGAATTGGTTAAAGCATGAGTGAGTGGTGATGAGTGATGGAAAATATTTCTAATCATGGAATCTGGAGAGAAAATCAAGGAGGATGATCTGGCCACAAAAGATAGCAGTTTCCTAATTGACTAGCTTTACCTTATCCACTGAAAGTAGGAAAAAGTTGTCTAAAGGAAGAAATGGCAGGAAGGTGCAGTTTCTAATATGGGCAGTAAATAAAGTTGGTAGAATCTATCCAAAATCAATATAAAGGCACTCCTGGGGTAACTATGGCAAGTATTGACCAAATGGTGCAAGTTGAGGCCAACTACCTAGCCTAGAACATAGGAAATTATATAAAAATGATTAATTATTTTATCCTAAGTATGTAGTAGGTTTATAATATTCTAACACCCCCCTTTAAGTCCAAATCTATGATGGAGTATCTGAAAAATATCAGAAATATAGATGTATATAGGGCCAATCAACAAGGCTATGGTCACCCTTTACAATTATTTTGTCCAGAAAACTGTGGAAAGAGGAAAAAACACATGGAGAAAATCATCCCTCAAAAAAGGACAAGACACAATATGAACACCATGTATTTATTATATATTTTTCTTCACTTGAATGAGCTGACTAAACTTCTTCTTGAATAATTTGATGAAGAAGTTGTGAACTTCGTGATCATGCGCTAGAATATCAATGTAGCATCTGTAAAAAACAGATGGAGAGGCTCCTTATAGATTATCATCTGATGATGGAGGAGAATTATATGGATGCTTATTTCTGCCAACGTACTCTGAGATGAAAACATAATAAATAAATGAAAAGAGATATGTGCATTCTCCTTCCCAAAGAGTAAAAGACTCAATACAATCAGTTCCTTGTATAACTGCAAAATGGTGAAATGACCCATATATCTTCTTATCAAATTGATGTAGCACCTTCCCAATTCTTAAATGAGGCTGAACCGACTATGAAATATCAAAATTATTATCATATGGAGAAGCAAATACCAAAGCTATAATGTCTCCATGAGTATACAGGGCTATAGTAGGAAAATGTTGAGCAATTGGGTAAGATTGATGGATGAGTGAATCTGAATGGTATGTGGACTTGAAATATGAACCATAGATGTTTATATCATATCCAAACATGTGTAAAAAAAGTACAAAGATGAATAATTCCATGAATAACGAACCAGTGAAAATAGACAAGACTTGAAACTAGCAGAAACAAGTGACACTGCATAGGAATCCAATAAGGAATCAACTAGTGAACTTGGGGTTTGCATAGTCTTATGAGTATTCAAAGGATGGTTAAATGGTATGGATGATGTCATAAAATGCATATAATCCTACAAACTTACTTCTAAATCATAAACTTAATCATTTGAATGGATTGAGAAAGAGCTAGATAAAGACAAGTCATGATCTAGTGAAAAAACACAAGTATTGGGAGATCGATCTAATGGACTGATAGGTGATTTATCCAAGAGAAACACTGATATTTATGATTCTGATATATTATAAAATGAATATATATCAGATAATTGAGAACATGATTCAAGTCTGCCACTCAAGGCATAGTTGTTATTACCTTGGGACCGTGCATTGTGACATTGTTCTGCAGATTCAACATGTTTCTCTAGTCCATCAGGTATATCAATGTTATACTTCTCAAGCAAATGAGTCATGATGCCCATTTTCTTCTTGAAACATTTATTCTTAGCATGAAAACCCTTGCTACAGTAAGAACACTTGGATGAGCTCCCTTTCTTCTTGACTTTCTTCATGGAATTCAAACCTTCATCAGCAGGTTTTGTGTTGAAATATTGTAACTCCAAAATATATTCTAAATGTATTTTACTGATGTACCCCAATGGAGATGTTATTATTCCTCAATAGGGATGTTACTATTGTAATTGGTCATCTTAGAGTCATGAGGTAAATCCTCCATTGTAAGTCGGGTCAATAGTACCCCAATGAATAATATATAATATTGTTTTGAGTTTTCCTAGGTGAAGTCGGCCCAGACAGTTTAGTGGGGTCGACTTGATTAGGGTAAAAGGTATTTGACATAAAGTGTATAAATAGAGGAGTTGGGTTCCTCATTACAACACATTATCAATCACTTGAATAGCACATATGAGAGAGATAGAGATAGATCAACAAGGAGGAGAATACATGTTTTGGGGTTTTATCTTATACATCTTATATAGAGGAAATTTTGTTGGGTTTTCTTCCCCTTGAGGGTTTCCCAGGATAAATATTGTGTCTATATTGTGATTGTGTTTCTTTCAATGATTCTTCATATGCTACTATTGTGAATTTGGATAAAACAATAATGATATTTATCTTAGCATATGAAATCTTAACGTGGTATCAGAGCTAGCATGAATAGAACAACTTTCAAAAGGTGAAACTCTCTCTCCTATCCCTTCGAAAGAAATTAGGGTTTCTACAAAGTTTGGAATTTGGAAGTTCTGCTGGCATAGAAATTTGTGCCTCCCTTGAGTGGGATTGAATTTTTTGGGTGGTTGAATCTTAGAGAAAGCCAAACCCTAGTTTGGCCTTGAACCAAAAAAATGTAGAAAACCAGAACCATAGATTCTACAGAAGGTGCAACCTTGCAAGCAAGTTTTGAAGGGTAAATATTTAGGATCTTTAGAAACAAAGTCAACCAACCAAATCTCCTCAGTCAAGCGCATCTCCTGGTAAGGCCAAATTTTCATTTTGAGAAATTTCAATTTTTAGTGACCTCCTGGATAGGATGGCCCCAAGCACTAAGCTTGAGGACAAATTGGAAGGCATAGAAAACTTCCTAGCATGGAAGTATATGATTAGTATCATTATTAAAGATAATGGTCTTGAGAAGTACATCAAGGATGAAGTTGCAGAACCAAAAGAATATGAAGTCAAGGAGAAGCACGCACAAGACCTAATCAAGGCAATGAGGATAATTGTTTATTCTATCAAATATCACTTGATCCCTCAAGTGTCATCCAAGAAGACACCAAAGCAAATGTATGATGCACTTTTTATAATGTATGAGGGAATTAACATCAACAAAAATATGAATTTGAGAGCTCAACTAAAGGGCGCCAAGATGAGAAAAGAAGAATCAATTCAAGACTACTTCACAAGGGTCTCCCAGTTCAGGGAACAAATAAGTTCTATTGGAGACACCCTTGATGAGGATGAACTAGTTATGACTGCTCTCAATGGTCTCACTAGACCTTGGGATTCATTCATACAGACTCTGTGTGCCAGAAAAGAAAGAATGAAGTTTGACATAGTATGGGAATATTTCATTCAAGAAGAAGCTAGAGTGTTAGATTTTTATCATTCAAGCTAGCATTATCTTAGGATATTATTTGAGAGAATAACATGCACAAAAATAAACACAAGAGACAAGAGACTCAAAGAATTTTCCTCGGGGAAACCATAAAGGAGAAAACCCCACAATTTCCTTAGAGATATAATCAACACCAAAAGTAAAACCTGAAAACATAAAGATGATCTCCTGACAACAATAGTCTCTCTCTCTGATCCCATATTCTTCTCTCTCACTCATGCACCCTAGTGAGTGAGTCTGTGTGTGATAAATAGAGAGGCTCACTCTCTATTTATATTCTTTCATTCACTTAATTTCCACTTTAACATGTCGGCCCCACTTAGCAATTACTTACTAGGGCTGACATCTCTAGGAGAGTCTAATAACCCTAGTCCCCCACAACTGTGGGGACATTAACCCTTGATCAATAGGAGGGTTACCCACAATGAATTTACATGACTTGCTTACATTATTGAATCTCCCAAGAGGAACATCGGGGCATGACATGACTCAAATTCATTACAAACACTTCCCGGAATAAACATCGGGGTACAATACATAAGATATACAAGTGAATACATTCTGAAGTTACAAATACATCAACACTCCCTCTTAGCTAGGAAGGTATTCTCTCGACACAATTTATCAGCACAAGTCTTCTTCTCTGTATCATCATTGAGTTCTCGTCATCTTCATCTTCAAGTCATCTTCATCTGGATTTGGATCATCACTCGATCTGGATCATCATCATTGGATCTATATCATCACTCGATCTGAATCATCATCACTGGATCTAGATCATCACTCGATCTGGATCATCATCATTGGATTTGGATCATCACTGGATCTGGATCATCACTGTTGGATCATCACTCAATCTGGATCATCAATGGGTTATCATCACTGGTGCTATCTCTTGATTCTTCTCATCACAAGAAGTTCTACAGAGCCAGCCCTTTTTCATGCTGGTTGTAGGCCTAGCCTCCATGTAGGTCTTCTTCAGTGCTTATATTTGACCCTAAGCCAGAATGGCCCACCCAACACTTACATCTGACCTCATCTCGTCACAAAGGCATGCCCAACACTCACATCTAACCATGAGAGGAACACATCCACCATCATGTCAGAATGGCCCAGCCCTTACATCTAACCATGGGAGGGCCCAACCTGCTCCCATGTCAGAATGGCCCAGCCCTTACATCTGACCATGGAAGAACCAATCCTCTCACCATGTCAGAATGGCTCTTAGTCCCAGATTGAGGGTTCCTGGTAACTTACTAGGTGCCTCCATTCTCCCAAAGAATGGCATCATCCCTTACATATGACCATGGGAGGGCCCAGCTTGCCCCCATGTCAAAATGGCCCAGCCCTTACATATGACCATGGAAGGAACCAATCCTCTCACCATGTCAGAATGGCTCTCAGTCCCAGACTGAGGGTTCATGGTAACTGACCAGGTGCCTCCATTCTCCCAGAGAATGGCATTAGCCCTTATATCTGATCAAGTGGGAACACATCCCTCAATCACATCAGAATGGCCCTGCACTTATATATGATCATGTGAGACTACATCCCACAGTCATATCAGAATGGCCCTCAGTCCCAGAATGAGTATTCTTGGTAACTGACTAGGTGCCTCCATTCAGAGAATGGCATTCAACACTTATATCTGATCATGTGGGAACACATCCCTCAATCACAAAAGAATGGCCCTGCACTTATATCTGACATGGAAGGAACCAATCCTCTCACCATGACAGAATGGCTCAGTCCTTACATCTGACCATGGAAGGAACCAATCATCTCACCATGTCAGAATGGCTCACGGACTCATCACTTCCCCTTGGAGGGAACCTCGATCCGGAGAACACCAAGCTTCTCCCTGAAGTACTCAAACTTCACTCTAGCCAATGGCTTAGTCAACACATCAGCTATCTGTTCGTCCGTCACAACATACTGGAGCTTCACTGCTCCTCTTTGCACCATATCCCTGATATAGTGATATTTGATCTCAATATACTTCAACTTGTCATGGAACACCGGGTTCTCTGACAACTTCACACAACTCTGGTTGTCACAACATATACAAGTAGCATCTAACTGGAGATCAAATAAATCAGACGATAGCTTCCTTATCCATATTTCCTCACAACTAGCTGAACAAGCTACGGCATACTCTGCTTCAGCTGTACTCAATGCCATGCAAGACTATTTCCTGCTAAAGCAAGAGATCACACTTGATCCCATACTGAAGAAACACCTTGAGGTGCTCTTTCTATCGATGGCATTGCCTGCCCATCAACATAACCTTCCAGGTTAATCTTCGGATTCATCTCATACTTGAGCCCTGTTGGCCTGTTTTTCTGAACTAGGCCAATAAGGAGGTCTTGTCCACACAATCAGCTTAAAGCAGCATCTGGTGTGTTTGGATTAACAAAATCTCGCAGGTTGTGGTCTTGCTACCAGCTGATTTTTCTCTTGAGGAGAAATTAAAACTAGCAAAATATAACCTATCCTAATGTTATTTCTACCTAAATAAATCCTATAATTGACTTTAACTATCTAAATGATCTAATGTTTGCTTTCTTAAGGAAAGACTTCAATTTTTTTTTTAAAGAATTTTCTGAATATAAAGATTTGCGAAAGTATACTAAGATTTTATAAATTGATTTAACAGCTGTTAATTGGAATGTACTAAAATAAAACGTAAATAAAAACAAACTATTCTCTATGTTCTATCTCAGCTGAGAGCATCTCTAAGGACTAGATTAACTATTAATCAATAAAAGATGAATAGACATACTAAAAGCATAACTCAAATAGACACATTTAAATCATGAATAATAAGTCACTCTGTTATATGACAACAGAACTGAAAAACAACTGAAAATAAACAGTTATTTTTTAACTTTCTGAAATTGATTAATAATTAATTATCAACATGGCTATTTGAACTTAAGATAATGTCTACTATAAAATCACTGTCAAAACACAAACGATATTTTTAACAGACAGAAGAGTATATCATTATAGCTTAAGTTTATAGTAAAAATACTAATAAACACAATCATAACGATATATTTGTTCAAAATGCGATATCGAATTGATAAAGTGCAAATTGTAATTAAACACACATATATCAAAGTATAATGTGTTAATTTTAAGAAAGAAGATAAAATGCCGAAATATATATAATATATCCAAAACAAAAATACCAGTAATGGTATTAGTCTGTAGATGTCCAGTCGTATTCACATCCAAAGATTCAACTTCAGGAACGAAATAACACCAGCCACAAAAATATATATAATATATCCAAAACAAAAATACCAGTAATGGTATTAGTCTGTAGATGTCCAGTCGTATTCACATCCAAAGATTCAACTTCAGGAACGAAATAACCCCAGCCACAAAAATATATTTCATGTATGTTTTCTTCTAACACTCCATCCCTAGTTCATTCAAAATCCCTATCTTATATAATACTACGATTCAGTTTTCCCTATTAATGTTACATGCAACATTATAGGGCTCCTATAACCAAAAAGAGAATCAAATCTCCTATATCAAACATCTGTCAGTATAAACAGAAAAACGACTAGCCTGGGTCCAGGTACTTGGAAAATTCTTGTTCATTGTTGAAACTCCAGCTTTTAATAAGCAGCCACATCTCCAGCCAGCGCATTAACAACATCCTGATACTCTGGAAAGGAGTAATGACAAACCAACCTACCTTTAACAAACGAAGTATCTCATTAAAGCTATTTACAATAAATACAAAAAAATAAACTAAGATTTTAATGCATGCCTGTAAAATCTTCGATTTTACAGGCATGTTTTACAAAAATATTCATTACCTGTTTGACAGCAATACCATCCATGCACTTTGAAAAGGAAAATGAGAATAACCATTCATGTTTTACTTTGAAGAGTGATTACTCTTCGTGCTTAAGTCAATTTGGCCTTTAACCTGATAATCTTTATGTTTTGTTTTTCAATTCTTTCAAGTAGGTGCTAGTTTGTACTAATTATTGACCTCTTCGCTTTTTTGTACTGATTCTTTTTAGCACTTACTTCTTTCCATCTGCCGATCCAATCCAGCAACTCTTCCCTAAACGTTCTATTTTCCTCTTCTAACAATGCTGTACTCGATAGACAATGCTTTAGTTTATCCTTTAACTCTGTGATCTTATCCTGGTATGCATTATCTAGTACATGTTGCAGAGTTTCTTCTTCAATAGCTACCTGAGGAGAGTTAGGGCTATCGATATGTTGACTAGATGATGGTTCAGGGTCTGCAATGCCTGTGTCTATACCTGGTTGAGTAACCTCGGCCTTGCTTGATTTTGCATCCTTATCCTGTACGAAAGTAGAATTATTTACATGAATTGTATCAGGGATAGATGACGGGATGTCATCTTCAATATGGACGACTGCAGGCTGAGAAGCATGTTGATTAACCATAAGACCTGAAATTGTACGGGTACTGTTCATACTCCTAGTAACCCTCCTTGAAAGCGATAGATTTTTTGAATCAAACCCTCCCTTGTCACAGCAAATCTGGGCAAGATGGTCTAATCTACGCATAGACTCCCTGTTGTGTTCATAAGGTTTATTTAATGCAGATAGATTTTTACACTCATCAACATTATCAGTTTTGCTTTTGTTTACTATTTCTTTTGTTTCTGTAGGGGTGCTATGACCTTTAACAGATAGAGGCTGATTTAGGACTGTTTTAGACCCACAAGGGACTATATTCCCATCATCATCATTACTAATCCCTTCGTTTATGGGTATACCGACTTCCTCAAACCCTTTTTCCTCCGATACAATTTCAGGAGTATTATTAACCTTAGACTTTATAGCTTTTCTCTTTTTACGAATTC
Organism: Pseudotsuga menziesii; assembly: GCA_001517045.1. Classification (NCBI taxonomy): domain Eukaryota; kingdom Viridiplantae; phylum Streptophyta; class Pinopsida; order Pinales; family Pinaceae; genus Pseudotsuga; species Pseudotsuga menziesii. The sequence continues at coordinate 65,954 of LPNX010696871.1, read as the reverse complement.
TTGGGGAGGGATTCGACCAGTACTGCATCGGCCCCAACTGACAGTCGGCTAAAAAACTATCCCATGACTTGCCATTTTCAGACAATTGGTGTTGCACTATCATTTTCATTAACCCATGGTGGAAAAGGCTTCTATCGGGGTTGCTAAAACTTTTAACTGCCTGCGACATCTTCTTTAAACTTTGCCATAAATAAAATGGCAAATTGAGCTTACAACCCTGTAACGCTAACATCAATCTTAAATGGTAATAGTGTAAATGGGAAAAATGTTCGTCACAGGACACGTACCTTACCAGTATTTCGTAATAATCTCTCCATTTGGGCTTCAAAAACTTAACAGGGACACCTATCTTCAGCTTAATATCAGTCGGCAATGGCAGCAGTAGAGATAAACACCTCTTCTTATTAACCTTGCTACCCTTAAACCAACGTTCTCCAACTTGCGGGAGCTGTGTCGCTGCTGCTATCTTGTCTTCATTAATAACGAACTCAAAACCCCCTATCTGCACTCCGTCGTCCTTTAAATTTGTTTGTGCCAGAAATTGTTTCTAAGGCCAGAGAAACAAGCCAACACACACTCAAATATAAAACTCAATGAAACTAAGGTTTAGGGTTTCTGTAATGTGTTTTTGGTTGTGAACTTTGAGAAACAGTCAGGGAATACATTCATAAGTAAAGCAACCACTGAATCATAAGCAATAGAAAATGAAGATGCATGATATATCTAAAAAGATCCAACAGAAACAGTATTGAGGTTCAAACATAAATGACAGGCATTACCAGAATATAAACATAAACCAGTCAATGAATCTACCAATTTAAGCAAGTAGAAAAAATGAAAATGAAGCCAATACATAAATCTGGAGGGTAAAAGTCATATATATCTCATAGTTTCATCAACCCCTGCATACAAGAGCTATGTACCTTACTGATAAACAAGTCTGAAAACCAACTGAGCTTGAAGACCTCCTGAAAGCTCCCAAAAATCGAACCTTTAAAGTTTCTTTCTAACTCCTCTAAATAGTAATCTCTACAAAATCCAGTTGGGTCTAAAACCCTAACTGCTTTCCTCTACTCGCTGGAGTAAAGTAAAAAGTACAAATTTACAAAATTACAAAATGTGCTAAAAATAGCAAATCATTAACAAAAGTGTTTACCAAAAAGATACCACTAACTAAATGCATAACTGACTCAAAGCTCCTTCGCTGCCTCAGCTAAGAGAGCAATTCCATCTAGCATTTGAGCTTCCTCTTTGCTCTTTTATGTTTCTTTTCCATGTCAGCTATCTTTCTCTGAAGGTCTTCATTCTCCTGCTGTAAACTTTCAACTGTCTTCTCTAGCTTTTTGCAGTGTCTGTCAGAAGTTCTTTTCCTCTTGAGGACCTCTTTAGATACTTCTGACAGCTCTTGGAAATGACTGTTGACATCCTGCAGCTCTCCTATAAGCCCTCTGTTAACCTTCATTAACCCATCATTGACATCCTGCAAGTATTTCATATGCTGTTTATACTGCTGAATAATGCTTTCTTGCTCTCTGCCAACTGACCTTCCTGTCCTCTTCTTTTGTTCAAAACTAGGGATCTCAGGTATATTTGCATCTTTTATTGACAAGTCTGTGAAATCAGCAGGAATACTGGGGTCTTTCAAAATACCTGCTTCTCTGAGTATAAGCTCATCTTCTTCTTCCCATTCCTGATTTTCAATAGGTGGTATTTCAGTTCTTTCCTTTTGCTGTTGCTTCAAAAGTTTATTTTTTATTTTAAGGATTATGGCAGACAATTCAGATTTAGGCTGACTTAACTCTTCTGCAGACTGTGACAATCCTTTTAACTCTGCAGGCTGAAAAGAAGAAGGTTTAACAACTTATTCTCCTTTGTTTTTGCTGTCCATTTTACCAACTTCTGTCTCTTCATTTGATGTAGTATCAATCAAAACAATCTCTTGTTTGGAATCCAATTTAGGATTAAGTATCCTCTTCATATTCCATCTTAGTTTATTGGTTGGCCTAGTTTTAGGCCTCCAATATGAGGTTACAATCTTCTTTTTCTTCTTATTAGGTTTAGCTGCTTTGATCTCTGAGGTGAGGAATTCTCCACAAGTTTCATGCCTGCCTTCTGCTTTATCAATGGGCTGCTCTTCTTCTAGTAGATATCCCTCATCATCTGAGAGAATGGTGAGTGGAGTTCTTGGTTTGGTTTGAACTTCATCTTCAGGCATAGCAACCTTTTCTTCAACAACAACTTTAATTTCTTCAGAATCTGCTGCTGGTGTCAACTGCTGGCTAATTTGCAATTCCTCTTGTGAAAACAATGAATACCTGCCTGAAATGCCAACTGAAGACCTTTTGAATTTATTGTCCTCCTTCACCTGCTCCGCTACCTTCTCAGCTTTGACATCCTCTTTGTCTGCAGGTTTAGCTTTCTGACCTAATTTCTTCATCATCACCTTGCCTTTGTCTGTTTGCGTCTTAGGCTGCTGCTCTTCCTGTTTGACATGAAAACCTGACCAAAACAGAAAAAAATTCCAAGTTTTACCTTCATGCTGCAACACAGTTCTGATGATTAGCTTGATCAGTCCATGATGAAAAATTGACTGAGATGTATGATCTTCATGTTGCTTAATCCTACTGGACATTTTCTGCAGGCTCTTCAAAAAGAAGAAAGGCAGGTTCATTTTTGAGACCCCCACCATGTGTTGAAGGAATCTAAAGTGATACTTGAATACATATGCATACCTACCCTCACAAGTAACATAGCTCTGTAGTATCCTGATTGGCTCAACCCACTCTTTTCTGAAATTCTGAATAGGGATACCTTTATTCCAATCAGGAGTAACATTGGGTAATAAGTATCTCTGTGGTTCAAAGTCAAAAGGAAGCTTCTTGAACCAGGGTTCACCTTCATTTTTGATACTTGTTGCTTCTGAAATTAGCTCCACTGTCAGCTTGAAGTTGAGAGCATCAAAGGTCACTATATCATTTTTCAAACCTTGAGCAAACTTACAAGACACCTCTGTGTTATGCCCATCTAACCTCCTGAAGAAATCCATCCAACCAGCCTGTTGGAACAACTCAGCACAATCAGGCAGCTTTTCAATCCAAGTTAAATCAGTGGGTTCAGCCCTGTTCACTTTACCACTTTTATCACTCTTGCCCATATTTTTTCCTTCAGAAACTAGAAGCTGTCTGGCCTTAGGGTTCAGAAGATGCTATATGAACTGATTTTTTGCTTAGTCTTAACAGACCTGTTTATTTTTTCAAAAGGTAAAATAAATTTTCCCGAAGGTGGAAAAATTCAAATCACCGAGGGCTTCAATGCTCTTTTGTTTTAACAATACAAATTAGGTCTGTGTATAGGTTAACTGCACAAGATTTGAAACCTAATTACCATTCAGACTGTTTTTAAACAGAAGACCATCTTCAATCTGTAGAGCAAAACTGTATATCAGTATTTATAACCTGTCAGCATGATTCATAAACATCTCTGCACAATAAAGTCTTTCAGCTCATCAAACTGATACTAGGCTTTCATCTATTATTCAAATCCTTGCTGCCTTCATCAAACTTGAGAGTAAGATTCAATCATGAATGAGACTGTCACAACAACAAAATAACACTGCCCATCTTCAAAATGCACAATAAAGCATAATATCGAAATGTTTGAGGTTACAGGCTGCTGAAACTCTTCATTGCAGTGTTAAAGAAACTAGGTATGATGTATAATATCCATTTTAGATATGACATTCTCCTTCAATACAAACTGAGTTAATTCATAGAAGACAGTACTTAGATCAATTTAAGTATCCAGGCTTTCCAATGCAGCTGAGGACTGCTTGTAAGGTGATGAGCAAACAAAATCTTCTGCAATATATTCACATTAGCTTCATGTAGCTTTAATACTGAAAATGACATTAGGTCTGCCAACAATCCTAGTCATTCAACTCGTTAAACTCAATGTGTATAAGTATCAAAGCTTTTGGTGTAGTTTGAGTGCTAAAACATAAACAATTTTCTCCTCAGACTGTTTCGAACTTCAATAACTGGATAGTTCAAACCTAGGGTTATTTTTCAGTGCTCTGTTCAACATAACTCCTCAAAATGACTCAAACAACTATTTCTTTGGTTAAGATCTCATTTAAGAGCATAATCCATCCTCTCCATCAATCAATTTTATAGAAAGATCTCCACCGGAAAAAACCCTAAATTGATGGACACCTTTTGGTAACCGAGAAATACCTGCTTTATGCTCTGCAATAGTTGCTTTAAGTCTGATTCTGAGCTGTTAAATACTTCTCCTTGAGTGTACAGGTGTCCTTCTATGATCGCTTTGACTGCAGGTAACGGAATTGAAAAGCCCTAATTTACGTTAGCCTTCATAACCCTGTCTCTGTTCTGCAGCAACATAATCTATCTTTCTAGCGGTTATGGTTACCCACGATCTCCTCCTTCACCTTTGACAGTGCATGTAATGACAAATCATGCCATATTAAACCGAATTCCGCTGCTAACTGTCAAACCAAACCGCATTTGGAGTAATGATGGTCATGATTTGCTTCACGACTTAAAACCACCTGGAATCATGTTAAATCTGAAGCTTACACGTATCAAACAACTCACAATATGAGATTAGTCATTCACCGATTAAAATCATGACAAAATTTTGCTTAAAAATCGGGAAAAAAGAAGGCCGCGATATTCTTGTAGCGCGCCCTTTGTAATTTTTCGCTCCAGCGCTACAAGAATATCTTTAGTGCTATTTTTTCGCTCTTTTTCAGCTTTTGGACAATTTGTATGGAGTTTATAAAACTGCTTGAGTGGTGATCATGCCTTATTGTGCTGAGAATACTCATTTGTGAATCCATCTTTTTGATATAGTGACTTTTAAAACCCCATCAAAATGTAAAGGCTCAACTATAAAACAAAAATATAAAAGCTAAGTTCAAAAAATTCACTTAACAACCAAAAGAGTCCCTAAAGGAAACAAATAATATAACTTAAAACAAAAAGTTACTTCAAATAAAATGAAAATCAAACCAAAATTGGAGAAACAAAACCAAAATTGAAGAAACCAATTACTGACTAAACAAAATTCATGGCAAAAATTTTAGTTACTTCTGCATGGTGGCCGTCGAAACTTCTAAAGAATTGCCCCCACCCAATTTTCTCGAAACATAGAGCTACCTTCTCGACGGCTTCTATGAGTTCAGAACTAGAGATTTCATAACGGTTCAGAGGAGCCATAGTTTCCTCTACGCTCTCCTGGCTTCGAGCTGAAATGAATGGAGAGGTGAACAAGGAGGGAATAGGTACCCAAACGTATGACATGATGTGTAGACTTCGCATGCTTCGGATCTGACGGATATGAGATCTCTGAGCTTGGCCATTTTTAGCCGAACCTTAGTAATGATGAGTACTGCAACTTAACGTTATATTATGATATATGCAGGTTTATCTACGATTTAGCCACGACTAGTAGTGATACTCAACCAAATCGGCGTACCAGAGATCTTGCGAATGACGAATCATAAATTCAAACATTGATTATAAACAGTGGTTAATAATGAACTTGTACATCGTGATAAAATGAAATGACTATCAACATTCAATTCTGTTAATACGATGCCTCCATATGTTCACAGCTGTCGATTTATCATACAGTGCAAGCCACATATCTGTGCCAACTCATTGATCCGAGTGACAAATGTTATCAACTGGACACATGGCCCTTCGTAAACTCAGTCAATTAAGCCTTCTTCTAGTTTTAACGTGATAAGTGGTGGCATACAAGGCAATATAGTGATGAAATCACATATTCTAATGTTAGCATGACAACTAGCGAAATGGCTTGATTTTATATCTATGTTATGTATATACAAAGACTTAGTTTTAAACCTTTCAAAACATCCTATCGATGAATATCCAACATTAAATTGATAGGGTGTTGAGTGATAAAACTATCATATGTGAAAATCACTTATTCATTAACTATAATATTTACAAAAATCATAGTAAGGTATTACATGAAATATAAACTTTAAAAGTCACCTTTAGTTCTTATGAACTTAGGACTAGTAATACCTCACCCATATCCAATTTTTAAACAAACACAAGATGTGTTTTATTGATTTACCCTTGGCATACTATTCTTCGAGTTTCATATATAATCATATAATTTTGACTTAATGATTGAATGGATTTTATAGAAATTTATATAACTGACTAACAACTGCTAATTGCCAAGTTTATAAACATGTTTTCATCAATCTCTTAATGTATCATTTTACCTTCTTTGATTAAGATCACCTTCAGAATCAGAGATTCTGAAGGTGTTCTTTTATAATTTTAAATTGGTAAATCATAGAAGAGCTGATCTCCCTTCATCTTTTTGAGAAATGAAGGGGTTGTTGCTGACTGCCAACAAATGGCGACAACATGGGTGAACCAGTTATCTCTGCTTATACAAAATGATAAAAACGAAATCTTAAAACATGTTAAAAACAATCAAAAATTCTTTATCCACATAAACCATTATTTATTCATATTCACAAGTATAACTTAGAAATATTCCATCATTTGAATCAAGAATTTGATTAGGGATAAACTTAAAAATATCTTGGTCGAAACAAGGTACTTCATAGTAAGGATAACCTAAACCATCAGCATATAGTATAGAAATCTACTTCTCTGAAAAACTTTCCAGAATATGTTCCATAATATAATAATTTTCTTTTTGTTTGATTTTCTTTTCTTTTAAAACACTAATTCTGCCTGAAGACTACTATCTGGGTATGGAATCCCAATGTGATAGTATCATTCACGAGAGCTGTCTAAAATAAGCAAGCCGGCTCGTGATGAGACCTCTTGTCTTTTAATTTTTTTAAATCAAAAGCCATCACCCTGGTGATCATAAATGAAGTTATTCCAGACAGCACTGATGATCATGATTAGGCCGGCTCGTGATGAGACCTCCTATTCTTCAGTCAAAAGTTATATTTTCTTTATTCCAATTTCATCTTTTAAAATTTCATAAAATGAGAGATCATTACCCAGCATGGTGACCAAACGGTAATGTCAGTCATTAATATCACCAGAAAATGAATCAGTTGGCTCGTGATGAGACCCCTTATCTTTTGGTTTTTTTAAACCAAAAGCCATTACTAGTTTCCTAATAATGTCATACCAGTGATATTTGTGATTCTGATCGGACCGACTTATTCCTAAGACCTTCCGTCTCTCACTTTAACTTTTATTGGCTGGAACAAATCCTAGATAGTTTTCAGATGATAAATACTTTTCTAAGACTGATGATAAAGGCCAGTAAGGGTTTTTCAAAAGTACAAGCTTCGAAGAAGACATTAAATAAGCTGTCCCCACTTTTAAAAGAAAATAACAAGATAAGGAATAATCTGAGAAACACTTACAAAATACAAACAATAAAGGTCTTTTGCAGATTTTAAGAAAATTTGATCATCCTAAACAACTTTTAAAAGATTTCATTCCATAATTTTTAGGCTAATGAGCAAACTGATTTTATTTATTTACATTTATTTCTACAGCTGCTAATTACAAATTACTGACTGACTGATTGATTATATACAAAAAGTTTGACAGTCTAAAATATTTTTTTTGACAGAAAAACTGACTGAAATAACAACATGATATATTATAATTCTGTTTATATACAAGAATATTAATTTATTTACAAACAACAATCATAGTTTATGTATAAATATATAGATTTATTTACAACAACAAACAAATTGTATACATTTTAAGACAAAACATATTAATAGAAATATTTTTTCAAAATCAGTCCATTCACAGGGAATGTTTTGGACTGTCCTTCAAGTGTTTGCAACCGAAAGGTACTTGGGCCTATTTTCTCGGAAATAACGAAAGGACCTAACCATAGTTTTTGAAACTTAGTATGATCTCCCTTTTCTTCATGAGCTTTATCCCATTTTAAAACTAGGTCTCCCACCTGAAATTCTCGATTGGAACTAGAAGATTGGTCAAACCATGATTTCACAATCTGTTGATGCTTTGCAAAGTGTTGTTTTGAGTTTTCTCTTTCTTCCTCCAGTTTTAGCAATGTGTTAATTCTCTTTTCCATTGCTGGACATTCTTCATCTTGGACAGACTGAGCTAACTGTAATGAAGGTAAGAACAGATTTGGCGGTAAAATAGCCTCAGTTCCATATACTAAGAAGAATGGTGAATTACCTATTGCAGCCTTAGGAGTTACTCTGTCTGCCCAAAGGGCATTGACCAATTCTGTATGCCAATTGCGGTGATGAACCAAAATAGTTCTCTTGAGAATTTTCAATAAATTTTTGTTTGTTGATTCAGCTAGACCATTCCCACGAGGATGATAGTTAGCTGAATATCTGATTCTTATTCCCTTTTCTAAAGCAAACTGAGTTAACTCGATTGATGAAAAATATGAAGCAATATTGAAGACGAGGGAATTAGGAATACCAAATCTTGTTATGATAAAGAATTCCAAAAATAGTATAACCTGATTGGTATTTACAACTCTTAATGGTGCAACTTCCGCCCAGCGAGTGAAATAATAGGTTGCAGTTATTATATATTTGTGTTGCATAGATGAGGGAGGATTTATTGGACCTACTATATCAATACCCCATTGCTGAAAGGGTCTTTCAGCTGAAACAGGTTGTAAAGGAAAAGCAAGTTTTTTAACCCTTCCTGTAGCAAGTTGACACTCTTGGCATCTTCTGACAAAGGTATAAGAATCTCGAAAAAAGGTGGGCCAGCAATAACCAGCCCTGAGAATTTTATGCGCAGTGGTTTCTCCACCAAAATGACCTCCTGCTGGTCCAGAATCTAATTCTTTCAGAATTACTTCTGTTTCATCTTTATCTAGACATCGAAGATATACTCCATCTGAATTTTTCCGAAAGAGGATGTTATCAATTAATAAATAAGGAGCAAACTTCAATCTTAATGCTCTTTTCTTTTTGGGTTCTAGATAATCAGGAGCAGACCCTGTTTCCAAAAGTATCCGTATGTCTGTATACCAGGAATCTTGAGGTGGTGGATAAAAATAAATTTCTCTGGTAAATAAGGCTTCATCAATGACAGTTTCGGCTTTATCATTAGGTAAGTGAGCTGCTTCAGCAACTAATTTATATAACCCTTAGCCTTTGACTATTGTTGAAGGTTTGATTTCTAAGTCATATTCTTGCAAAGCTGTCATCCAAGGTGCCCTTTTTTCACCTAAGTCTTTCTGTATCAACAAGTTTCTGACTGAGGAATAAGGGACGATTATTTTCGTTTTAGATTTTAGCAAGTAAGGACGAAAATGTTTAACAGGTTTAAAAACAACAAAGGCTTGCTTATCGACTTCGTGGTAATTAAGTTCAACACCTTTGAAGTTTGAACTCATGAAAGAAATTGGGACTTCGTTATTCTGCTGATTTAATTGAGTTAAAACTGCTGCATATGAAATATTAGAAGCAAAAGTATATAATATGAAATCCTTATTAAAATCTGGGCTTAGAAGGCTAGGAGCTTCTGAGATGGCTTCTAAAATTTTCTGAAATGACTCTTTTTCAGTTTGTCCCCAATTAAAAACAGCATCTTTCTTAATCACTTTCTGCAACGCACGAATGATCTCGAAAAAACTGGGAATGAATCTCCTAACAAAATTTATTTTACCAAGAAATGACTGCATTGCTTTCTTGCTAGAAGGATAGGTTATCTTCGAAATGGCTTGGGTTCTTTCATGATCAATCATGATTCCGTGCTTTGAAACTATGCACCCTAATAAGATACCTTCTGAAACAACAAATATTGTCTTTTTAGGATTTAAGGATATTCCGAATTTTCTGCATCGTTCAAATACTTTTCTAAGATGATTAAGATGATCAAGTCGATGTTTAGAATATACAGTAACGTCATCCAAGTAGACAACAACTGAATGATTGATTAGACCTCTAAAATAAATATCCATTGCTCGTTGAAAGGTTGCTCCCGCATTGATTAACCCAAAGGGCATCTTGCAGTAGGCATATGTTCCCCATGGAGTTCTAAAAGCAGTTTTCAATTGATCATCTGGGGAAACCAATATTTGGTTGTACCCTAAGAAACCATCCAAAAGTGATAGTATCTCAGCCCCAGATACCTTTTGAAGAATTTGTTCCATGGGCGGAACTGGATAGTTATCCTTCTCAGAAGCCTTATTCAGATTTCTAAAATCTACACATAATCTAATATCCCCGTTTTTCTTCCTAACTGGAACTAAGTTTGCTACCCATTGAGTATGTCTGATAGGAAAAATGATTTTGGCAGCTAACAATTCATTCAATTCCTTTTTGATTGTTGGTTCTAATGACGGGTGATATTTCCTTAACTTCTGTTGAAACGGTTTTGACTCCTGTTTAATTGGAATTATATGTTGCATGACTTGAGTATTGAAGGTTTTCAGGTCATCATATGTCCAAGCAAAGCCATCTTTAAAGTCCTTAAACAATTTTATGAAAGCTGTTTTTTCTACAGGATTACAATCTATTCCAAGGTTTATAGTTTGGGGATTTAGTTCTGTTCCTAAATTGATGGTTTCATACCTCATACGAGAGCTATTTGTTTTACAATTAGGAACAGAACTAAACTTATCCTGCAGATCAAAGAACTTTTCTAATCTTAGTACTAAATTAGGGACTGGTTTTACCTGTTCGAAAGCTTTTTCAATTGAACAGAAATCATTTATTGCCGAAAAATCCCGTAGATTTTCGTCATGAGTGACTTCATCTATCGCTGAATCTTTAAAGGTATCCTCATTCATCAGAAAATTCAGTACCTGCATATCAGTGTCAAATACATGCCAGTTAAAAATATTATCAGGTATGGAAGGCCTAAAAATCAATTCAACAGAAAATAAATCTGGTGTAAGATTTTCTGAAGGAATTAACTTTGATGCTACATTTGCCAACAAATCTGCTTCTTGATTTTGACTTCTAGGAACAGAATTTATGTTAGATGCATCAAAAAGTGAGATAAGATTCCATAACTCTCTTTGATAACTTTGTAAATGTTCAGATAAACAGTGAATGGAGTTACGAACTTGTCTGACAATGATCTCGGAATCGCCATAAACAATTAACTCTTTGATGCCCAAATCAATTGCTTTTTTTAAACCTTGTATTAAAGCTTCATATTCGACTGTATTGTTTGTACAATTAAATTCCATTCTACAAGCTATACAGGTTTTATTTCCCTGAGGGTCCACCAATAGGCAACCAACTCCTGCTCCTTCTTTAGATTTCGCACCATCAAAATATAAAGTCCAAATAGAACTATGCACAATCACCTTACTTTCTATGATATTTACAATATTTAGATTATCTACATCATTAATGATTTCCTTGAATGAAGAGTTAGGAGAAACAGATGTCACATTATAAATTTCAGATTGCTATTTATTTTCAGATAAGGCAGAATTTTCAGCTTTAAAATTACCAAATCCTAATTCATACATGTAATTCCCCATAATACAATCCGAAAATAAAACAGGTTCACTAGGATCATGCAATTCTGTAACAGTATGTTTCATATACCTTTCTCTATTTATCTTTATCTGATTTGACTTTTCGTTCTTAGGTAACCGTAATGTTGACCAATCAGTGGCAAAGAAACCGTTTAGTTGTTGAGACCAATCCCTACTTAAGAACAACCCATATGCATCTGGGATATCAACAACAACAATATCTATAATTTGATAAACCGCAGGATTACAAGCAATCCTGACTAAGACATCTTTCATTTCCCCTACAACCTTTACATTTGTCCTATCCAACTGAGTTATTTGAGAATTTGATGGGACAAATTTTGCATTCAATTTCTTGCATACCGATAAAGGCATGACATTGGAGGATGCTCCGGAATCTACCATGTAGTTATGAACATTCCTATTGAAAATTTCAAAGGTAAGTAAGAATGGAGGTGTAGTTGATTTAGAATTCTTACCTATCAGCGAAGATTTGTCAGCCGTTGCTTTTCCTTTTTCAGTTGCTGTTGGATCATTATTATAACTATTTGCAGCAACATTTTGTTTTGCATTAGGAATAATTGAACTTACTGCAGGATTTATAACATGACTATTAGGCATTGGGTAGATTTGAAGAAGATCGTACATACTGATGTTTGCACGAGTCTTCTTTAAATCTTCAATGATATCATATTGTAAATCTAATCTGGGAGCATTTTGAATGGTTTGGGTACCTTTGGTTGATTGAGTCTGCTTGCCGGATTGAGCTTGTTTATTTGGTTGTGAGTTATTGTTGTCGTTATTTGTAGTAGAACTTGAAGCACCGGGAGTGTTTGCAAATGCTCTACTACGAGTATTATAGGCATGTTGTCTTGTAGGTGGACTTCTGCTCTCATGTTCTTTCACAAGACTATCCCAGAAATGACCGTTAACTTGTTGAGGTTCTTCTGATTCTTCATCATTTTCTGATTTCTCTTCTTCTTCGTTTTCATTCATCTCTTTACTAGAAGGAGTCTCAGACAAAGATAGAACAGCTCGAATTGTATTAAAGATTTCTTCGTTTGCAGCTATGTCAAGTGGTGTATTTTTATTGTTTGCATTCGGGTTTTGTCTAAATTGATTTCTGAAATAACCCCTAGAAGGAGAAGCTTCAGAATTGGTTTTCTTTAAACCTATAACTTCATTGGTTAATGTTCGAATAGCGTTTTGCAGTTGTTCTACATCGAATGCTTTGTCTTTATCTGAATTGGGTTTTTCGGTCTTCCTACGAGGAAAATAATCAGATTTCCCGCTTCTATCTGGTTCATAGGTCATGGAATCTTTTTCTACTTTAATGGCTTCCTCAAATGTTTCTATTAACGTTGTTTTTCCAGCTCTCTTCACAAACATCCCGGAATACTTAGGTAAGGCTGACGTATAATTCTCAATAATTATGTCTTCTGGAGGTTGAGATGCAATTGGGATTTTGTTTTTCAATGTCAGAAACCTTTGACTGAAATATTTAATTCTTTCTTTAGGCCCCATTTTAATTCTAGATAACTCTAGGGCTAAAAGAGCGGGTGTTTTATCTTCCTCGAATTTATCTAGAAAGGCCTTATTAAATTCCCCCCAATTTGTGATAGATCCTTGTACTAACGAAAAATACCAGGTGGAAGCTCTTCCTTCAAAAGTTAGAGGAAACAATCGACAAACTACATCTTCATGCTGAACGTTCAAAGTTTGAACAACCAACATGAATTTGTCAATATGCACCTCTGCAGGTTCTTTGTCATCTGGGTTAAACTTAGGGAGGAGTTTATCTGAGTGTTTAGGCAAAGGATTTTGTACTCCAGGGACTGCTACAACAGCTGTTCGTAGCCAAGGAAGTTGTGGATTTGGTGGATTAGGTGGAGGATTGCCTCCTCCTCCTACAAGTATATTTCCTGCCATTGGACTCCCTTCAGAACTTGAAGAACTTCCTGAATTGGAAGGTCTTGGACTACTAGGTGGTGATTCAGGAGCAGAAGGTGGCTGATCAGAACCGCCTCCTGCAATTAATCTTCTAGCAGTATTTGTTTGAGTAATCTGCCTTTGATGCCTTTCAACCTGATGGTGGGGAGTACTACCAGTTATCTCCAAATCTTGCGTAACTATGGTCAATTGTGGATTATGTCGCTGCTGTCTAGGTAGACCATAATCAATTGGAGAAATACCAAGCTGATTAGCGTATGCTCTAGTAAGAATATGTCTTGATTCTTCCAGAGTTTGAGCACTTTGTGCGGGAGTAAAGGGAGAGGTGACAGGATCACTCTCGAGAATGTTCCTAACAGTTTGTATAAAAGGTCATCTATTGACTTCTGGAGATTGTTGATTGGTTGGAAATGTTTCATTAGTTTCACCTGCCATTACTTATTGACAGGCCCTCCTTCTAGCGCCATTTTTTGGCCTGTTTTTCTGAACTAGGCCAATAAGGAGGTCTTGTCCACATAATCAGCTTAAAGCAGCGTCCGGTGTGTTTGGATTAACAAAACCTCGCAGGTTGTGGTCCTGCTACCAGCTGATTTTTCTCTTAAGGAGAAATTAAAACCAACAAAATCTGACCTATCCTAATGTTATTTCTACCTAAATAAATCCTATAATTGACTTTAACTATCTAAATGATCTAATGTTTGCTTTCTTAAGGAAAGACTTCAAATTTTTTTTTAAAGAATTTTCTGAATATAAAGATTTGCGAAAGTATACTAAGATTCTATAAATTGATTTAACAGCTGTTAATTGGAATGTACTAAAATAAAACGTAAATAAAAACAAACTATTCTCTATGTTCTATCTCAGCTGAGAGCATCTCTAAAGACTAGATTAACTATTAATCAATAAAAGATGAACAGACAGACTGAAAGCATAACTCAAATACACACATTTAAATCATGAATAATAAGTCACTTTGTTATATGACAACAGAACTGAAAAACAACTAAAAATAAGCAGTTATTTTTTAACTTTCTGAAATTGATTAATAATTAATTATCAACATGGCTATTTGAACTTAAGATAATGTCTACTATAAAATCAATGTCAAAACAAAAACGATATTTTTAACAGATAGAAGAGTATATAATTATAGCTTAAGTTTATAGTAAAAATACTAATAAACACAATCATAACGATATATTTGTTCAAAATGCGATATCAAATTGATAAAGTGCAAATTATAATTAAACACACATATATCAAAGTATAATGTGTTAATTTTAAGAAAGAAGATAAAATGCTGAAATATATATAATATATCCAAAACAAAAATACCAGTAATGGTATCAGTCTATAGATGTCCAGTCGTATTCACATCCAAAGATTCAACATCAGGAACGAAATAACACCAGCCACAAAAATATATTTCATGTATGTTTTCTTCTAACACTCCATCCCTAGTTCATTCAAAATCCCTATCTTATATAATACTATGATTCAGTTTTCCCTATTAATGTTACATGCAACATTATAGGGCTCCTATAACCAAAAAGAGAATCAAATCTCCTATATCAAACACCTGTCAGTATAAACAGAAAAATGACTAGCCTGGGTCCAGGTACTTGGAAAATTCTTGTTCATTGTTGAAACTCCAGCTTTTAATAAGCAGCCACATCTCCAGCCAGCGCATTAACAACATCCTGATACTTTGGAAAGGAGTAATGACAAACCAACCTGTGTTTAACAAACAAAGTATCTCATTAAAGCTATTTCCAATAAACACAACAAAATAAACTAAGATTTTAATGCATGCTTGTAAAATCTGCGATTTTACAGCCATGTTTTACAAAAATATTCATTACCTGTTTGACAGCAATACGATCCATGCACTTTGAAAAGGAAAATGAGAATAACCATTCATGTTTTACTTTGAAGAGTGATTACTCTTCGCGCTTCAGTCAATTTGGCCTTTAACCTGATAATCTTTATGTTTTGTTTTTCAATTCTTTCAAGTAGGTGCTGGTTTGTACTAATTATTGACCTCTTCACTTTTTTGTACTGATTCTTTTTAGCACATACTTCTTTCCATCTGCTGATCCAATCCAGCAACTCTTCCCTAAACGTTCTATTTTCCTCTTCTAACAATGCTGTACTGGATAGGCAATGCTTTAGTTTATCCTTTAACTCCGTGATCTTGTCCTGGTATGCATTATCTAGTACATGTTGCAGAGTTTCTTCTTCAATAGCTACCTGAGGAGAGTTAGGGCTATCGATATGTTGACTAGATGATGGTTCAGGGTCTGCAATGCCTGTGTCTATACCTGGTTGAGTAACCTCGGCCTTGCCTGATTTTGCATCCTTACCCTGTACGAAAGTAGAATTATTTACATGAATTGTATCAGGGATAGATGACGGGATGTCATCTTCAATATGGACGACCGGGGGCTAAGAAGCTTGTTGATTAACCATAAGACCCAAAATTGTATGGGTACTGTTCATACTCCTAGTAACCCTCCTTGAAAGCGATAGATTTTCTGAATCAAACCCTCCCTTGTCACAGCAAATATGGGCAAGATGGTCTAATCTACGCATAGACTCCCTGTTGTGTTCATAAGGTTTATTTAATGCAGATAGATTTTTACACTCATCAACATTATCAGTTTTGCTTTTGTTTACTATTTCTTTTGTTTCTGCAGGGGTGATATGACCTTTAACAGATAGATGCCGATTCAGGATTGTTTTAGACCCACAAGGGACTGTATTCCCGTCATCATCGTTACTAATCCCTTCGTTTATGGGTATACCGACTTCCCCAAACCCTTTTTCCTCCGATACAATTTCAGGAGTATTATTAACGTCAGACTTTATAGCTTTTCGCTTTTTACGAATTCTTGGGGAGGGATTCGACCAGTACTGCGTCGGCCCCAACTGACAGTCGGCTAAAAAACTATCCCATGACTTGCCATTTTCAGACAATTGGTGTTGCACTATCATTTTCATTAACCCATGGTGGAAAAGGCTTCTATCGGGGTTGCTAAAACTTTTAACTGCCTGCGACATCTTCTTTAAACTTTGCCATAAATAAAATGGCAAATTGAGCTTACAACCCTGTAATGCTAACAACAATCTTAAATGGTAATAGTGTAAATGGGAAAAACGTCCGTCACAGGACACGTACGTTACCAGTATTTAATAATAAGCTCTCCATTCGGGCTTCAAAAACTTAACAGGGACACCTATCTTCAGCTTAATATCATTCGACAATGGCAGCAGCAGAGATAAACACCTCTTCTTATTAACCTTGCTACCCTTAAACCAACGTTCTCCAACTTGCGGGAGCTGTGTTGCTGCTGCTATCTTGTCTTCATTAATAACGAACTCAAAACCCCCTATCTGCACTCTGTCATCCTTTAAATTCATGGCAAACATTTTAGTTACTTCTGCATGGTGGCCGTCGAAACTTCTAAAAAATTGCCCCCACCCAATTTTCTCGAAACGCAGAGCTACCTTCTTGTCGGCTTTTATGAGTTCAGAACCAGAGATTTCATAACGGTTCAGAGGAGCCATAGTTTCCTCCACGCTCTCTTGGCTTCGAGCTGAAATGAACGGAGAGGTGAACAAGGAGGGAATAGGTACCCAAACGTATGACATGACGTGCAGACTTCGCATGCTTCGGATCTGACAGATATGCGATCTCTGAGCTTGGCCATTTTTAGCCGAACCTTAGTAATGATGAGTGCTGCAACTTAATGTTATATTATGATATATGCAGGTTTATCTACGATTTAGCCACGACTAGTAGTGATACTCAACCAAATCGGCATACCAGAGATCTTGCGAATGATGAATCATAAATTCAAACATTGATTATAGACAGTGGTTAATAATGAACTTGTACATCGTGATAAAATTAAATGACTATCAACATTCAATTCTGTTAATACGATGCCTCCATATGTTCACAGCTGTCGATTTATCATACAGTGCAAGCCACATCTCTGTGCCAACTCATTGATCCGAGTGACAAATGTTATCAACTGGACACATGGCCCTTCGTAAACTCAGTCAATTAAGCCTTCTTCTAGTTTTAACGTGATAAGTGGTGGCATACAAGGCAATATAGTGATGAAATCACATATTCTAATGTTAGCATGACAACTAGCGAAATGGCTTGATTTTATATCTATGTTATGTATATACAAAGACTTAGTTTTAAACCTTTCAAAACATCCTATCGATGAATATCCAACATTAAATTGATAGGGTGTTGAGTGATAAAACTATCATATGTGAAAATCACTTATTCATTAACTATAATATTTACAAAAATCATAGTAAGGTATTACATGAAATATAAACTTTAAAAGTCACCTTTAGTTCTTATGAACTTAGGACTAGTAATACCTCACCCATATCCAATTTTTAAACAAACACAAGATGTGTTTTATTGATTTACCCTTGGCATACTATTCTTCGAGTTTCATATATAATCATATAATTTTGACTTAATGATTGAATGGATTATATAGAAATTTATATAACTGACTAACAACTGCTAATTCCCAAGTTTATAAACATGTTTTCATCAATCTCTTAATGTATCATTTTACCTTCTTTGATTAAGATCACCTTCAGAATCAGAGATTCTGAAGGTGTTCTTTTATAATTTTAAATTGGTAAATCATAGAAGAGCTGATCTCCCTTCATCTTTTTGAGAAATGAAGGGGTTGTTGCTGACTGCCAACAAGCCCATAATCAACTGTACCCTTCAGGTGCCTCAAAATATTCTTTGCAGCAATCAAGTGAACATGTCTTGGATTTGTCAGGAATTGGCTCAAGGTGTTCACAGCAAAGCAAATATCTGGTCTCGTATTCGTCAGGTACATCAAGGACCCAATCATTTGACGATACATCATGGCATCAACTGATTCTGATGAAGCAACACTTAGTAGCTTCATGTTCAATGACATAGGTGTGGTCATGGCCTTGCAGTCCATCATCCTGAACCTCTTCAGGATCTCTACTGCATACTTCCCTTGTCCTAGAGAGATTCTGCCACACCTCTATGCCTAGAAAGTAGTGCGTCATATCCAAGTACTTCATCTCGAACTCGGTAGCGAGTCTCCTTCTTGCAACTTCTGTCAGGAACAAGTCATCGAAATATAACATGAGCATCACTGGTCTTCTTCTTTCAACCTTGAGGAAAAGGTTGGAATCCTCTTTACTCTCAGTGAAGCCTAGAGTCACCAGTAAGCTATCCATCCTGTTGTACCATGTCGAACCTTAGGATCTTCTGTAGTCACTCCCTCTAAAGTGAAGCATCATACTCCCTCTATCCATTAGAGGAAATTTGGGGTCTAAGGGCCTTATAAGAAAACGCGCCAACAATAAATTTTGTGAGTTGGAATTCAGGAACCAATAGAATTTCAATAAAATGATTCAACCATAATGGTTGAATTGACATATTTGTCATAAAAGAAAACTACTTTTTTTGTTCATATTTTCGACATATCTCCCCGTGTTTTTACTCAAATTCCAAGCGGGAGAGCTTGTTGGATGCAGAATTTAATTCCGCATCCAACGCGTACCCACATTGCATACCTTTGACGGACCCCGCTACCCCAAAAATAAGAAATTATGAAAAAATGTGATGATGATGTATTTTTGGGGTAGTGGGGTCTGTCAAAGGTATGCGGTGTGGGTACTCGTTGGATGCAGAATTAAATTTTGCATCCAACGAGTTCTCCCTCTCGGAATTTGAGTAAAAACACAGGGAGATATGTCGAAAATACAAACAAAAATGTAGTTTTTTTCATTCTTCCTCCAAAATTAATAACTATTATTTTATTATTTTAACTATTATTTTATTATTTTCCTTAGGAAGCCCATTTTAGATCTCAAATTTCCTCTAATGTTTCGTACTCTATGCACTCTTTTCATGAGAAGCCTCGTGCTACGAATCTTGCCTTGTATCCCACGATGTTTCCATTACTGCATGATGGAACTATGAACTTCCCTTCATGTATCGATACTGCATCCTAGACATCATTCTTCTTGAACTGGTCTTCCCTTTCTTCTTGGTTACTTCTTCATAGCTGGAAGGTTCTGCATCAATGATGTCGCTGCATTCGTCATATTATTCTTTATCTGTCGTCACTTGTTCTTCGGAACAAGTCTCATCCTTCTTTTCTTATAGGTGATTATGTACGCGATCTTTCCTACAAGTCAAATGCATTAGCTGTATGGTTAGAAACATTTCATAAGGCATATTCATAATGGCAAATTCTTATGCATAAATATATGATCATGCAACTATTTTAGCCATTAAAACATTCATCCATATCTCATGGAAACTTTCTAGATGTGTTCCATCTCTACCAGGACAACATTGAGATTGTGCACTAATCCAATATGTCAGCAAAGAGGTTTCATTCTAGATAAGTAGCAATGGAGAGTTGTATAGCACCATGAGCTACTTACCCATCACATGCATATTAGTAGTATACTATCATTAATGCAAACATTCTTTCATGCACAATACATCAACTGAATATAAACAAAAACAATATCATGAAATGACAATTGAATACTTATCTTTATTTGTTTCGTGGGTAGACTCCTTCTTGAGCCTTCAACTTCATCATCTTCTTCATTCATAATAGCATCATTTCTTATCCAAATGCTAAGATGGATAAGAGGTTATTCAAGAGTTTAGTTCTTCATATTCTTCATTGCTTGAGGGATCTTCTTTGGATGGTGAGAGCTTGATCTTCAGTTGCTCCAATCTTCTCTTCTCTTATTATGAGTTGAGATTCTTCTTGTGTGTGATCTTCCCAGAGTCTGCTGAAAGTAATCACTTCCTTCTGGCACACATTACTTGAATGAATGAATCCCATGATACTGGGAGGCCATTCAAGGTGGCTATCACCACTTCTGCATTCTCCACTTCTTTTCTACTGCTACAAGTTGTTCTTTGATTTGAGAGACCCTCGTAAAGTATGACTGTATGGTCTCTGCATTCTGGATCTTCACATTCTTCAACTGTTTTCTCAAAGTCATATTCCGATTTATGTTCTTCTCTTGAAATAGCTTGGCCAAGGAATCAAACATATCTTTCGATGTCTTTAGGGAAGACACTTGTGGTATAAGGTGATCCGTGATTGAATCAACAATGATCTTCTTGGCCTTGTCCAAGTTCTTCTTATGTAAGGATATTAGCCTCATCTCCCTTTGGAACTGGAACCTCTCCACTCATGTGGGTGTCCAATTCATTTTCTTCATAGAGATCATGTACTTCCATGCTTGGAAGTTGTCAACTTCACCAAGCTTATCATTAATCTGATGTGATAGATCACTTGGAAATGAGAACTTCAAATGAAAATAGCAAAAGATTAGATCTTATCGATTTGAGGTGTCCGTCCTCGTTCTGGAGTTGGTTGATCTAGGGTTTGTTTGAGAAACCCTAATTTTCAAAACTTGGAATCTTTCAGATCGGATTGGATAGAAAGATAGATCTCTTCAACTTGAGCTATCCAATGTACTCCTTTTCTGAAAACAGTAGAGGGAAGCTCCCAGAACAGAAAGCCCTAGTTTTCCAATTTCTTCTGCAGAAATGCCTGATACTGTTTCTATGCTATCTCTAAAATTACTGCTCTTCCATGTCTAAAAATTTGCATTGAGGAATCCTTGCCTGCCCCTATTCCAAAACCACAGGTTTCATCATAATTTGTTTCACCAATTGGGACTTATGATCGTTTTCCCAAGGTGACTTGTTTCAGGACTGTTCAGAATAGCGAAGTTGTACGAAATTCCACATGTCACTGTTTCATATTCCAGGTATAAAAATTCTACCACAAAAAGTACAGTCCATTCCCTTTATAGAACATCTTTCATTTGGACCTTTGTAACCCGAGATATAACAATTATCCCCAGGTGTCCTATTTAGGGATGAATCATGGAAGAGGCTGGAACCCTAACTTGGAGGGATCATATCTCCTAGATTATAGTGAATCTGAGGTTGAAATTTGGACACAGTGTAAATCAGGATTTTAGCTTCGACTGGTTAAAGTTTCAGCTCTTGATCCTTCTCCAATCCCGAGATATAGTGAATGTACCAAAACTTATCAGTTTTAGTATTTTAGGGTTTTTCTAGCTCGTGGTCAAACTAGGGTTTGACTTTCTCGGAGTTTCACCCAACCAAAAATATAGACCTAGGTATCTAAACTTAGATTTTTATGAGGAGAGAAATCCTATGCCAGCCTCACTAAAAAATTCCTCTTCTGTAGAAAGCCCTAATTTCTCACACCAAAAACTGAAAAATGCCCGGAATCGAATTCTGCTTCGACAGAAAGATGCACCCTTCAATGGAGAGTCAACCTACCATACTTTTGGTGATGGATTGTGGAGAGAGACCCAAAAAGTAAGAATCCCTAGCTTCTATAGCTGCACAATGTCTTCTTCTCAGGTTAGATTTGATACCATGTTAGATTTTTATCATTCAAGCTAGCATTATCTTAGGATCTTATCTGAGAGAATAACATGCATAGCAATAAACACAAGAGACAAGAGACACAAAGAATTTTCCTCGGGGAAACCATAAAGGAAAAAACCCCGCAAGTTCCTCAGAGATAGAATCAACACTAAAAGTAAAACTCAAAAACATAAAGATGATCTCCCGACAGCAATAGTCTCTCTCTCTGATCCCAGCTTCTTCTCTCTCACTCATGCACCCTAGTGAGTGAGTGTGTGTGTGATAAATAGAGAGGCCCACTCTCCATTTATATTCTTTCATTCACTTAATGTCCACTTTAACATGTCGGCCCCACTTAACAATTAATTACTAGGGCCGACATCTCTAGGAGAGTCTAATAACCCTAGTGCCCCACAACTGTGGGGACTTTAACCCTTGATCAATAGGAGGGTTACCCACAATGACTTTACATGACTTGCTTACATTATTGAATCTCCCAATAGGAACATCGGGGCATGACATGACTCAAATACATTATAGACACTTCCCAGAATAAACATCAGGGTGCAATACATAAGATATACAAGTGAATACATTCCGAAGTTACAAATACATCAACATAGAATAGCTAACAGAGAAGCTCTACTTAGAGAAGATGATCAGGCTCTAGCCATTCATACCAAAGGAATAAAACAATCAAACTTCAAGAAAGGTAGTCATAAACCTTCAAAGAAGAAGTTTCAGAAGAAAAGAGTAAACAATCTGTTAGAATATAATCCGTCAGGATTATTGTAAATAAATAATTAAATAGGAATTTGAATAGTTTCCCGGGAAGGTGAAAAGGCTGGTTCTCAACCGCCTCATTGTAATCTATAAATTAATGTTTTAGTCGTGAATAGAATATTGAATTGGGAGTTATTACCAACAAGTGGTATCAGAGCAGGGCTATCTGCCATAACTCCTGCTGCATTTCTTCCCATTCCTGGCATTCTGCTTGCCAGTCCATTGCCAGACTGCTCCATCAGTCTGCCAATCGAGTCGCATGCATTGCCTGCGTTACAATTCCTTCAAATTGAGTATGTGTGCTGCAAACCCTAATTTTCTGTGTTGGAGTCTACCCTCCAGGAGTGCGTTTCTCCTCTCTGGGATTACTAGTCTTAAACCCTAATTTTTGTGGGCTCCCTTTTGGTGGGCTGCGACCTGCTTCACTGGGCTGCGATCTGTGAGTTTATTCTCTGCCAATCTGAATTAGCATAAACCCTAATTTTTTACCTGCTCCTGTGGAGTATCATGAAGTTGGAGAGTGCTGCGAGTTTTTACTGTGAGTGTATTAATTGTTGCTATCTGGTATTGCGTATCATGGAGACCCTTTGCAATTGAAATCTGGAGCTGTGTTTGAGCTGGTTTAAAATTTTGTATAATGATAACTGCTGTGTATGATATATGCTGCTATTGCTGTGTATGATATATGATAATGAATTCTGTTATGCTAATCAAGACGACGTCTATTTGGCTCTAGTCCATCTTGGCATAGAAGACATGTGTTTTTTGCTCTCTCGGACTCTCACATCATCATGGAACTGCACCAGCGCGGAGCACGACGAAGGCAGCACCTCGCATAGATAAGTCAGAGCCTGCGTTGCAAGAAGCATTATATCTGCATTACTCTCGTGGTTGAGAAGACTCACAAGCACTGGCACAAAAGAATCCACGAAAAAGCTGCTGAGCGATTCCAGTTCCACGATATTATATTCTGCAACGAGTTTGGAAACAAAACTTGCAAGCAAAGGAAGGACGGTATCCATGTTTCAGGCTGCGTGGAGACGTTGGAGGTGTGACCAGCGTGGAGCTATGACGTGAGTGGTATGACTATAGTTCATTCTTATTTTTACAAAATTCGCTGAAACAAAAAAACGTGAGCTACATTCCACTGCGTTGAACTGATATCTCACCACTGCAAACCCTAAATTTACCCGGAAGTTTATTGTGAAACCCCATCTTTGAATACGCGTCATCAATGCATTGAGACGGTGAAGACTGCGGCCTATTGATTTTGCGTTTGAATGCGTTGAAGGTTTGAATCTATATTGGAGCAGAAAATATATTGAATCTATATGCGTTGAGTATATGCTGTGTATTGTGCATTGGAGTTGATGGATAGGAGCTGAAGCGTTGAAGAATATGAGATATTCACCATGCTGCGTTGATATTGAGACAGAGAGCTCGTCTTGGTGATATATCATAGATATATTAAGTGACTGATATATGCGTTGAAGAGCCTGCGATGGAGATTAATATAATGCATATGTTATATATTGCTACTGATATATGCAGATGGCACAATCAACGTTGAAGCTAGCTGAAGCCTGAAGCCTGCGTGTGCTTGCTGTGAAGCTGTGCCTGAGTGAAGCCTGTGAAGCTGTGAAACTGCGTGAAGGTAAACTCTTGGAGCTGTAATTGTTTGTGACAGTTGACACAAAACCTAATTTTGCCCTAATTTTTGTGCATAAATTCTGTAAACATGTTCATTTGTGGAGAGTGAAAGAGGTCATGAATGCTGTGTATAAGTCACGAATGATGAGGTTGTTTTATGAGCCTCAGATTGTTGTATGAGCCATGAGTTTACATGCTGCATTGAAAAGCTGCATAATTTTTATGTATTGCCTGTAACCATTGGAAGTG
>LPNX010696871.1:23715-38711 GCA_001517045.1 Pseudotsuga menziesii | reverse complement strand
ACTCAGACTTTGATGGCGATAAGGAGACAGGAGTATCAACTTCTAGATACACTATGAGTCTTGGATCAGCAGCTGTTTCATGGAGATCTCGCAAACAGTTAGTTCCAGCGGATTCAACAACAGAAGCAGAATATGTGGCTGCAGCTGAAGCAACGAAAGAAATAGTATGGCTCAGGAAGATACTTGAATATTTGCAAGAAAAACAAGAGAACTCCACTCCATTGTTGGTCGACAATACTTCTGCAATCAAGCTGGCAAAGAATCCTAGATTCCATGATCGAACCAAACACATCAACACAAAGTATCATTTGATTCGACATCATGTAGAGGCCAAGACAGTCCATCTTCGACATTGTTCCACAAATGATCAAGTTGCAGACATCTTCACCAAAGCGCTTGGACGAGAAAAGTTTGAAAGATTCAGAAACATGCTCGGACTTACGAACACCCCTTAGGATTAAGAGGGGGATTGTTAGAATATAATCCGTCAGGATTATTGTAAATAAATAATTAAATAGGAATTTGAATAGTTTCCTGGGAAGGTGAAAATGATGGTTCTCAACCGCCTCATTGTAATTTATAAATTAATGTTTTAGTCGTGAATATAATATTGAATTGGGAGTTATTACCAACACAATCAAAAGAAAGATTACTCAAAGTATCAATGCTATAACTGTCATAAGATAGGACACCTTGCTAGATAGTGTCCATCACCAAAGAACAACAACAACAAAATACATCATGATCATCTAGCTGAAGATGAGGATGAAGATGAAAGAACTCAAAAGAGATTGACAAAAGAAGAAGATGTACTATTCTCTGCACTCTCTGGGTCTGTAACACCTGGAGAAGATACATGGCTTATTGATAGTGGTGCTTCAAAGCACATGATAGGTGTTTATCTTAAAGTATCATTAGAGAGAATTTGAGGTAAAAAATGGGCCTCAAAAGGACCAAAATGTACTATAAAAATCAACCAATTACATTCTAGTAGATGACATCATCCCCCATGGTTGAGGTGGCATTGCATGAGTTAAGAATGCTTATTTGTCACATTTTCTATGGTGGATGAAATCCCATAGTTAACCAAGGTAGTGGTACAATTACTTTTAAGTCATAAAGTGAAGTACTCACAATAAAAGTCATTTCACACATTCTCATAAAATAATATTATTGTTATTTTCAAGTAAAGTACTCACAATTCACTTTCTCATAAAATAATATTATTGTCATTTTCAAGTAAAGTACTCATAATTCATAAAAATGTCTTTTCACATTTTTTTATAAAATAATATATTGTCATGTTTTTTAATTTTAAATTGTATTTAATATCATAATGCCAAACTAATATATATATAATCTTATACTTTTAAATAAATTAAATTCATGAATGATATTTATATGAAAAAAATATGTTAGTTATGCATATATATATGAGTGAATGATATTCACTCATTGTATTTAATATCATAATGTCAAACTAATATATATATATATATATATATATATATATATATAATCTTGTACTTTTAAATAAATTAAATTCATGAATGATATTTATATGAAAAAAATATGTTAATTATGCATATAAATTAAATTCATTTTTGTTTAATTTTATTTACAAGTTCAAGACAACTAAATGCTAAAGGACAATAAATTTTGGGGAATTTACAATGAATCTTAGTCACATCATTGTAGAGTTATTTTATTAATTTTATTTATAGTCAATTTAGAAAAGTAACTCAACCATGGATATTTATATTGTGCATAAAAAGTAGTGTAGAAGGTGAGTTGTTATATATACCTACCCCACAAAACCCCTAACTCATAATATTTTAATATATCTTATATTTTTGTAGTACATCTCTTATGGGGCCCATTTTTTACCTCAAATTCTCTCTAATGGCTAACTAGACTACAAGGTAGCAGGGTTCAGGCACCTCAGAAAGTAAGGATTGTTTTTGTTGTTTTGTGGATAACAATATAAAAGTCAAGAATATAAAAACAGGTACAAAGAAACAAAGATCTGAAAACATCAGATAACATATGTATAAGGACAAGATTTTAAATAAAGAATAACAGTTCAGTTGTTCAGGATACAAGAGATAGGTTAAAATAATATAAACACAGAATAAACAAATAGTTCATTTGCTGTATCATATGTAAATATCTAGGTGCTCAAAAATACATTTCAAACATCATTTAGCAGTAATATCCACTTGCCAACATAGGCATCTATATAGAAGACATCCATATAAATAAAAATGTAGACAAAGGTTCAAATAGAACCACAAAATATAGTTTAAACCTACCTCCAAATAGATAATAAAGTCATTCATTTAGAAAAGAAGTTCTTACACGGACATAGTATTGCAGAACTGTACACAGGTTTCCAGCATATGTAGACCCTCATGTGTCTCGCCTTGTTTAATCAAAATATTACAATATATAGGAAAAAGGTAAGATCAAAAGTTTCTTTGTAGATCCACCTTTTAAGGATTTAACTTCCAAAAATAGAAACAAATCTATCTTAAAAGATCTAATTCAACTAAATATGACAAGTGTCAAATCTATACTAAGCTAGACATCATATCAAAGTCTTCTAGTTGCCTCATCCAACATAGCTAATCCATCCAACGCATGTGCCTTCCTTTGCAATCTGTTGCACTCCTTCTACATCTGACTCAACCTCCTTTTGAGCTGCTCCTTATCTTTAACAAGTTGAATATTCTGTTCCTACACCATTTTTCTTCTCTTTACTATTTCCTCTGCTGCATGTACCAACTTTGAGTAGTTTTTATTTACTTCATGTAGGCCTTGTTTCAACATCATGTTGGCTTCCATTAAACCATCATTTATCTGATTTATATTTTCATTTTGAAATTTGAAATGGGAAATTTCTCTTTTTTGTATCCTTTTCAAAATATTTCTCAAACTTTGGTCAATACCATTTAGAACTTGATTTAATGCTGATTCTAATGTCTTTGATAATTTATCCTCTTCATCATCACTTGATGAATCCTGCACACTTATAATATGATCTTTCTTAATATTTGGATCTAACATTACTTTCATATTCAACCTCAATTTTTTACAGGTTGTGTCTTTGGCCTGCAATATACTTTAACTGGCTCAGATGAATATTCTGTAAGTTTTGAGGGTTTACTAAGAGAAATATAGAGGTCTGATATTTTCTTAGCAAGATTATTTCAACTCCTCAAGATTCTTTTAACTGAATTGAAATCTTTCAAATCCTCAAGAGTCTTTTGTTCAATTTAGCAAGTGTTTGAATATTCATTTCTTTTCCATGAACTTCATCTTTATGGTGTTCTTTGATTTCATTTTTAGACAAATAATTTGACCCATTAACTGCCTCTGTATTAGCAAAAATATTCATTTTCCTTTTCCTGGTAGGGTTTTTTTTCTTTTACCCTCTTTCCCTTCCTTAAACTCAACTTTGAAACCAGACCAAAATAAAAAATGAGACCAGGATCTCTCATAATTTTCTAATTCTTTGGCAATTAACAGTTTAACCAGGGCATGGTGAAAAATACTATTGCTAGAAGAAATAGGATGATTCCTCACCCTAATGGCCATTTTACCTAAACTTTTCAGCAAGTAATAGGGTAGGTTTAACTTCTTAGTACCTGATACGTGCTGCAGAAAATGCATATGGTAGCAATAGATCGTAGCGAACCATCCTTCACACGTCACATGTCTTTTGGATGATATGTAGAACATCACACGTCTCTAGTCAGGATTTTTGTGTACAGGTAGAATAAACTGACTATAATCTTCATCTATTGACAGTATTTTGTACCATTTTTCACCCTAATGAGCGATTCCAATAGCCTGTGCAATGGTTTCCTCTGTCACTGAAAACTCGAGCCCACCAACCTTCACTACTGATCCCTTAAAATTTTGGCAAAAATACTTTGTAACCTCTATGTGATAATCCCCAATTGTTTCACACATGGTGTACCAGCCCGCTTCCTTCACCTTTGAAAAAACTAATGGAATTTTATTCATTCATTCAACATTTTGGGGTTCAATCCACATTACATGACCACTGGAACGAGGTTTATTATCCAAATCCATGACTAAATTTGAAGTCATAGACACATCACTAGAAACAAAAATCATAGAAGAAAACCTACAGGATCTTTCCAAAACAATTTGTGTTCAGAAATACAAAATTCATAGCTTTTAACTTTAAGGATCTGAATTTTCCTTTGTCTAAATCTGGTGAAGATTGTAGAAACAAAAGAAAATATACTATATTACTATAGCAAGTTGAATCAACATACTTCTGAAAAATCTGTTCTTTTTCCTTTTCATGTCGAGATTTTTCTCCTTCATATACTTCATTAAACACATCATTCAATCCTAATGCTTGGAAATTAGAATCTGTAAGCTACTTAGCCAAACCTTGTCCCTTAACAAGTTTGGTTGGCTTGATCTCAAAGTCATATTCCATTATTTTTTCTATCCAACAACCCCTTTTCCCTTCAGAGTCAGGTTGTGTTAAGATCTCCTTTACTGATGCATTAGGAACACATGCTAATTTTTTTGAATGCAAAAGTAAATTCTGAAAAACTTAAGGGCTTTAACAAGTGCATAGGCCCATTTCTCCAAAGTGTTGTACTTGATTTATGAGTCCCTTAAACTTTATTGAAAAATGAAATAGGTTGTTCAAGACCCTCTATGTTCTTTGCAATAGTACTGCTTCTATACCGTCTTCAGAAGCAAAAGAAAAGGTAATGAAGTCTTTATAAAAGTCAGGGATTACCAAAACCGGTGCTTCTATGAGAGCTTGTTTTATTCTTTCAAAATATAATTTTGCTTTTGGAGTCCATTTCACTTCTTGATTCTTTCTCAGCATCTTAGCTATTTGCTTGACAATCTCTGCAAAGTTATGAATAATCCATCTAAGAAAATCAATTTTTCCAATAAAGGACTGAATTTCTTTTTTATTCCTGGGAATAGTGATTTTCAGAACTGCTTCCACACGTTCTGGGTCAATCTTGATACCATTTGCTGAGACAATATGACCAAGAATTTTCCTTCCTGCATGGAAAAATGAGATTTATTTGGGTTCAGAGACAAACCAAACTTCCTGCATTTCAAAAAGGTATGTTCAAGGTGCTTAAGATGACTTTCATCTAAATCTGAAAACACTGTTATGTCATCTAGATAGATCACCACAAACTTCTCCCTTTCACCCACAAATGCTATGTCCATAGCACTATGAAAAGTTGCACCTGCGTTCATTAAACCAAATGGCATTTTATCGAACATAAAATTTCCCTAGGGAGTGGTAAAAGAAGTTTTCTCCCTATCTTCTGGATGAACAACAATTTGGTTGTATCGTGAGAACCCATCTATCATTGATATCCTTTGAGCTCCAACTACCTTTTGCAAGATCTGATCTATCTTAGGCACAAGGTATTATCTTTTAAACATGATCTATTCAGGTTACAAAAATCAACACATAACCTTATCTCACCATTTTTCTTTCAAACGGGAACCGGATTTGCAAACTGTTATCAGAAATATATCACCTTCTGCAGACAGAAGTTGTTCCTCTGGTCTGAATGGTTCAGATCCAGACCAAATGAGTGAATAACTCGGTTGAAGACCTTCCATGAACATTATAGATGCCTGGAATGTAACTCTAATGAAGGACCTATATACCTATAAAACATATCAAACATACAAAGACATCAAAGCTACCAGAAAATCATCTACACATCCATATTAGTGACTAAGGAATCCAATAACATATATGTGAGATTTACACAACAAACATGTGGGAAGGAAATCAACTTTGCATTAGAAAATAAATGAAAGAGCTTACAACCATGTGCCTTAGTGCCGATACACTCCTTCACAAGACTAGCACCTTGTCCTTGATAGCTCCAACTAGCTCCAAAATTGCTCTTTGATGGATTAGGCCAAAGTATCAATTCAACATCATAACTCTACTATTCTTCTCTCTCTTTCAACCATGGAGTATGAGCTTGTATTTATAGGGCTCAAATGGATAGGATGGTTGACATATTAGTGGGTGAGGTGGCTACAAGATCCTACAAAGAGGGATCTTGACCTTAACCAACCTAAGTGGGTAGGGATAAGGTTAGACACGAGGCTCTTGTTCTAGAAGCCTCGAGAAATCTCATTTTTTTCACTTTTTACCAAGGGCACTGCTTATACCCCTTTATGACAGAGAGGTGATGGGTAGGAACCGTTTCAACAACATAGGTTAAAGGAGGTGGCACATCCTAGTTCTCACACAACTAGGGCGGTGCTGAATAGGGTACCGCTTATCTGCTTGAGCGGAGAAGCGGTGCTGCACTTTTGTATGTTGGAATCAAAACCTAGAGTAGAATTCTCTTCAAGTTTTGGAATTTGAGGGAAAATGTATGTGTTAGGGATCCTATCGCACGCTGGTGACAGATTTTGAGTGTAACAGAATGTTCCCCAAAGCATGAGGCTAGAGGGATATGATAGGTGTGAGCTTTGATAGAGCAAGTTATCACTTCAAGGTAAGAGCCAGCTTGATCAGAGAGTGTCATTGAACATGCATCTTCAATACATCAATACTTTGACTCATGAATATATGTAACCTCATCATGGCTATAGACCAATACAAGACAGATCCATGAGAGGAATAAAAAACCATGGCTACTAGAATACAGCGTAGATCCATGTGATAGAGGACTCAAACTTGGACATAGCTACCAGATATACAATGTAGATATATGTCATACAGACGCAAATTTGAGCATAGCACGACCATACAAATGTGGATCCATGCTGGTACTTCATACAATATACTCCATCGTAACGTGGGGAGCAAGCTATGAGTGCTTAACAAATACCCAGGGTCTTCGTCTTGTCTTCCACAAAGTACAATTCTATCCATGTGATTACAATGTTCTGAAGTCGAACATGGTAGAAACCACTTGATTACTGGTCAATGAGGTGAATCATTAACAAGTGCGAGGGAAATCACCGTTGATGTCAATGATTCCCAAGGTACCCTAGTACAATCTACTGAGTGTGAATAGATTTCTTGGTGTCGAATACCCAGCAGGGTCTTCCGATCAAAGGCCAATGATGTGAACCTTTGTCGATAGCGAGAGAATTTGTCGTTGAGGCATATAGATCTCAAGGTACTAAATTTGTTTCTAAGACTAATTCCTGGATGATGAGTTGATGTCGACAGGAATAGTCTCGTCGAAGGAGGGCCATGATGAATCCTGCATTGACGACACGAAACTTGGAACAAAGTTTTGGAATATCGTAGATAATGTAACCATAGGAATGACTCAAAGTACTGACACAAAGGCTGTTTTAACTGCAGAGGTAAACTTCTTTCTTATTACCAGATGATTGCGTATTTGAATAGCATTTACCTCAGCAGAAACCGGAGGGTTGGAAGGAGTAGGAGTGGAAGGATTGGGTTGTTTGGTAGCTTTAACTATTGACAGGGGCTGGATTGAACCAATAACTCCATCAACAGGAGTTTCTGCAGGTGGATTAACCGGGTCAGTGCTGGGTCGAGGAGCTTGAGGAATGAGGTCATGTTGATTGCATGGGCAGACCCGGGTTTACTATAATCAACCAACAACACCACCCCTAACTCACTGGCCCTTTCGGCGACAGACCGCAAGGCGGCCTGAAGTCTCACCCGAAGTGAATCTAATGGGTTGGCCAAGGACTCAAGTGTCTTGGACCAGGTTCTGTGGCAGTCCTACTGGTGGCTCGCAGCTCTTCAGGCTGCAAGATCTCCCTCTGTGTCGGTGCATCGCGTAACCTCTCCGTCGCGCAGCTCTTCTAGCCGCAGAGTCTCTACCCTTGCGCGCGTCGCGCGGGTTCTTCCCTCGTCGCACAACTTCTTCCTTCTCACAATAGTCCCAATCTCACCGCATCGCCACGCACCGTGTGACACGAAACTCTTGTTCAACGCTAAGTCCTCAACCCACGGAGTCGCGCACCGCAGCTCCTCTGCCGGTGCGGTATCGCCTTCTTGCGATACCCTCCACCCACGGCTTCGCGCACTTAGCGTTGTTCATGTCAACGCGCAAGACCTGATACCCAGACTGTCTTACTGTGATTAATTAACTATCTATGGCAAGCATAAGTAGGTCTTATACGACGCGCTAAGGATTTCAACTTGTATATATATTTCTGTAGTGCTGTAACTAAACAACTCATTCATACATCAACTGTAAGCAAATTACATAACATAATCGGATAGATGCAACAAATAAACACAATATGCAAATCAATCACAGAACACGGGATTTTAACGTGGTTCGCCCCCAGGATGGGAGTTACATCCCCAAAACTGTGCTTCTCTATTATGGCTTAAGGGAAGGCAAACACAGTTCTGCTGCGCCTCATACGCAGCTCAAGATCTTCTCCCTTAGATCTTTCTTCTCTACCTTTATGCTGTCTCTGTTACAACATACTCTTCCCTCTCAGTCGATCCCTGCGGATCTTTACATGCATGCTCTACAAGCCGGCTACTGGTTGTAGTAAGATTGCTACCGCTAGAACCATAACCAGAGCTCGGATTTTACAATAGTCTAGTTATCCTTATTGCCTATTTCAATCACGACCGTTTCTCTTTCTAACCAACTAGCTAACTGGCTAACCCTTTACAATACAAAATTACATCTTTATATAGGCAGCCCGAAGGTCGTGCCATTACAACACTGTGGGCCTGTCCCAACAGTAACCCCAACCCTAATTAGTGACAGTCGGCCTCTCTGTCCTTGAGGTAGCCGCTTCCCGTCACACCACAACTCTCTGCAGTCTTCCATGCTTCCTGGCACTGATCATGGGTACTATGCACCGCTTCGCTTCTCTGTCCTTCGTCTTCAATGCTTGAGCCTCGTTTCTCCTTCTCCTTTATGAGGGTCGCTGAGCCCTCCTGTCTTCCGCCACTACCTTCAATGCAGTGGTTGAGCTTTCTTCTCTCGGCCGCTCGGGTACCGTTGCCTTCTTGACTTTTCTATCTCAAAAGTCATAGTTTCCGGCTCTGCTCTACATCTGGAAATGCGCTATGGCGTCGTAGCCTTGCCTTATCTTCTTTCCACCAAAACTTTACCTTTTCGCTAAACTAGCAGCTTCTTCTGTAGCTGCGGGCCCCTCCTCCAACAGCCCCCTAACCCTCACTTGTGGCTCGCCCCCGAGCCACTACCAGCGGGCGTCTCCTGTTGTAGCTTCTCCTTCGCCTCCTGCAAAGTCTTTTGCAACTTGCCCCGAAGTTCTACAACTTCGTTCTTCATTACCTCGACACGCTCTCGTGCCGAGTCAAGCAAGGCTTGATTGATACTGGAGTCCTCTGTTTGATCAACTTTCTCTCGTAGTGTGTGTGTATAGGCTCCAGTCTCGTCTAAGATTCATCAAATCTGGAAACTTAATGAGGCCGCTGCCAAATATACGGTAAGGGATACCGGTCATTTCCTCATTAACTTCCTGTCAGACAGTGACTTGACGGTCCACTGTCGGTTTCAAAACTGGACACGTGGCACGGTGAAACGTCGCATTGCTGTGATGCAACACCGGATCATCTGCGCAAACAAACAATCGTCAGTAAAAATTTATTTATTTATTTTATTTTATTTTTTTTTGAACCGCGCTGGTACGATTCCTCATGACCAGACTTTCTGCTGGTGTAGACTAGTTCCCGGTGCGATGCCTCCTTTCAACTACACTAGACATCTGCATCGTCATAAACTGGTTTAAGCTAGGGTTGAGAGGTGAGGTGGCTATCACTATAGAGCTTAAGCCTACTGCCGTTGATCCATGTGGGAAGAAGCTCCCCGTTCAACTGGCTAAGCTGAACGGCGCCTCCCTCTGTAACTTGCGGTATCTGATATGGCCCCAGCCAATGTGTCCTGAACTTCCCTGGGAACTTGATGAATTTGCTATCATAGAGGAGCACTAGGTCTCCAATCTGGAAAGTCTTACTCTTAATGTGTCTATCATGCCAAGCTTTTTCTCGTGCTTTCTGCACTTTCTGATGGAATCTGGCGATGAATCTGTCTTCTTCTAAGGTGAGAAACTGTGCCAACCTTTCCTCGACTGTATTTGTGTCAGTCATCTCGGTAATCTGAGCGATTCTTAAGCTGGGAAGAATATACTCCATAGGCATAACAGCCTCCTGTCCATATACCAAGCTGAAAGGTGTGTGTCCCGTAAGTTTCTTGCATGTGGTTCTGTATGCCCATAATACAGCGTTAACTCTGAGATCCCAGTCATTCCTTTGGATATTGCAGATCTTCGTAAGAGCATTTTCTAGAATCTTATTGAAGGCCTCCACCGTACCATTAGCCTGTGGATGGTAGGGAGTGCTCTTATAGTGCTGAATCTGGAATTCTTCTGTCAATGCCTCAATAGTGTTGTTCAAGAAATGTGTGCCTTGATCACTCATCAAAATTACTGGGCATCCGAACCTACTGATGAAATTTTCAAACAGGAACTGTGCAGCTGTAGCAGCATCACAATTTCTTACTGCTTTGGCCTCTGCCCATCTGGTGAGGTACTCTGTTCCAGTGATAATATATCTCACACCCGTGCGCTTTCCTGGTGGGTTGATAGGACCCACAAAGTCTATAGCCCACTTGTCAAATGCGCGCAGCGTGACCTGCGGTCGCAGCAGCAATTCATCGCGTCGAGAGGGTTTTCCCACCCTCTGGCAGATATCGCAGCATCTGCAAAAGTCCTTGGTATCTTTATGCAACGTAGGCCACCATAATCCTGCCTCCAGGATTTTCTACGCAGTCGGCTTTCCAGCGAAATGACCTCCTGCGGTTCCTGAATGTGCCTCTCTGATAATAATGTCTTTTTCATGCGGCATCACACATCTGCAGAGAACTTCATCTGGACCTAATTTGTATAGGTGTCCTGCGATAAGGGTGAAGTCTGCTGCTTTCACAACCAACTGTTTCCTTTGCTGCTTAGTAAACTCATCAGCTGCTACTCCTGTAGTGAGGAATTGAATAATGTCAGTATAGTAGTCATCTGCGATCTAGATAGAGAACAACGGCGCATCTGGCAGATTGTCTTCTAGGTTACTGGGCTCTTCTCCTGAGTCTATCCGTGATAGATGATCAGGTCCAGCATTCAGTCTCCCTGGTTTCACAATGATTTCAAAATCATACTCTTGGAAGAGGAGTAACCATCTGCAGATTCTCCCCCTAACACTGGCTTGTTGACTAGGTACTTCAGTGCAGAGTGGTCTGTAAACATCTTGAACGAGGCTCCCAATAGATAGTGTCTGAACTTCTGTAGCACGTACACCATAGCTAAGCCTTCTCTCTCTGTAGTGGTGTAGTTTTTTTCTGCTGTTGATAGCTTTCTGCTGGAATATGCAATGGGATGGTCAATATCTCCTTCTCCTGGTTGTATCAAGACGACTCCTAGTGCGATGCCTGATGCATCCACGTGTACATGGAATGGCTTAGTCCAGTCTTGAAATACTAGGATGGGTGCTGTAACCATATTTTCTTTAAGTATGTCTAGGCTCTGTTGACATTCCTCATTCCATAGGAATTTTACATCTTTCTTCAGCAATTTCTCCATTGGTGCGGTAATCTTTGCGTAGCCCTTGATGAACTTTTTGTAGTACCCGGTATGACCAAGTACTGTCCTCAGTTGCTTGACTGAGTTGGGTGCTGGAAGATTTACAATGATGGCAATCTTCGCGGGATCTACCATCAAGCCTTGTCTGCAAACAATGTGACCCAACAAAATACCAAATGGTGCACAAAATATACATTTCTTCAAGTTTAGAGAAATCTGGTACTGCCTACATTTCTCTAACATCAGTCTTAAGTCTCCTATATGCTTATCGATTAGTCCAAATACAGTCCAATCATCAAAATATACTTCTAAGAATTTATGAATGTATTCTTTAAATACAGCAACTACTACTCTAGAAAATATAGCTGGTGCATTCTTAAGACCAAAGGGCATTACTGTATACTGGAACGAGCCCCATTCTGTTGCAAAGGTGGTCTTAAATCGATCTTCGGGATGTATTCTGATCTGGTGGTAGCCTGAAAAGCCATCAGTGAAGGAGTAGACCTCCTGTCGTCCCACGTTGTCTAATACTTCATCAGTGAACGGTGTTGGAAATGGATCATGAAGTGATGCATCGTTAAGTTTTCGCAGATTGACACAGATTCTGATGTCCCCTTTTGTTTTCTTCTCTTGGACTACCATAGGGCTAACCCATTCACTTTCCTCTACGGGTTCAATGATGCCTGCTGCTAGCATTTTATCAATTCCGTCCTTTAATTTTTCTTTGTAACGTGGGTTCAATCTATATGGGCGCTGCTTAACTGGTCTAGCATCCTCTTTCAATGGTATCCTCATAACTCCCAGGTCTCCAACTATTCCCTTCATCTCCGTGAACTTGGTGGGAAATAGGTCCCGATAGTCATGTAACAAATCTGCAATTTGTCAGACTGTTTCATTGTTCCAATAGTCTCCAATGGAGGCAAACTTTGGTTCTGCATCTGTGCCAATTATTAACCTTTTTAATCTTGATGGGCTCAGTGATTGCTGGAGTCTCTAGCTGTGGTCCTCCAACATCACGAGTTCCTTCTGACTCCGGAATGTTGGTGTTACGAGGGTCCTCCTCCACCTCCTTTGATTCTGATGCAAAATTATAGCATTCCAACGCCTCTTCGAGCTGGATAGTCCACTCAGGTTGGACTGGTACTGAGATGGTGCGATCCTCGAAAATATTTGTCTTGATTATGTCTAGGGCCTGAGCAACACTTGGATGTTCTGACTCAAACATGAAGGTGAGCAGGAAACTGTCTGTCATAAGTGACCATGTAGTCGTTCCTTTGCGTAATTCAGTTTCTGTGTACCAGTTCCTTGGAACTGTGTCCAATGTGTGAACGAATCTGTGTACCCATTCATCCTCTGGAATGTCTGACCAGCTCTGTTCACATGTCCGAATGTGTATGCTGGGGTCAGTTTCTCCTGTGTACTTCTGTGGTACATACTCTCTATCGTCAGAAAATCTGATTGCCATCAGTCTTTTTACATTATCCCATGATGCGATATTTGTTACAGGTATTTAACTGAGAGGGGGGGTGAATCAGTTAAATAGATATTTTTAACAACTTCTCTTTCTTAATCATGAGTCAATGAGTCTGTGTAGCAATAATTATTCCATAAATATATATCCAGCATTAACAGGTATGAACAGTTAGCATATCACTCATCAATCAATCACACGATGAAGACACATTAAATTCAAAAAAAAAACTCTTCTTATTGAGATGTCAATGGCTTTATCAGCTGTACATCTATTTATCTGAGCACCAACTCTGAGAGGATGCAACCTCTGTGTGCAAGCTTCTACTCGCTGAGAGCACCAACTCTCACTTTCCCCAGCACCAATTGGGTGAAGGCACCAACCCTCTACTTTTGCAAGCACCCACTTGCAGATTGAGACAACAATGTCTCTCCTAGCTCCTCCCTGTCACCCTTAAAAGCTAGACTTTACAAATAAACCCAAATCATAATAATACAGAAGCATTCTTGCTTACCACACCACTCAGCAATCTTCTCTGGTCCTTTGTTCTCCCACTCTGTTCATCTTCACAGCATTACTTCATTCTTAGTCCAATTGTTTAGCTGTAGCTTTCTATTCATGCTTCTGCTGTTCCGCTCCTATGATCAGCTTCATCTTTATTCAATTCAGGTCTACTCCTTTGTTCAGCCTCTGTTCCAGCTCACTTTTCATGTCATGATGCACCAGATATTCCATTCTTCCTCTCAGCTTGAGTGTACCATTCCACCTCGCTTCACCATGCTCCTTCTCTATTTATACATAATGTATTATCTATTTTTTTTTCATATATTACTCATCGAATGCCGGATATAAAGATAACCTTCAGAACACTTCATATTCTCCATGCTTAACCGTTCGAGTCCCGCTTCTTCTCTGACCATATACCTGACGTTCCATTACACAACTCTTCGCATACCATCAGATTGAAATTCTGACTATTCGGATGCTTACAACTGTCTAACAATACATTTGTTTCCTTCTGCACTGTGATAATTATTGTAATGACACACGAGTCCCAGCTTGTATCAATTCGGCATGCCACAAAGTCATTCATTAAGAATCAATAACGCTGATCATCTCAATAGTTTTCTGTTATATTCTTGTTCTGTCTTTTACTCCGCCAAAAGAATCCAAGCTAGCACACATCGAATGCTTCGCCGACTATCAGAATGGTGCTTCGCCAATTTTTGTAGAAATAAGGATGTTCCAATGCTTCGCCAACTATTAGAATGGTGCTTCGTCAAATATTCAAATATTGCAACGACTATATCGTGCCAACAATGCTCCGACCATAATGTATCAATAATCAAATGATAGCGCTCACCCAACTTATCAAATTTTTTATTAACAATGTAACGTCATATATAAAAATATTACACGTCCTCCAAACTATGCGAAACTTAAAAATAAAAATTATGACAATTCCTCCAAAACGTGCGAGCTGAGATCCGTTTCGCTGGTGCACCAAGAGTTATCGCACTCATCCCATCTGTACATCACGCGGGGTCCATGTACCTACACTCCAAATGTCATTTGACTGTGCGCAGAGCCATATGTCAATGTAACATGATATATAGACAAACTTTCAGACTGCTTCGCCAATTGATGGTTATGAACGAGCTCCCAATACTCTCGATGCCAAAGTTTATTGGATGGTGCACAAATGAGACTCATCCGAATGGTTCAACATTACACAAACCAGTGCGCAAACCTGTTATTCATTATCCCTTATTGCGAGCTCATCCCATCTTTTGTTGCGAAGGTACAGCTATGTTACACAAGCATACGATCCACAAGCCTGGTCGTACATTGTGTGGCCATGATCAAGACTTGGTTGAAAACCCATCCGAGGGTGCATAAAAAGGTTATCGCAATGTATAGAATACAA
>LPNX010696871.1:0-20395 GCA_001517045.1 Pseudotsuga menziesii | reverse complement strand
AGCAGCTGGCAGAACATTACGTCCCATATGTTTGTTCTTTGAAGAACACATTCTCTGGGTATAGTTTATCATTCTTCTCTGCATATTTCTGAAATTATAGATACAAATAGCAGCTCTGTGCCCAAAATTAGCACAGCAAAAACAATAACCGTTAAAGAAATTTTCATACCTCACTTTTGGTGGATCTCTAGATGAGTAATTCATCGATTTATAATGTTCATAACTGAGTCTCTGATCAGCACGCTTAACTTTGCTAACAGACTCATCTTTTAGCGCTACATTCTTCTGCTGTTTTGTGTTGTTTAATTCATTTACATTAGTCTCTTTACATGGTTCAGATTTTGCTATGCTGGAAGTTTCATTCTATTTGATACTTTGAAAGTTGATCACATTGAGTGACTCTTTTCTTCCTGAAACACCGCTGCTTTCTCCTTGGCTGTATCCTAGACCATATTTAATTTGTGGAGCTCTCTGTCTGTTCAATATGTTAGTTAGCTCCTCTGAAGCTTTAATACTAGAAAGGTTTTGATTATACAGAGTTTGATATTTACCCAGCTCCTTCTTAATTGTTACAACTTCCTTTTCAAGAAGTTCACATCTGATTTTATTTTCACCCAACTGATGTTTCAAAAATTCTTCAACTTTCTTTGCTTCTTCAAGTTTTAGCTTTAATAGAGTAACGTCTTCTCTACTTGTTTCATGCTGGACTAGTAGCTGCTTCTGTTTTCTTTTCTTTAATCTTAGTATGTCAATCTCTTATAATGCACTCATCAACTCTCCCTCCATATCTACAGTGGCATATTCATCATTGAGTTCATACTCTGTACAGTTCTGTTCGAGGTTTTCTACGGCCATTAGCACAAAATTATTTTCTCCATCTTCATGAGAAGATTCAGTATCAGATGTTCCTGAAGATTCATTCTCGTTCACACAAAGGATTTTCTTTTTATACTTAGACTTGTTTTCTTTATTATATTTTTTCTTGGGAAAACTCTCTTCTTCAGCAGAGCACTGCCCTTTTTTCTTATGGGGACACTTAGCAGCAAAATGCCCTACTTTACCACAGTTAAAGCATTTAAATGGCAGCTGGCCTTTATACCTTCCAGATCCAGTCTTCAACCTCCTTACAAATTTAGCCTCAACGTCATCTATTTCTGAATCAGTATTCTTGTCTGCTTTAAATGAAGCTTCTCTAGTGGTAGGTTTATCTTTACTAATCCTCATTTCATAGGCAGTTAGAGTTCCTAGAAGCTGATCAATTGATAGAATTTTCAAATCATTCATTTCTTCAATTGCAGAGACTTTGGGATTAAATTTATCAGGCAGAGATCTTAAGATTTTTTGAACCAAGGGGGCTTCATCAATCTTTTCACCAAGACCCTTCATTGCATTCACAAGCTCTTCAACTCTTAAAAAATACTTACTAACAGTTTCATCTTCATTCATCTTTAGCTGTTCAAATTTTAATCTGTATGTTTGAAGCTTGGCATCTTTTACTTTCTCATTTCCTTCATAGCTGCTAATAAGTTTATCCCACATTTCTTTGGCAGAATCAAGATGCATTACTTTTACAAATTCACTTTCACCAAGACCACTCAGAATAGCATTCATTGCTTTTGCATTGAAAGTAAACTCTAGCTTATCATCTTTGGATGCTAGCAGAATAGGTTTAGCATACCCAGTCTCTACTACTTCCCAAACATCAGCTCCTAGGGACATTAGATATGTTCTCATTCTAACCTTCCAAAAGGCAAAATTTGTACCATCAAAAATGGGTGCTTTGTTCGTTGAGCCATCTTGACTCGCCATAATTACCCTTCGGGATCTACCTTATACTAAAGGCACACTGCTCTGATACCAATTGTTACAGGTATTTAACTGAGAGGGGGGGTGAATCAGTTAAATAGATATTTTTAACAACTTCTCTTTCTTAATCATGAGTCAATGAGTCTGTGTAGCAATAATTATTCAATAAATATATATCCAGCATTAACAGGTATGAACAGTTAGCATATCACTCATCAATCAATCACACGATGAAGACACATTAAATTCAAAAAAAAAACTCTTCTTATTGAGATGTCAATGGCTTTATCAGCTGTACATCTATTTATCTGAGCACCAACTCTGAGAGGATGCAACCTCTGTGTGCAAGCTTCTACTCGCTGAGAGCACCAACTCTCACTTTCCCCAGCACCAATTGGGTGAAGGCACCAACCCTCTACTTTTGCAAGCACCCACTTGCAGATTGAGACAACAATGTCTCTCCTAGCTCCTCCCTGTCACCCTTAAAAGCTAGACTTTACAAATAAACCCAAATCATAATAATACAGAAGCATTCTTGCTTACCACACCACTCAGCAATCTTCTCTGGTCCTTTGTTCTCCCACTCTGTTCATCTTCACAGCATTACTTCATTCTTAGTCCAACTGTTCAGTTGTAGCTTTCTATTCATGCTTCTGCTGTTCGGCTCCTGTGATCAGCTTCATCTTTATTCAATTCAGGTCTGCTCCTTTGTTCAGCCTCTGTGCCAGCTCACTTTTCATGTTATGATGCACCAGATATTCCATTCTTCCTCTCAGCTTGAGTGTACCATTCCACCTTGCTTCACCATGCTCCTTCTCTATTTATACATAATGTATTATCTATTTTTTTTTTCATATATTACTCATCGAATGCCGGATATAAAGATAACCTTCAGAACACTTCATATTCTCCATGCTTAACCGTTTGAGTCCCGCTTCTTCTCTGACCATATACCTGACCTTCCATTACACAACTCTTCGCATACCATCAGATTGAAATTCTGACTGTTCGGATGCTTACAACTGTCTAACAATCCATTTTTTTCCTTCTGCACTGTGATAATTATTGTAATGACACACGAGTCCCAGCTTGTATCAATTCGGCATGCCACAAAGTCATTCATTAAGAATCAATAACGCTGATCATCTCAATAGTTTTCTGTTATATTCTTGTTCTGTCTTTTACTCCGCCGAAAGAATCCAAGCTAGCACACATCGAATGCTTCGCCGACTATCAGAATGGTGCTTCGCCAACGTTTGTAGAAATAAGGATGTTCCAATGCTTCGCCAACTATTAGAATGGTGCTTCGTCAAATATTCAAATATTGCAACGACTATATCGTGCCAACAATGCTCCAACCATAATGTATCAATAATCAAATGATAGCGCTCACCCAACTTATCAAATTTTTTATTAACAATGTAACGTCATATATAAAAATATTACACGTCCTCCAAACTATGCGAAACTTAAAAATAAAAATTATGACGATTCCTCCAAAACGTGCGAGCTGAGATCCATTTTGCTGGTGCACCAAGAGTTATCGCACTCATCCCATCTGTACATCGCGCGGGGTCCATGTACCTACACTCCAAATGTCATTTGACTGTGCGCAGAGCCATATGTCAATGTAACATGATATATAGACA
The DNA here is from genome assembly GCA_001517045.1 of Pseudotsuga menziesii. Classification (NCBI taxonomy): domain Eukaryota; kingdom Viridiplantae; phylum Streptophyta; class Pinopsida; order Pinales; family Pinaceae; genus Pseudotsuga; species Pseudotsuga menziesii. Next base: position 16,940 of record LPNX010696871.1, on the reverse strand, counting down.
AACTTTCGGACTGCTTCGCCAATTGATGGTTATGAACAAGCTCCCAATACTCTCGATGCCAAAGTTTATTGGATGGTGCACAAATGAGACTCATCCGAATGGTTCAACATTACACAAACCAGTGCGCAAACCTGTTATTCATTATCCCTTATTGCGAGCTCATCCCATCTTTTGTTGCGAAGGTACAGCTATGTTACACAAGCATACGATTCACAAGCCTGGTCGTACATTGTGTGGCCATGATCAAGACTTGGTTGAAAACCCATCCGAGGGTGCATAAAAAGGTTATCGCAATGTACAGAATACAAGACTTTGCTCAACTATTTCGCAGGCTCACCAGAACAGTTTGATGTCAACTTTCAATCTGTGCACAAAATGGTTATCGCATACTTATGCTCATCGCTCGGCTCATCTCAAATTGTCACCATGTTATAATGCACCACGGTCTTTACCATGAACATTCGATGAGAAGTTCCATTCTATGGTGCACAGGCTCTTGTTCATGAGAGGTTCCATTCTATGGTGCGCAGGCTCTTGTTCATGAGAGGTTCCATTCTATGGTGCGCAGGTTCCATTCTATGGTGCGCAGGCTCTTATTCATGAGAGGTTCCATTCTATAGTGTGCAGGTTCCATTCTATGGTGCACAAGCTCTTGTTCATGAGAAGTTCCATTCTATGGTGCGCAGGCTTTACCTATTGGATGGTGCACAACCAATGCTTCGCTGATCATTCAAAGTTTGTCATAATGGCAATACATCCAGCTTGACCAGAAAAACTAGCTAACAATATTCTCTTTATGTGCATACCACCATCTTGCAGGTGTGGCTCGAACTGCAAGGTCCATAGCTGCGATCCTCTTTTCATAAGGAATCTGTTGCTCAAATTGCTCAAGGAAGTCCTGGATATCTGTCAGTCCATTGTATGATGGAATCTCAGTGGTTTCCGCCCCAATCCATCGCAGTGATTTACTCATAAACGCATATCTGTGAGCTGAGACTTCGTAAAGTCTATTCTGCCAGTTCTCTAGGCCGACATCAGAATCCGATGCGCATGAACTATCGTATCGCCAACTAATGTTCCCTTCTGCGGTTGGGTTGATGTAGTCGTTCTGGTTCACAGTCATCTGGTAAAGGCTATCCATGTTATGTGCTTCCTCCTCTGCTCTTAAGGGTTCAATATACCTAAGACCTTGGTAAGGATCCAGCGGTGCGATGACCCGGATCTGCGCATCCTCAAAGGTCATTTGTCTCCTCTTTAGGTCAATGACATCCTTGCTACAAATTTCCCAATCAATACTTAATAGTGCTGGATATGGTCGACTGTCGCCAATGATTTCTATAACCTCGAAGTCCGCAAAAGTACGAACTCCGTCAATGTCAACTGGCACCTGCGGTAGTCGACCCAATGGTGATACTCGCTGCTGATTAGCTAATCTCAGGTGGATAGGTGATATGGCTAACTGAGGGCTACCCATCTGCTCCCATGTCTGCTTAGTTAGCACATTCACTTCTGATCCCAGATCTAAGATGACTTCGTCCATTTCGAACTCTCCAATTTGTGCTGTGAGTTTCATCTCCCTTCCGGTCCTTGTATGTCCTGTAATACTCTGAACAGCACGGTGTGCACTGTTCGAGAGAGAGGGTTGCTGACACTGATCTATGATGCGCTGTAGCTCTCTGATAGATTTTTCATTTCTCAAGAGCTTCAAACAACTGTGCAAGAAGGATTGTATACTTTCTGTTGATTCATCCCCGTCGCATCTCCCTGATGTGGTGGCATGCGGTGTCTGGTCTCTGTTGTTTTCACAAGGCGCTTGCTGTGGTACGCCCCTAGATGGAGGTACCTGAGATCTTGATGGGGTAGGTTCATCAAAGGAAGCCTTGGCTTCCTGAAATGTCTCTTTAGTATTCTGTAGGTCAAGTGTTGTTGCTTTACCAGGGGCTCTGCGTACCCACGGCTGACTTGTGTTCTTTTCGGTCGCCTGCGATGTTCCACTGGTGGAAGCACCGCTACGAGTCACAATATTGACTCTCGGTTCTGGCTCTGTCTGCTCAGCAATAATAAGCTGGATGTTCTGATGTACCACTGGCTTAGCGTCTTTGATCTTAGCTATTAGGATAGGACACTCTTCTATGGTATGGTCATAAGATTTGCAGTAATTACAAGTAGTAGTGGGGCTCTGACAGTCCCTAGCGTAGTGTCCTACAACTCCGCAATTATAACAAGTGATTGGCCCACGACCTTGGCCAAAACCTCCTCCTCGGCCAAAGCCTCCTCCTCGACCTCGTCCTCTGAATCCTACTCCATGGTCTCCATAAGTCTGATCCGGCGGTGGTCCTGCTGCTGGACCCTGTGTGTCTGCTTGGACTCTGTACACATCATGTTTTCTTTCTGACATGAGATCATAAGCTCGGCAGTCCTGTTGATCATGCCCGACGGATTTACAGAAAATACAATATAGGTTCTTAGGTGTCTATACATACTTCTGAAGCAAAGGGCATTGCTGAGGTGGATGTCCGTGTGCTTTACATATTTCACACCATGGCCCTTGTGTTCTTGGTAAGGGGTTAGGAGCCCCTGATGCTAAATATTCTGCGAATACTGGATAGTTGTCTTTACTATGGCCATGTTCTCTACACTTGATGCACCATATTTCTTGCATAACCTCTTTCCCTTTCTTAAGTTCATGTATCTGTAACGTGAGCTTGGCCAACTGGTTCTGTAGGGTTGTCATGCCTGTGGTAGTCTCTGCTAGAGGTGAAGCCTCCAGTTTCATTGCCATCTCTAGTGCTTCATCTTGAGTAGTGAGTTTTTGCTGCATTAGTGGCATTCTGATATGAGGGAGCAGCGCTGCAATAAACCATTCCTTATGCTGCTCCGGCGCAAACTCAAAACTTACTTGGTCTATCAGGGCTTTGAATTTCTGATCAAAGTCCCATACTGACTCTGATGGTAACTGCTTAATATCCTTAAGCTCTGTTATACACTGAGATTCAGACTTAGGTTTCTTAAACTCTTTGATCATGGCGTTCTTAACCTGGGCAAGTGTCTTGGGTAATGTAGTATACTTTATGTACCATGTCAAGGCTCTGTCTCTAAGTGTGGTGACCAACTGTACAAGTTTAAGGTTATCATCGTTGATTGTTTTAATGGTCCACATGGCTTCACATAGGAACCAATGCTGTTCCGGGTCTTCTGCTCCTGTACCTTTAAAAATAGGTAGCTTCATGTCATCTCCCATTCTATTCCTCTATGGTGGGTTTTGACTGACTGGGTTACTACCACTTAGCGGTGTACGTGAAGGTGATGTAGCGGGAGTAGGTACTGTCTGTGAACTACTGGATGGAGTACCTACGGGGTTATTCTGAGTCCCTGTCTGTTTCTGTGGGGTATAGGGGTGGTAAGGGATACCCCCCTCTGGTTCATCTGTGGTACTAGGACTCTGTTGTCTAATACTGTCTGAACTGTCTTCAAATATAGGAGAGCTAAAATCTACTTTATACTTCTTTCCACTACGTGTTCGTCCAATGTCATCAAAATCACTTTCAAACTCTTGTGACATTACTATCTTTACTTATTCATCTGAAACTAAATCCATTGTTCCTTTTTCATATAGCAGCATCTTAAGGGACAAGTTTAGAGATTTTAGGTACTTACCACGATATCCTCTGAAGAAGTATCGTTCAGCTTCGCTGAAGCTCTTTCTCTGGTCAACTGCAAATTCTGTAACAAAGCCTTCTAGCACACTTGTAAGCCAGAAGTCCACTGCTCTCGTAATCGAATTGTCAAGGTTCTGCACAGTCTGAATCAGCTCCGGTGTCCAGACACTGTTTCTTTTCTTCTTGAATGTGTTCCTATCTGTCAACTTGGATAACCAGTCGAAAAGCTCATTTCCATAGGTTGCAAAAAATATAGCGTGTATGTCTGAAGCGATATGTTTTTCTAACCAGGCTTCTGTGCTTAGTCTAGGACTCCGATTCGCTTTCTTGGAAAACTCCCTTAAGTCTGAATCCAACCACTGGTGAAACTCTTCTCTGGTAGGACGCCAACAGAACATAGAATCCTAGTCGTTTATCCCGGCAACGGAACCATTTGTTGATTGTATGGGCAGACCCGGGTTTACTATAATCAACCAACAACACCCCTAACTCACTGGCCCTTTCGGCGACAGACCGCAAGGCGGCCTGAAGTCTCACCCGAAGTGAATCTAATGGGTTGGCCAAGGACTCAAGTGTCTTGGACCAGGTTCTGTGGCAGTCCTACTGGTGGCTCGCATCTCTTTGGGTTGCAAGATCTCCCTCTGTGTCGGTGCGTCGCGCAACCTCTCCGTCGCGCAGCTCTTCTAGCCGCAGAGTCTCTACCCTTGCGCACGTCGCGCGGGTTCTTCCCTCGTCGCACAACTTCTTCCTTCTCACAATAGTCCCAATTTCACCGCATCGCCACGCACCGTGCGACACGAAACTCCTGTTCAACGCTAAGTCCTCAACCCACGGAGTCGCGCACCGCAGCTCCTCTGCCGGTGCGGTATCGCCTTCTTGCGATACCCTCCACCCACGGCTTCGTGCACTTAGCGTTGTTCATGTCGACGCGCAAGACCTGATACCCATAATGTCTTACTGTGATTAATTAACTATCTATGGCAAGCATAAGTAGGTCTTATACGACGCGCTAAGGATTTCAACTTGTATATATCTTTCTGTAGTGCTGTAACTAAACAACTCATTCATACATCAACTGTAAGCAAATTGCATAACATAATCGGATAGATGCAACAAATAAACACAATATGCAAATCAATCACAGAACACGGGATTTTAACGTGGTTCGCCCCCAGGATGGGAGTTACGTCCACAAAACTGTGCTTCTCTATTATGGCTTAAGGGAAGGCAAACACAGTTCTACTGCGCCTCATACGTAGCTCAAGATCTTCTCCCTTAGATCTTTCTTATCTACCTTTATGCTGTCTCTCTTACAACATACTCTTCCCTCTCAGTCGATCCCTGCGGATCTTTACATGCATGCTCTACAAGCCGGCTACTGGTTGTAGTAAGATTGCTACCGCTAGAACCATAACCAGAGATCGGATTTTACAATAGTCTACTTATCCTTATTGCCTATTTCAATCACGACTGTTTCTCTTTCTAACCAACTAGCTAACTGGCTAACCCTTTACAATACAAAATTACATCTTTATATAGGCAGCCCGAAGGTCGTGCCATTACAACACTGTGGGCCTGTCCCAACAGTAACCCCAACCCTAATTAGTGACAGTCGGTCCTCTCTGTCCTTGAGGTATCCGCTTCCCGTCACACCACAGCTCTCTGCAGTCTTCCATGCTTCCCGGCATTGATCATGGGTACTATGCACCGCTTCGCTTCTCTGTCCTTTGTCTTCAATGCTTGAGCCTCGTTGCTCCTTCTCCTTTATGAGGGTCGCTGAGCCCTCCTATCTTCCGCCGCTGCCTTCAATGCAGTGGTTGAGCTTTCTTCTCTCGACCGCTCGGGTACCATTTCCTTCTTGACTTTTCTATCTCAAAATTCATAGTTTTCGGCTCTGCTCTACAGCTGGAAACGCGCTACGGCGTCGTAGCCTTGCCTTATCTTCTTTCCGCCAAAACTTTACCTTTCCGCTAAACTAGCAGCTTCTTCTGTAGCTGCGGGACCCTACTCCAATAGGTCATACAAAGTTCCAGACTGGGAATAGACTAAGTCTAGATACTGCACACGACTAATGGCTTGCTCTTCAGTAACAACACCCCCCATAGCCACATCTCGGGAAATGGGTGGCAACATAGATTTTGTGAAGCAATCAGCCAAGAGTTGGTCCGAGATAGGAGCTTTAATGAGTCTTCTCCGCCTTCTCCACTCATGAATATGATCTGAAATGTGTGTGGAGGTGTTTTGATGAAGAGAGGTTAAAAGGTTTGTACCTATTTCGTATCGAATGGGTAGCTGAAAGTGTGTGAGGAAAATAGTTGCCAAAGAACTAAAATCGACAAACAAGTGTCATGGAAGTTCGATGTACCACTTCACGGCCATGCCAGTCAAAGTGCGCTGGAAGAGTCCTAATCGAATAGAATCATCCATCAAGGAATTGGATGAACACCATAGATGGAAATTCATAACATGATTTTTGGGATCATCCCCCTACTTACCGTCAAATTTCAGAATATCCGGTGGTAACTTGACTGGAATGGGAGGCGATGAAGCATTGTGTTGGATGGGGTCGTTGATCAATTTGGACAAATCAGGAAAGTCCAAAGTTGCCAAGAAAGGTAACTGATGATTCGATTCAACATACTGGTAATATTGATAAGGCATGTAACCACCAGTAGGACCGTAAGTGGACTAATACATTGGCTGCTGAAAAGGCTGATGGGATGATGAACCTTCGAAAGATGGAACTCTAGGGTTAGGGCCGCCAGAATCACCAGGGCAATTAGGAGGATTATGAGGATTAGGAGGAGGACCTCCAGGACCACCAGGACCTCCGGGGCCACCGGGACCACCAGGACCACCAGGGTGAGGAACACCAGGACCTCCAGGACCACCAGGAGGCAGACCACCAGGACCTCCAGGACCACCAGGAGGCGGACCACTAGGACCTCCAGGACCACCAGGAGGAGGACTGTCGGGACCTCTAGGACCATCAGGAGGAGGGCCGCCAGTACCTCCAAGACCACAAGGAGGAGATCCACCATAAGGTGGCCCTCCGGGACCTACGGGGGGAGGACCTCCATAAGGTGACCCTCTAACACCTCCAACCATATGAATAGGTATTCCTCCTAATACTGGCATGTAGGACCAGTTGGGTTTCCCCCATGGAGTAAAAGTATTTCCAGGATATGGAATTCCAGTGTATGACATGCCTATATGGGTAGGTTGGTAACTCATATTTTCTACAGGTACTTGATTTGTTGGGTAACCATACCCCCAGGAAGCTTGACTAACAACAGGTTGTGCCCTTAAGGGTTTACCTGAACTCAATGGAGGGTTAACTAAATTCACATGAGGAACATAAACCATGGATATGCATGCATTAGGGGCCTGTATATTATGAGTAACAACTCCACTGAAAGGTAATGTAGATCATGCCAAGGGTTGCCCCTCGACACTATAAGGTACTGATACAACTGGAGTTGAAGGTTTCCCCCCAACCCTAGAAGACCTAGGAGGACTAGAAACAGACCTAACATTTGCAACCGTGGGATCAAAATTTTGACCTGGGTGTTTTGAAGTCTCAACAGGATCAATAGGTTTCATAGAATCAGCCAGTGAATGATATCCATCTGGCCAAGGGTCCGTATTACAGGGGAGAAGAGCTGAGATAGGTTCTTTATGGGGGATTGGGGTTGCTAAGATAGTATTTAGTCTTTGCGTTCTCCCTTGAAAATCTTGTGCATGGTGAATAGACGATTGAATTTGTCTATATTCCTCTTCACTTGGTGAAGAATGTTTAGGAGGAGGCCTACGTACTCCAAAAGAAGCAATGGCCTGTCCCATATAGGTTCCCCAAAACAGAGCATCTGGACCATAATCCGAACGAACAAGACTATCAACATGACCTTCCACAGGACCATGGAAAGAAGTGTCACCGATAGGAAGTTGTTGAGACAAGGGATTTGTATAAGAAGTGAATTGGTCTCCACTTTCTACAACTATATTCTCTTCCACCTGGGAAGTAGTTGTAGCTCCTTGGTCAATAGCTTCCATTGGACCTTCTCCTGTAATGGGAGGAAAGTCGGGTGGTAAGCCCTGTGTTCTTCTGGACCGTCTCAAATGAGACTCAGCCAGATTGCACAGTTCTTATTATAACCTAGGGTTTCAAAGCTAAGAAAAAACATACCAAAAATTCCTCCTACTCAAGATACAAGCCAACAAGCAAATTCAAATGATAGGATGAGCTCAAATGATCGGTCTCTCACTAGGATTGTCAAGTAGGTGCAACTCGTGATATACCACAAGGGTACGTGCGTAGTAATCTCCTCGAATGTTGTTTTCGGTGTATCGCTCCACACAAGACTACCAAAGGGATTTTCTCAGCTAGATAGGGTATCCTAGTGGGGTCTCCCGATATACGCAAGGTACGTGGGAGGTCAAATCGGTAGTAGTGCTATCTAATGCACAACCATTCACAAGGGGCCTTCTGATATACTATCGAGTATGTGAAGTACCTTTCTATATACCTTAAGGGTACATGAAAGGCCATTCGATATACCGACGGTATGTGGAAGAAACGTGCGAGTCCCGGGATGTAGTGCGGACAAGTAACGACAACTCCTACGCTTAACAACGCCCGAACACGTCTCTAAACTAGCACTTAAATTTATATACAAATTTTAAGCCTATAACTACCGTTAATTTAAAGTGGACAGTTGGGTGAATGCATGAGATTTTGACAGAAAAGTAAAACCATGCAGATATGAAATGCAAGTTCATTCACTTTACCATTCAGTATGCCTAATTACGGGAAGGAGAGAGGTTGTTTTTCTTTTCAATTTTTCCTTTAAAACCAAAAAATTCCCCAAACAACTATAAAAAATCCTTTTTCCGAGCATACAATCAAACAACACTTTTCTTCAAATCATCTCTTTTTGAAAGCACATAGGTAGGGTAAGATCTCTTTTCAAATGAAAAAGAAAGACAAACAACACTCAAATATGCATATGCAAGCTATATTTTTTATTTTTCTGAAGCATGGAAATATCTAACTTAAACTATTGATAATTTTTCCTTTTAATGAGATAATGATGCAAAAGAGACAAAAGAAAAAAGGAGTCTTGAAAGCTTGTGAGGCTAATCAAAGATCCAATGGCTTAGGCTCAATGAAATAATAACCTTATCTCAACAAATTTTCTTTTTAAAGTGAAAATAAGTATTTCTCACACTTAACGAGAAATTGAAACAAGCAAACTGATCTAAGGGAGTCTTTCCTTTCAAGAAAAAACAAACTTACAAGCAATAATGAATGATGAATCTAACCTAGCTTTTGATTTGAACAAACAAGCAATTTCCACATAAAAATTCTAGATTTCAATCACTCAAGCAAGTCCAAACAAGTCTGGATAAGACCAATTAAACACACCAAATCCAAAAAATCACAATTTTTTTACAAAAACTTGAAAAAATCAAAGTTTGGGATAGGCCTACCTGGCACTGCGTAGATGAAAATGCTCACATGCGGTTTTGAGGTAGAACTGCTTCTTGCTTATTGGATTCAGGGGGTAGCATCACTTATGTCTCACTGGACTCAGGCGGTGGCATCACTTCTTGCCAAAGGCACATGTGTGGTTCTTTGTAAGAACCAAGAACAGCAGGAGAGCAAAAAATCAAGTTAGAAATTTCAAAAACTTCATAAAAAACTGATGAATCAACCACAATACAGAGCACAGAAAGTTAAGGTGGCTCAGATTTGAAGAGATCTGAAGATTTCAAACCAAAAATTCAGTAGATCAGATGTAGATCTGACTGCAAATATAGGAGGCTAGAGTTTGGATTCAGACAAGAGTATTTAAGAAACTGAGGAAGAACAATACGGATCTATCCCCAACGGAGTCGCCAAATTTGTTATCAGGAATATATCACCTTCTGTGGACAGAAGTTGTTCCTTTGGTTTGAATGGTTCATATCTAGAACAAATGAGTAAATAACTCGGTTGAAAAACCTTCCCTAAACGTTATAGACACATGGAATGTAACTATGATGAAGGACCTGTATACCTGTAAAACATATCAAACATACAAAGACATCAAAGCTACCAGAAAATCATCTACACATCCATATTAGTGACTAAGGAATCCAATAACATACATGTGAGATTTACACAACAAACATGTGGGAAGGAAATCAAATTTGAATTAGAAAATAAATGAAAGAGCTTACAACCATGTGCCTTAGTGCCAATACACCCCTTCACAAGACTAGCACCTTGTCCTCAATAGCTCCAACTTGCTCCACAATTGCTCTCTGATGGATTAAGCCAAGGTATCAATTCAACAACATAACTCTACTATTGTTCTCTCTCTCAACCATGGAGTATGAGCTTGTATTTATAGGGATCAAATGGATAGGATGGTTGAGAGATTGGTGGGTGAGGTGGCTACAAGATCCTACAAAGAGGGATCTCGACCTTAACCAACCCAAGTGAGTAGGGATACGGTTAGACACGAGGCTCTTGTTCTCGAAGCCTCGATAAATCTCCCTTTTTCAATTTTTACCAAGGGCACCACTTATACCCCTTTATGACAGAGCGGTGATGGGTAGGAACCACGCCAACAACATAGGTTAAAGGTGGTGGCACCACCTGGGTCTCACACAACTAGGGCGGTGCTGAACAAGGTACCGCTTATCTGCTTGAGGGTAGAAGCGATGCTGCAATTTTGTATGTTGGAATCAACACCTAGAGTAGGATTCTCTTCAAGTTTTGGGATTTGAGGGCAAATTTCTGTGTTAGGGATCCTATCACATGCTGGTGACCGATTTTGAGTGTAACACAAACCAAGTGGAATACCAAAGAGGTACTATAATTTTTGCATCCAACAACATTTTCACCTCCTTTTTAATAACTAGTAACAATGCTCAATTGATTCTTCTGAGTTTCTTTCGGAAGGGTTTAGTATCAAGTTTTAAAGGGATCTTATTTTGGATAATGTTATTATCATATGTATTGAGATATGTAATGTCCCCATTCAAATAATTGTATAGCGGGAAAATTCCGTCAATCCTACTAGTTCCCTAGGTTGGGTGGAAACATTGGGAAGTTAATAAGGGAGCTGATAAATGGTGTTTAGACATTATAAGGAATAAATATTTATTTAATGGATTTAATTAAATTAATGCAAGTGAAAAATGAAATGGCTATGGAGAATAGAGACACATGGAGACTATGGGACCCACTCAAGCTAGGATTTCTATATTAAATGGCATCCTCCTCTTGCAATCTTGAATCTATGGGAATCCTAATGTTTTTGGATGGATTATAAGGTTAATATACTTGTCCATATACTTCATAGGTCTAATTTGAGATGCATTGTAACTTACATGGGAAGAGGAAGAGCCAAATGGGAGTTTCATGGACGCTTGGCTAGATTCCCCTTACATTTATGACATCTATGACAAAAATGATGGAGATTCTATGACAGTTATGACACAAGTTAGATCTGAAGGCTGACATATGACATATCTGACATGTTAGGCATGAATAAAGCATCTTAGAGGGTGCTCATGGGATTTGGAGAAGGTCAAGAGGCTCCTACTCGAATTTGGGAGAAGAGAGAGGCCACATGGCATAGCATGAACAACCACACCAATTTGAATTGGCTTTGGTTTATGGATTGATTTGGAATACTAGAATACCAATAATGTTTATAAAATTCAGGGATCATCCATGAGAATGGCCTTTTGACCATTTGTGAAAATTGTTATTGTGAAGAGAGAGAGCTAGTGGATGACTAGTTCATTCCTTAGCCAATTTCGAGGGTGAAAGATTCCCATCCTAGTTAGTGTTTGGAGAGGAAAATTAGGTATTTCAAGGAGATTCAATGGAGTCATAAGTTACAGGTGCAAGCTACATAAGCTCGTGGACATATCAAGTTCATCTTGTTCTTCCTTTCATCTCAAGTTTTCTCACCATATTTTAGCTCTATGGAGTGAGGCGCACTTGGTGAGCTATCCATATATTTGAGGGAGATTCTCTTGCTCCATTATTTTGTATTATGATGTAAATGATCTAATATTTAAGTTCATAAATCTCTCAGGTCTAAAGGCCAAGAAATATCATGTATTATTTCTCAATAATAAAGAAACCATGCCATTTCCCCACTACCTTGTTGTAAACTCTTGTAATCTTGATGGATTCGAATGTATGTATAAAATATTGATGATTTATGAATGTATGGAATTTAATTAAATTATATTATGGGTTTAATTTTCAGTAAATTATAATTTGTGGCAATTGGGTTGAATTTCATAGCAATTGGAGCAAACTACACCTCATTTCCCCAAGGGTCAAAAACTAGTTTTTTATATCTGATTGAAAGAAGTGATAAAAGACATGGGAGGTCAATTGGTTATGAATATGAGTCTATGATAATTTATTATACACATCCCCTTATTCAATTTAATAATTTTATTGGGTTTCTGCAGTTTTGGTAAGCCATTTCTACCACTTACCCGGGGGGGATTTGAGCCCAAAATTGCCAGTAAAATCATCTATCTTGTTCAGAATTTAGTACAGACTTGCAGAAGTGATTGGAGGGCCATAATACATCCCTGAAAACAATAATTAATTTATTATATCATTCATACACCTTCTCTGAATATTTGGGAGCAATTGGGCTGATTTGGAGACCAAGACACTAAAACTAGTCAATAGCCAAAATTGTGAAAAAATGGAAAATTGGGCATTTTGGTATAAATTTAAAAAAGGGACATTACAAGATCCTCATATGACCAAGAAAATATATCCACAATTTTTTTTAACAAACTGATATACCTCTTTTTACTCTCAAATGTCAGCAGCTTAGAAATTTTAATGATCTTAGGTTGACTTTCAGTACCAATGTTGTAGCTACTAACATTTTCCTCAGAAGATTGTACAACTGGTTTTGCTAAAGTATCATATTTAAGAAACAACATTTCTAGTGGAAATAAACCCTTTGGAAATAAATTTCCTTTGAGTTCAATAATTTTATGATTAGCAATTGATTGTTCTGTAAAAGAAGGAAATTCATCCACATCATCATCTTGTTCTTCATCAATCTTAGAGGTTGAAAACTCACCTATTAATTCAAGAATTTATCAATTTCCAGATCATCCTAAAATACTCTCGAATGTTTTATGTTATCAGGATCTGAAGGATTGTGTCTAACTTCAATTGGGTATCTGAGTTGAGTATTTTGCGGGATTTTGAAAAATGTTGCTGCTAGAGCCAAAGTGTCTGTTGTCTGATTTTGATCTCTAGTAAATCTCATAATTCATTTCTATAAACTTTTAACAGCTGTTGCTTTACCTGATAAACATTTTTGACCTGCTAAACCACTAACTCGAAGTCACCAAAATAGTGAGTTGTTGAATTCCCAAATTCTTTGTAGCTCTTAGTCCCGATACTAATGCTTCATATTCTGTTGTATTGTTACTTTTCTGAAATTCCAATTTGTACATCATCAGACAAATAATTTACCCTTCAAGAGAAATGAGTACAATTCTAGCTCCTGCTCCTTTAGAGGAAGAACCATCAAAGTACAACTGCCACAATTCATCTTGTTTTTAAGTACCATGATTAATTGGTTCTTCCTTTCTACTCGCTGAACACCAGATGTTTCTTCATTACTCAAATGCAACATACAGGATCCCATGTCTTCTTCCACAACATAGATTGGATGATTGGCTGGATTATTGTTGTCACTTATCAAATAAGCCAACTGCACCTCTCTGTATAACCTTCTTTGCTCTCCTCCAAATATGGAAATAGTAGCGTAGGACAAATCCATATGTAAAGTACCTCCCACTCTTTTTTCCTAGGATCGAGAGAGAAACATGCCAAACTTAGGTGCAATATCAGCAACAACCACATCCATCATAACACTCTTCATAGGTAATTGTGCAAGATTGTGTGAGGACCCTGCAGCAAACAAGTAATCAAAATACACGATATAGCAGCAAAACTCAAAATCACTTTTATATTAATCGCAGGCCACTTCGAGGGGGCAACCTCCTTTGAGCAAGCTCAATACAAAATAACTTCACGGTGCCTTCCTTGGCCTCAACACACACTTATATACTAAAAATAGGCGCCAATACTATGGGTCAAAACCATGGGCCAATATAAACTATGGACGCCAATACTATGGGTCAAAACCATGGGCTAATATAAACTATGGATCAACAAATACTACAGGCGTCTTACAAAGCATATGCGCCCAACAACAATAACACAAACTATGGATCAACAATTACTATGGGACAACTTACAAAGCATATGCGCCCAACAACAATATACTAACACGGTAAAGAGAAGGATTGACATGGGTTCCTAACATCCCCTCCCCCTTAGAAGAAGCTTTGTCCTCAAAGCTTTAGATGTGGAAATTGTCGTTGAATCTGAAGGAGTGGTTCCTACGTAGCATCCTCGGGATGCATTCCGTGCCATTGAATTAAGACCTCTGTGATAGAGCGAGAGCGAAGCTGACGAGTGCGCTTATTGAGGACAGCCTCCGGCTCCAAAAAGATGGATCCTTCATTATCTAGTTCTGGTAAAATAGTTTGGCCTTTGATGTTGGTGCCAAGAACTTTCTTCAGACAAGAGACATGAAATACTGGATGAATGTGGTAAGAAGGCGGAAGTTCCAATTTATAAGCAACAGACCCAATCTTCTGAAGAATCCTATATGGCCCATAGAACTTTGGAGCGAGCTTATGACGCCCTTTGAGTTTTAGTGAGGATTGCTTGTAAGGCTGGAGACGAAGAAAAACCATATCACCGGCTTCAAAAGTGCGCTCAGAACGGTGCTGATCAGCTTGTTGCTTCATGCGATTTCTGGCCATGTGAAGGTTTTCGCGCAAAATACGAAGAACCTCATCGCGGTTTCGAAGGACCGCGTCAACTGCCTGAACTGGAGAAATGCTGGGGGTGTAAGGAAGAAGAACTGGCGGTGCCTAACCATAAACTGCTTCATATGGAGTCATTTTAGAGGCAGTGTGGTAAGAGGTATTGTACCACCATTCAGCGAGAGGGAGCCACTTTTCCCACTGATGTTGTTGCTAAGAGGAGAAGCAACGAAGATAAGTTTCCAAGCATTTATTGATAATTTCAGTCTGACCATCCGTTTGGGGGTGATAACCTGAACTCATCTTTAGTTTGGTGCCAGTGTGGTGAAAGAGTTCTGTCCAAAAATGACTGGTGAAAGTCGCATCACGATCTGAGACAATGGAAGAAGGCATTCCATGAAGACGAAAGATCTGGTCTAGGAAAATTTGAGCAACGGAAGAGGCTGTATAGGGATGGCTGAGAGCACAAAAATGACTATATTTGGAGAGGTGATCAACCACAACCAAAATCACAATCTTCCCTCCATGTTTAGGGAGCCCTTCAAGGAAATCCATAGAAATATCTGTCCATATCCGGGTAGCGATGGGCAAGGGCTCGAGCAATCCCGAAAGGGGTGTTGTTTCACCCTTATTACGCTGGCAGGTATCACATTCAGCCACCATCTGTTGAATTGTCCTTTTCATGCCCTGCCAAAAGAAGTTGCGCCGTGCCTGTTCATATGTTTTGAGAAAACCAAAGTGCCCAGCTGACGGAGAAGCATGGAGTTCATAGAAGATAGCTTGTTGAAGAGTTGTGTTCTCGGGAAGCACCAGACGACCCTTGTATCTCAGTGAAGCACCATCCCAAGAGTAATGTGGGACAACAGAAGGGTTGTTGTCCAAGCGTTGGATGATGTGAGATAATGAAGAGTCATTGACATAACCCTGTTGAATTGATTGCAACCAATTTGGAACAGGCATAGAAATAGTGGAAAGATAACATTGGGCATCAAATGTGCGAGAAAGGGCATTCGCCACAATATTGTCCTTACCCTTCTTATAAGTGATCTCATAGTCATAACCCATGAGTTTGCTAACCCATTTCTCTTGTGCTGGGGAGGATACACGTTGTTCTAGGAAATATTTCAGACTCTGGTGATCAGTCTTGATGCAGAAATGATTCCCTAAGAGGTAGGGTCGCCACTTTTGTACTGCATGCAAAATAGCCATCATTTCCTTCTCATATGTAGAGGCAGCTAAATTCTTACCGGAAAGGGCTTTGTTGGTGAACGCAATGGGGTGTTCATCTTGAAGGAGAACAACACCAATTCCATTGCTGCAAGCATCACTCTCAATAGTGAAGGGCTTGGAAAAATCGGGCATATCTAGAACAGGTGGAGTACACATAGCTTGTTTTAGCTTGTCAAATGCACACTCAGTAACATGTGTCCATGTAAAAGCATCCTTTTTCAACAGAGCAGTTAATGGAGCTGAAATATTCCCATAATCCTTGACAAACTTGCGGTAGTAGCCAGTCAAACCCAAAAAACCACGAAGGCTCTTGAGTGTCTTAGGAGGCGGCCAATTGTTCATGGCAGCAATTTTGGCAGGATCCACACGAAACCCTTGTGCTGAGATAATGTGCCCAAGATACTCAACTTCCTTTTGGAAAAAAAAACATTTAGAATTTTTGGCATGGAGATGATGATCAGAGAAAAGTTGCATTACAAGAGCCAGATGCTGGAGATGTTCAGCCCATGTTTTACTGTAGATGAGGATATCATCAAAAAATACCAGAATGAATTTCCGCAAATAGGGTCGGAATATTTTATTCATCAAGGCCTGGAATGTGGAAGGAGCATTAGTGAGACCAAAGCGCATGAACAAAAACTCATAGTGGCCATCATGTGTGCGGAAAGCTGTTTTAGGGATATCATCCTCATGAACCTGAATTTGATGATACCTAGAGCGAAGATCCAACTTGGAGAAAATTTGAGCACCATGAAGCTCATCAAGAAGCTCATCAACAACAGGAATTGGAAACTTATCCTTGATGGTGAGGTGATTAAGTGCTCGGAAGTCAATGCAGAGGCGCCATGGCCCATCTTTTTTGCGGACAAGAAGAATTGGTGAAGAAAAGGAACTTGTGCTTGGGCGAATAATACCTTGCTTCAGTAAGTCCCTAACGAGGAGTTCAATCTCTGTTTTTTGGTGAAATGGGTAGCGATAGGGCCTGATGTTGGGAGGAATGCTGCCAGGAAGGAGCTGAATACGATGGTCCTCTGGTCATGAAGGTGGAAGTCCCACTAGTTCAACAAAAACACCTGTATATCGATCCAGAATTTGTTGGAGATCCAAAGGAGTAGTGGGGGCCGCTGATGGTTGCATTTGAATGGAATGGAGCTGAGCGATGAC
>LPNX010696868.1:866150-876237 GCA_001517045.1 Pseudotsuga menziesii | reverse complement strand
GGAAGTATAATCTAACGTTGATAAATATTTGCATATCAACATGGATGGATCAGACATGTTATAGACAATTTACAATAAATAAATCTTTTCTTGATATATAATTACAATAGATTCTTTCTAGGAAGACAGACCTCTAGCAGTTTTTCAAGAAACATTTTGGCTTTTCAGTCATGATTTTACTGACCTTACCTGTTCACAAAAATGAGATGCCTGCCATCATTTCAAGCTTCGCCCATACTCTATTTCGAAATGGAAGTATAATCTAACGTTGATAAATATTTGCATATCAACATGGATGGATCAGACATGTTAAGATACAGTTCACTATAAATAAAGTCTTTTATCGATATAACATGACAATATATGGAGACTGGGAAGCCCCTAATGCATCTTTTGTGGAGTCCCAATATATGGTGTAAATAATTTTCTCAGTTGTATTCCTCTGGATTAGTAAAGTCTGTTTTGATGCAGTTTGGCTAAGTGCTTATTATCCTCATGCTATTATTTACCGGGTTAGGTAGTAGATGTCAGTTTGATTCTGGTTTTAATCCAGTTGTTAATATTGAACAAATTCCTTGCAGCTGGATGTGTTTTTTTGAAGTACGAGACAAGGGATCAAGCTGTTGCTGCTCTTGAGTCTGTCAATGGAAAACACAAAATGGAGGTTTGTTTTTCTCTTTCTTGGTTTATGCTTGGATTGAGTTTAGTTTGAAATATACAGATTCGAGGTCTGGATTGAATTTCATCTTTTCTTTGTACATTAGAGTGGATTTCGCATATGTAAAGTATTCTAATCTATATACCTTTTTGCAGGGTTCAAGTTTACCATTGGTTGTTAAATGGGCAGATACTGAAAAAGAGAGACATGCACGAAGGGCTCAAAAATCTCAGTCCCAACCTCCTAACACACCTAACACAGATTCCGGACACAGATTCCTCATCGTTTGAGGGATCCACAACATGCACAGTATATACTATATACATCTATGTTCTGATGGTTTTAATTGTCTACAATGATGTATGTTATAAGAATTTTGAATGCTTGTAATATTCCCTATAATCTACCTTCTAATTCTTTGAGTTCTGGGGCAATAGATGGATGTCCAACCATCCATGAATTTTTTCTGTAAGAATTGAGAAATCTGTAACTTACCAGATATGCATATGAGGAATCTAATTGGCTGCATTTTATCTTTTTCCAATGTATACAATTGGAAGCTTCCTTGTTTTAGTTTATATCGTACACTTACAATTGACCAATTGTTTTTATTGAGAATCTGCAAACAATGACCTTTTCCATCATGTCATCTTCATAGATTCATGTTTTTGCTCCCTGCACAGGTTTGAAAGTGCCAACATTGAAAGTTTTTGCTCCCTTAATGCTTAAACTAGACGTAATACTGAGATCATCTAATTGGATTGGAAAGCACGAAACAACATTCAACCAGTCTAAGAACCCTTTTAGAGACAGCTATAATAATTACTTGCTTTAAGTAACACTTTTTTTCATCATATTTCATATAGGCTGGCACCCTGAAGACAATGAAAGAAAGATCTTCGTTGCTTGGTACCCAATCTTCTTGGCTGCAAATATATATATTTTTTTTAAATTCACTAACCGTGGATATAGAGACGGCTGCAAATATTTTTTTTTTTAAAAAAATTCACCAACCGTCGATACAGCGACGGTAATCCGTGGATACATCGACGCAGTTCCGTGGATACAGCGACGGAACTCTGTGGATACATCGACGAGGATCTGTGGATAGAGCGACGGAACTCTGTGGATACATCGATGAGGATCTGTGGATAGAGCGACGGAAAACCGTGGATGAAGCGCCAAAGATCCGTGGATACATCGACGACAAGCCGTGGATACATCGACGGCTAGACAGGGATACATAGACGGTTAGGCGTGGATATAGCGACGGATTACATTGTTGCTCTTGCGACGCAAATTAGGGGTCGTCGCTATTGCGACGAAAAAGTTTCCACGGAACAAAAAACACTTAAACGTGGCAATATCCATGCTTTTCCGTGGATATTTCCACGTTTTTCCGTGGCAAAATTGATCACTTGTACTAGTCCCACATATTACAAAGAGACGTACTCCATTATGCATGCATGCTAATAGTGGAATCCTTATATTTTGGGAAAGGAAATGATCATCTACACTAATCATAAGCCTCTATAATTCATGTAGATGCAAGAAAAGTTACAAAACAACTGCTATTATAAGTGTTCCATGTACTTGCAAAAATTACACTTGAACATTGAGTATAGTACCAGTAGCACAAATCAAGTTGTATAAAACCTCATCCAACCTTCGGTTGTGGAACTAATCACAATTCTTAACTCCTCTGATCATGAGACTTCCAAGTGACAATTTTTATAAATTAGTGACCCTAACATTGTTGTTGCACATCAAACACTGGGTGTAAGTCACCAAGTTCCATACTTTCACCTTCAATACACACGTTTGTTCCATATGGTCCATCCTTGTGTTACTTCTAGTGAGTGTGAGAAGCTAATTTGGGAGGCACATTACAATAAAGTAGCATGGCACTTCAATGTGGAGAAGACAATAACATTACTATAAAATTATTTATGCTACCCAAAACTCTGATGGGACATCTACACGTATATAAGATCCTACACTTCCTATGTTATCATGAAGCATTCCATTAAGAATTTAGGGTTGTACACCCCTCTACCTACCCCTAGAAATACTTAGCAATTAGTCTCCATGGATTATATGTCAATTATTTCCTCACCAAGCATGGTAATGATTGTGTGTTTGTGGTTATTGATCGGTTCTCTAAGATGGCCATTTTTGCACCCTCCAAGAAGATAATCATAATAGAAGCCACTTCTAATATCGTTTATAAGTGTGTTTGGGTTCATTTTGGGCTACTACATACCATAATTTCAGACACGGATAGAAGCATCCTCAATACCTTTTGGTCTATCCTATGGTCTCTATTGGACACCAAGACAATGAGATATATTTTCGTCCACCCCTAAATAAAAGAACAAAAATAGGTGGTCAACACGATGAGTGTCTGTATCCTACAGATGTAGAACTCCAAGAATCGATGTAGATGGGCTAAGATCCTTCAAGATGTTCAACATAGCTACAATAGAAACCTCTGCAACTCTAGTGGTCACAACAATTTTTAGGTACGCTTTGGGTTCTATCCATTGCCCCCCATTAACATAGCCCCACCCATTAAAATTGCACCGAATGAGTCCTCCCATGTTCGTACCAAGGCATATTGTTACCAGAAATATGTGTTTAATGTGGACAAAAAATGTTTTCCTAGTCTATATGGTATAGATCTAGAACAAAATAGAAACAAACATGAAATCATTTCCCTAGATCTAGTAGGATTACTTGATCGTAATAAAGCCTTACCTTCTTTCTGAAGTTTCTCCCTGATAGCGGAAAATATTTAGCTCAGTCAACATTGAAGAACCTGCATATATCATAGCCAACAAGAAATAAGGAAACATACAAGATAATATAACATATCTATATCAATGATCGAAGAGAAAGATAATAAACAATGAATTATACAATGTTTACGAGAAAGGGAAACATTTTGCATTAATAAAATGAAGAAAAGATTACAACCAAAGAGCCTTGGTGTTGTGCTTATCTCCACAAGTCTTTTGCCTCAAACTCCAATCTCTTTGCCCCTCAATCCTAGAATAATTTCAACAACATGAAGGTGCTTTTTTGGTCCTCCCTAAACCATGGAGGTAAGCTTACATTTATAGACCAAAAAGGGATCAAGGGGTTAAGGGATCACCCCTAGGGATTAGAGGATCGACTGTCACCTAGTCTAATTGGTTGGGATAAGACTCCATAAGGGATTTCTTCTAGAAATATCTAAAAACTTCTATTTTTGTATTTTAATGGGCGCTGACGCACTTTGAATACTAGCAAGTGGCATCAGGAAGCGTAGACACTCCTTATACAAAGTAAAGGAGTGTCACCAACACCTTTTCTCCATTAGAAACCAACGTCAGCCTAGGATGATGCCTTATATCAAGAGACAGGGTGCGTCACTGCTACTAGAAACAGGCTTCTTACAAGGAAAAACTCTCCTAAAGTTCTTTTGGAATATATAATCTAGGGATTTAGGAAAAATGACAATATTTTGGTGTAAAAAATTGACCCCCAAAGTATGAAGCTAGAGGAATTTGATATGTGAAATACTTTGATAGATGTAGTTTGGAATATGAGGAAAAAAATGATCGATTAAAGAATTTTTACAGTACCATATACCCTGATCTATGTACTATGGTTGAATGAAGACATGGTTGTTGACCAATACATTGCAAATCCATGCATAAATGACTAGTTCATGGCTACTGACATACACTGTAGATCCATGCTGAATAAAACTCAAATTTTGATGTAGTTGTTGGACATACACTGTAGATCTATCCCATCATGACTCAAACTTGAGCATAGACACCAAACATGCATTTTGGATCTCAATCACAAAATACTCCATTGCAACTTAGAGAGAAGCAAATATTCAAGTGAATGCCTCAACACCTAGGGTCTTCATCCCAATCTCAAATAGTACAATTATATCCATGTGAATAGATGTTTTGATGTTGAACATGGTAGAAACCACTTGATTAATGGTCATTAATGCATATCGTTAACAAGTGCGAGAGAAATCACCATTGATTTCAATGATTCCCAAGGTACCCTAGTACATTCCTCTGAATGTAAATAGATGTAGGCTTATGCCAAGAGATAGGGTGCGTCAGTGCTACTAGAAATGAGATTCTGACAATGCAAAAACTCTCCTAAAGCCCTTTTGGCATATATACTCTAGGGATTTAGGAAAAATGATAATATTTTGGTGTAAGAAATTGCCCCCCAAAGTATGAAGTTAGAGGGATGTGATAGGTGAAATACTTTGATAGATGCAGTTTGGAAGATGAGGAAAAAATATTATCGCTTGAAGAATTTTTATTGTACCATATACCTTGAGCTATGTACTATGGCTGACTCAAGACATGGTTGTCGACCAATATATTGCAGATACATGCATAAATGACTAGGTCATGGCTATCGACATACACTATAGATCCATGATGAATAAAACTCAAATTTTGACATAGCTTCTAGACATACACTATAGATCTATGTCATCATGACTCAAAATTGAGCATAGACACCAGACATGCATAGTGGATCTATGCATTGAAACAATCACAAAATACTACATCGCAGTTTAGGGAGAAGCAAATATTCAAGTGAATTCCTAAATAACCAGGGTCTTCATCCCAATCTCAAAAAGTACGATTATATCCATGTGAATAGATGTTTTGACGTTGAACATGGTAGAAACAACTTGATTTATGGTCATTAATGTATAATGTTAACAAGTACGAGGGAAATCACCATTGATGTCAATGATTCCCAAGTTACCCTAATACATTCCTCTGAATGTGAATAGATGAGTTGAAGTCAAGCAATCGATAGAATATTTCAATCAGAGGCCAATGATGGAAGCCTACTGTCGAAAGCAAGGAAACTTGCCATTGATCCATGAAGGCTTCAAGGTACTAACTAGTTTCTAAGGCTGATTCCTGGATGATGTGCTGGCATAGACGGGAATAAACTCGTTGAAGGAGGTCTATGATGTTTTCCCCATCATCAATACGAAATTGGAACAAAGTTGTTTGAAGTGATTCTGATTATGGATCAACCATAGGGTTAACTCAGAGATGATCGACATAAAGGAAGGTAAGGTATCTGCAGAGGTTGGTTGTGATAAAAGAATCCCCTTGAACATTGAATGAAATGACAAGTGACTTGGAAACATTGACTCAACGAGCCAGATACCAGACATAATGAAAAGAAAAGACAATGCATTCTTTGAATGACTCATGAAAGTGGATCGACTCGAGTACAAGATGATTATCCAAGTGTTTGAATGAAATGCAAACATGCGCCATGTTCAAGGGTGACTATAAGCTGCCATTAATACAAATGAAAAATGTTTTGTAATTCCCTTAATTTCCCCATCATGATGGAAGAGTACCTCTTTGCTTTTTAGCGAGCTTGAAAAGGGTAACAAACGCTTGATATAGATCATCATAGGATGAGTCCAATCTCACATGTTTTATGAACCTGCGATTTGAGGGGTTCATTCCCAAAAAGGGTCCTTCATTGTTTAATTTTGACGAGTCCAAATAAAGTAAACTTAGTGTCGTTTCATGTTTAGGGAGTCTGAAAGGACTAAAGAAAACTCTAATGTGGACTTTTTCTTAAATTTAGTCCCCAAGGTCCGAAGATAGTGTAAAATGATACCTAGGAGAACTCTTCTAGTTATGATAAACTTGAGTCTACATTTTTTGTAAATAAATATAAATGGTCTAAAAAATGGTTAATCTATCATAGGATAGATGAACTTTCAAATCTACTTTTACAAGCGTGAAAGAAACAAGCTCGCTTTGAGATATTTTCCTATTTAGAGAGTCTGAAAAGAGCTTAAAGACAAATCTGAGGGGTTCCTTTTTCGTATAGGTTTCACAAGTCCGAAAAAAGTGATAAAAGTATACTCGACACATTTTCACTTAGTTTTTAATGAGCACGACTATGGTATCAAAGGCATCAAAATCTTTTTCATTTTGAAAAGGAGTATGAAAAAGTAAAAAACAAACTCCTCCATAGCCAAAATTCATTCAATTTAACCTGAAATCTCTAACAATAGGTATTAGAACACTTATTCTATTCAAAACATTAGTAAAATGGTAAAAACAAAATGCAATATTTAAATAATTAAAAGAAATTTTTATATTTTGCCCAAAAATATAATAAAAGGTCCAAAAAGTATAAAAAATTTACCATTTTTTTTTTACCATAGTGCTTTGAGTGAAAAGGATTTTTTATAGGTGATTTTGTTGTGGATATTGCAGGAGCTCCGTTTGACCATTATACAATGTGTCGGATCCAGGTAAATGCCCTTCCCTTCCTCTTTTATTTAATGCAAGAATTTCATGTTTTAGCTAGTTTTTTAATATATTTTTTGTTGTTTTCTTGGAGGTTAAGAGCGTGCCCTAGGTGGTGCTCTTATCCCTTTAAGGAAGTGCAGCAATGCACCTCTCGAAAGGGGAAATTTTTTCATCCTCGTTCTATCTTAAAGCGGTAAGTGCATCGATGCCCTGTTCATATGGGGAAAGAGCGTTAGCAGACCCAAAAATTTCAAAACCATGGATTTAATCCAAAATCTGAAAATCTTTTGATAAATAATGTTTCTAATGGTTGATTTAATTGCTTTATGCATGTTTTTTGAAACAAAAATGGTCATTTGGAAGGAGAGGGAACATGAGTTATATGATTCTCAGGCCGCCAATGATCCCAATACTGTATTGGCTTTGGGAGAGTGTGGGCTGTTAAAATTCTTCTGGATTCCAAGTATGAGGGCTCTTGTTCGACTATTGGATCACTTGATTCTAATGTGGGATCCAGAACAACAACACGTTCAAGTTGGAACTCACATTCTCACCCTATATGTGGAAGACATATATTTTCTCACTGAACTCTCAAGGCGAGGAAACCCTATGTCACTCTCCGGGATAAGAGGGGGACACATGACGATAGATGATATCATAGATGAGTACTGCACCATTGGCACACGGTCTTAAGGTGGAAAAATACCCATAAAACATGTGACGGATTGTCCCCTTATGATCGTTCTATTCACTCTTGATAAGGTGGTGGGTAGCAGGGTTGTTCATCAAATCACGCGGTCCCACATGCTTTACACCTTGGAGTGTATGGGTCTAACTATTTTCAACTGGAGCGAGGGACTCTTGGTGAGTTTAAAGGATCAACTAACAAAATTCCGACGATGAGAACTAAAACGGTTCAGCTTATATGGTTCCATTGTGGTCTCTTTCTTCCTTGACTAAATTCCACTGCTACGTCCACAAGAACCTTTGAATGATATTGAGCCACATGACCCTCGCATGTTTATATTGGTCGAGGCTATGGCTTGACATGGTGGAGGTGGACCAACATTCACCTATGCATCTGTATTCTTCATATATTTGTGCGGTTAGCTCCTCATGGTTGAGAATTATGCATACTCAGGGACTGACTTTAGGGGAGATATAGATTTATCACATCCTAAGGATGATCAGTGGGGAGAGATTGGTAAGAATATTCCCTCTTTTGTTTCTTTTCAATTTTTATGTTTCATTTTTTTGTCTTTTTGTTATACTAAGACTTCATATTCTATATTGCATACATTGGACCATCACGACCAACTAGGACATCGCCTATTGAGAGGAGAGGAGCAGTTCAAGAGGTAGCGGTCTGGAATATCGAGGCAGAGGAGGAGCTCCAGGAGATTGAGGAGAACCTACAGAGAGTGACTGTGGATTTCCCATATATCTCCATATATGACCTGCCTCGGTGTTACCAACGCCACACAGCTGGAGTTTCTGCACGGGGTCTTCACTTAGTGAAACCATGTCATAGCACCTTCATTCATGGGATATTAAATATTACCCCTATTTTCATTAGCTATTGATAATTACTTACAAAATCCTTTTTTTGAGCCCCCCTCCCAATACATATTTCCAATTTTAAAACCCTATTTTTACAACATATTCCTTATTTTTACTAAAAAATCCTTTTTATACCCCCCAATACCTATAAACCCCCCATGCCCTATTCCCTGCCCCGCGATACCTACAATATATTGACTTTATTTTTCACAATTAAAAACCTCCCAATATGAATGAACATGATAAGATATTGCTCAACAAGGTGAATACCCCGTGAGTTTTTGGTAGCTTTGGACAACTACTTCGTACGATGGCTCGGGCCATCATGTGTTACCATGAGCACCGGGATTAGCTAGGAGTAGTATTTATGTCTTATCATAGTTTTGTACTGAAATATTTTGAGCTTCATATTTGTCATTTTGATGTACTAAAATATTTTGAGCTTCATATTTTGTCATTTTGATGTATTGAAAGCTATGAGCTTCATATTTTTTCCCTAGTATCTTTCATAAAACATTTATAAAAAATGACTTTTTACAAAATGATGGTGTGTTTGTACATGAAAGGACACTTATTTATATGTTATTTTCACTTATGTCATTTATCTCGAATGAATATTAAATATCATCTATGTACCAATCCAAAACATAATTTCCTAATGAATCGACAACTATATTCATTTTCCTTGGAATGTGTTGGTATTGAATAAACTCAAAGGACCTTTCAAGAAGTCGAACCCTTCGAAATAACCAAATAAGTAAGGGATTTTGAATAGTGTAGATACGGTTTAACTGAGAAACAACAAGTTATGAATCTAGGTAAACCATAACCCGACTCACATCATTTGACAAAGAATCATTCAATAGTCTAATCATCGCATGATATTCAACGAGATTGTTCATTGCAGGACCTAAGCAACTTCCACCTAAGCTTAATAAATCACCAGTAGGGGAATAAAGTACCTGTTGGCCCTAGGAAAAGTTAGATAGAATAATGATTGGAAATATGAATATTTTGGTCCCAAGACAAGTGAAAGCCACAATAGAAGGAGCTGCGACAAAAGAGGAATAAAGCAAGTCAGAAAGTAGAGTTCGACTTAATTTTGGTAAAGAGTTAGTTATACTAAGAGCTTGATTTTAGTAATAAAACATGATTGTAATTTGGGTCGATACTGCCTATTTTTAGATGTAATAGGATGAGTTAAATGAAGAAAGACAACTTAGTGGCTGACAATTGAGAGTCAGTCGACGGTTAGATCAAGAAGTTGTAAAATCATAAAAGCATCGATCAAAGTTATGTGCGGATTGGTTCAATGGTATTGTTCATTTAGAGAAAAAAGAGAATAAAGAGAAAGAGAAGAGAAAGAAAGAGACATAGACTAGAACCAGAGAGCATGAGACGAGAGAAGAATGCATGAATTGTAAAGAATATCAAAAGAAGAGTCTACAAGCTGAGTGCGCAAACCAAATGTGCTAAACCAATTGTCATGCCAGATGAAGAGCACCTTTGTGGTTTTTCCCAGATGGGTTTCCACATTAAACGT